>OY744476.1:110783895-111256507 GCA_963556175.1 Tipula confusa
TTTAAATCAAATATCAGTGGAATTTACCTAAATTAATTTTGAATTTAACAGCGATTTGCTTTTATTAAAACAGTAATTTCTGATGGATATCACAAAAGTTTAATTGATTTTAGTAAAAAATGTTGATGACGTCATAAAATTTTTGTTGCCGAAATTTTGTGATTATAACTAAAAAATGTAGTGATATTCAGAATATTAGGATTAAACACAGTACTCACAGATGATAACAATTACTCAGAGTGGAGCACACTTTTGTGTTGATAATGACATTTTTTGTGATTTTCAATTAGTTTTTTTCCTTGAAAAAATGAATTTGATGTTGATAGAGCTGATGCATCAGTTATACATTTTAAATATTTTAACTATTTGCAGCAAATACAAAACCACTACTTTTTGCAGCAAATGGTACAGCAATAAAAACCTTCGGTAAGCGACTTGTTATAGTTTATTAAAGAGAGTTGTGGCAAGTCACACATACATGAAGAAAATATAAACCATCTCAAAATATCATTTAATCGATTGCGGAAAATAGTATAAATATAGAACTATCAAAGTGTGAGTTCGGAGTAAATCAAATCGACTTTCTGGGTTACGAAGTTCAAAATGTGGAATACTTTCATCTTCTGGAAAAAATACAGCTCTTAAAAATTTTCAACAACCTGCTTCTCTTCGGCAAATGCAAAAACTCATGGGAACATTTGATAACTTTTAAGAAAGTTAAACACAAAATAGTTTTTACCTGGAATACCAAATGCGAGGAATCCTTCAATGAAATCTATTCTTCTCTCGCTCTGTGTGTACTTTTAGCAATTCCCTTGGAAAATTGCCACTTAAGTATAACATTAAAGATGCATCAAGCGTTGCTTTATGCGAGGAGTTAGAACAACGCGAAAACGATAATCGTGAACCTATAGGATTTCTTTCCAAAAATCTTTCTTCTGCTGAACAGAAATAATCAGCCTGTCATCGAAAGTTACTTTACTAACTATTTATATATCGCTATATTACACACTTTCGGGCATTTGTTGAATGTAGAATATTCAACTTATTTGTTCAACGATATTTGTTGTATTAAGGGGAACAATAACATTGTTGCCAATACCCTAAGCAGACCAGGTATAGATAAAATAGAGGAAAATTGACTTGGCAATTGAGATGTAGAAAAACTCATTCATCAGCCTCCTTCGAATGGTTTGTATTATATTTTAACTATAATCGATAGGTTTACATACTAGCGTGAAGCAATACCGCTAGTAGTCATGGAAGGTTCTACGGTAGTACATTGCCACTTACTTTCACAGATCACTATAAATTTCACGTTTTTTGATTTTATTAGAGATAACGACTGGCCAAGGCAGTCAATTTGAGAGCAACTTTTTTCAGGAATTTAGAAAGGCATAAGAAGTTCAGTCATAGAAAACCTAGGATGCAGTCCAGCAGATTGTGTCTTCGGACAGATACCTAAGATCCTTTGAGATTTCCTATTGCATTCAGAATCTTCGAAAACATCTGCTTCTGTGTCACTGGTCGGAAAACTTAAAGAGTTGATGCGAAACTTCGTCCTCAAAAATGCACGAAGCCCTTTATATGACAATACTTTTATTCATAAAGATTTAACGATGCTGCTTAATTGAAGGCGTCATTCATTTTACCGCCAGTGGTGTAATTTATCTAACGATAAATTCTAACTTCTCTAAGTGTGGTAAGTTTAGTTTGTATGGCAGATGGTTGAAATCTACTTTCAATATTCAGATGTTTTCGTCCTATCATCCCCCGCTCCCTTGCTTGGTTGGGATTCAAACCCAGTCCCAAACTCCTCAGCCTTAATATTTGTAACAGTTAGTTGGTGTCTTTATACAGGTGAAACTTATACCATAGACACACTACTGGTTTCATAACTATTGTTTCGAGTTAACCATGGTATCGTTGTAATGTGTCACGCCTAACCATGGTTTGCAACTCGGTTTGAACGTAGTTTCGGGATGAGATAATTTTTCTCATCCCGTAGCATTTTAGTGATGACAGCGCCGAGTTGCTCAATTAGTGAGTACCTAAAACTATAAATATTAGTTTTAATACATGTAGCCATCTACAAACATGTAATCATTTTTTATATTTCAGTTGTCAAATAAAAATAAACTGACGGATATTTTTAAATAAATAATAATAATAATACCTAAATAATTAATACTGGATAAATGGAAAATAAAAATAAAATAGACAAATATGGTCAGAGGGAGAAAGTAATATCTTTATTGATAATATATCTTTATGGGGCGATGCTCTTTGGGTGGATGCACTTCAATATGGCAGCCATCGATATCACCAAAACATTGAGGAAACCCGAGAATTTCATACCACCGAACTATTTCTTCAATTATCTCGGGAGTAGGTGGATACGTATTAAAGCAAACCGCTTTAAATTGTTTGAAAATTTCTCGAGAAATTTCAAGAACAATTTCCCCAACTGTTGTTCGACCGACTCCAAATAATGAGGCTATTGTTCTGTACTCGGCTGATGAACCTAATAAATATAACGCAATTGCCAATCTTTTGTCGATATCGATAGGAGATCGAAATGTGGTTTCCTGTCGAGCGAGGTGTTCTATACGTCTTTTAATGAAATTAAAAGTTCTTCGCGATACTCGAAACGTATTTTTAAATTTAAATTCACCAAACTTTGGTACCTCTTTCTCCCAATAGCGTGATTTCTCGACAATTGACCAAAAACGCCTTCGTTTATGTTTTACAACCCGATTTTTATTCATCAACAATGAGGCATATTGTTTACATTTGTCTAAATTGTAAATAGACGTTTTTCTCGCAATAGCCGCTTCCTTCCTCAATCACGTGGATTCCTCATCCATTATATTAATTAAAATGTTATATGCTGAAAGTTGTTGCATATATAATTGATAAGCACAGTCCTTTTATTTGGCACTTGTAAATAATAGCACTCACACAAAGTTTTCTGACACAGTTTTATAAACAAAACCATCAACTTAATGAATTTTAATGAAATATGACGAACTGTCAAATGAGATGAGAACTATATAGTGTGTCATTTATTCTCATCTCGCAAACCAGAGTTTCATAATCCCAGTTACGAAACCAGATATGTGTCTATGGTATTACCAATCCCGTGGCCTCTGAATTGTAAGAAAACTGTCATTATAGCTTTGCAGAAACCAATTGCTCGGTAATTAGATGGTTTCGATGGCTTATGAATTTGGTAGATAGGGTTTCTCATTTTGACTGATCAGAACCCATTTAATGGGAATTAACACATTGTTAATTTGATTTAAGAAGGACCTGTGCGGAAGTGCCCATTTTGTCAAGTTGCCTAATCTTTCTCTATTATATGTCGCCATTAATACTGTACGTGAATATAAGGTAGCACAATTAGGTCAAACTAATTATCGGACTGACATAATGTAGCTGACATCTTTTAATCGCAATTCGTGCAATTTATTACGCTAAGCTATGTATCATAATACATTTAAGCCCGTTTATGCTCTTGCTTCGGTTTGTCCGATTTGGCAAACAAAATATGGCCCTTTTATTTGTTAAATTTTACAAATCTATTGAGGTTATGTCTTTCGTAAATAAAAAACATTAACTGTTCACTTTAGAATTTTCCTCGACAGTTAACAATTGATAACGATAGTTCCTCGATGCTAAAAAGTACTTGCGGAGAATTAACCTGATTGAGCTGAATTGTTAATATAATATGAACCAACAATGGCCTGCAATGCCCGTTTATTATTATATGTATAGATAAACAATCACACGTACACAATTTTTTATGTTTGATGGATCGCGATAATCAATCAACTATACGTGGGCGTATTCTTAATAAATTAGTTGTTGAAGTAGTTTTGTCAAGTTTATAATATCGTACATTTGAGTTAATTGTCAATAGGGCTATTACATGGTTATGCTAAATAAACAAATAAATTGATGTATTTAAATTGTAAACTAATATAATTAACAAAAAATTCAAGGAACTAATGTGATATATTGAACTAGTAAAATAGTGATGGGGATATTAGCATATCAAAAAAATTTTAAAGTGAATTTAGGGTTTAATTAACCAACTTTAATTTGGTAGTGTCAAGGATGTAGCCATGGTTAAAATACAAATACTATTTTTAAAAAGTAATTTAAATGTTCTGTTTACAATAGTAGGTTTTTTCCGCTAGAGCTGATACAACCCAAACATGGTTTAATTTACCTGAACTATTGCAATGAAAAACAGTTATTATCAATACTTAAATAGATATATTAAATAAATTCACTTTAACTATCTATATCTACACATATTTAATTCATTGTTATTACCGATCCTGCCCAAGGATGAAAACACCATTTTACATCTTTCAACAAGTAGACTTAATAAAAAGATTATTTTTTAGTGATATCTTAAATTAGGTAATGTGATTGTGCAAAATCTATAAATTTTTAAATCTGAACATTTCCAAACATTATAAACAACTCTCACTCCACCACAATTCAATATTGATTGTGTTGACATTTCCCATATATAATTCCATGACAGTCGCTAGTCAAATTGTCAATTGGGAATATGTACGATAAAATAGTAAAAACATAGTAAAATTGGAAATTTATTGATATAGATAAATAGCGAAACTTTGATCTTACTATATATCATAATGTCACTCTTGCATGCAATTCATCGTTTAAATCCCAAAAGCATTTTTAATTAGTTTAGCTTACCAACATTTATTGATTTTTTCACCATTTCATTTTTTTACCCCACATTTTCATAGAAAGGTAAAGATTTCATTTGTCACTAAATGACTTCTCAATAGTCTAATGGTAACTAATGTTTTATATATCGTCGGGCAATTTTTAGCCCAGCTTAGCTGTCAAATTTTCAGTTTTTGTTTTTTTTTTTGTTTTATTTTTTATAAAAAAGTATTTATTGATCAGTCAATGGATTTATTGTCCTTTAAAGGCTGAACTTAATCATTAATTATTTTATTCACACTCATTCACAGAATACCCCAGAATACCCACCTGCGCATTGTATAGCTTCACGTCACCCTGTACAATGACAAGAATTCTGCACACCAATAGGGGGTCAAAGTTATGCTCAATTATATCACCGATCGTATATCATGTGAAAAATTCCCTTTTTGCATCCTGCTCCTATACTGGGATTCTAACCCACTACCTCCCGCTTCAACCGCCGCCGCAGCTCTAACCACTGCGCCTCTCTCTCGGTCAAAGAAAACGTTCTCTATGCCAACAAACTGGTGTAGTTTTAGTATCTTGACAAAAGAATCTTGGTATTGCTCTCATTTGAGACCCAAACTCCTTCAAATGTGTAATCACCTCAACTATCAATAAATTACGTGATGGTCTTTGAAATCTGTCATCATATGTTTTGTTATAGACTTATAAGTTTTGAAACCAAAGGAACCAAGATAAATTTTATGGAGTATAAATTTTAACATTCACATTAGATAAAAGAAAACACGGACAAATCACCTTGTTGTGGTATACCAAACCAAAATAAAAGCTACCACCAGAAGTGGAGCCTGCGGCTTAATTTAACTCAACACGGGGAAACTTACCAGGTCCGAACATAAATGAGTAAGATAGATTAATAGCTCTTTTTCGAATCTATGGGTGGTGGTGAATGGTCGTTCTTAGTTCGTGGAGTGATTTGTCTGGTTAATTCCAATAACGAACGAGACTCAAATTTCTTGTAGTCCATAAAAGACAAACTTATTAACCGATTCAAAAGTTTATGTCAATTACTTTAAGTTTCAACTTTGCAACCATACTTCTCCCGGAGCCTAAAATCTTTGGTTTTCCGGAAAGCGACTGAAAGAGCCATATATATAGCTCCATCCAATTGCTAGCTGGCATCGTTTATGGTTAGAACTAGGGCGGTATCTGATCGCCTTTGAACCTCTAACTTTCGTTCTTGATTAATGAAAACATCTTTGGCAAATGCTTTCGCTTATATTAGTCTTACGATGGTCCCCGAATTTCACCTCTTGCGCCGTAATACTAATTCCTCCAACTGCTTCTATTAATCATTACGTCTTGATCTAAAAGCTAATTGAAAATAGAACAAACGTCTTATTCCATTATTCCATGCAGAGAATATTTAGGCACAAATGGCCTGCTTTAAGCACTCTAATTTGTTCAAAGTAATTGTACTGTTCTAGAAAATAAAAGCTGCCAAAATATACCTTTAGATTATTCGCGGCAAATGAAACTCCAATTCAAGCTTTTGGTCCCAAAATTTAGATTTACGATTGCGTAGGATTTGTAAATGGAAATTCTTCGTCGACTTTTCTGAGAAGAACCGGACTGATTGTCGATTTACGGAGGCAAAGGATTTACGTTTCATTGACTTCCTTAAGTTCTGTCGATTCTATTTCAATTAAGCAGAATTCGTCATCGTGACAATTGAATCGATCACTAATGGATTACAGTTCGTTTGGAAACAATCGGTTCTCATGTTTCATGTAAGACAAAACGTTTGTTCTATTTAATATCTAAAAATATTTGTTTTTGAATTTTTATTATATACTTATTCCCCTTTGCATTATATAAATTAACCAATTTGACCCTGTAAGGAGAAACCATACAAATGTAAGTGGTCACATGTGGTTGTGATCGTTATTACCGCCGCTTATCAAACAATCCGTAAATTAAAAATTGTTTGATGACAACCAAAAAGCATATATTCACGCTCTTGATCACAAACCACGGAACGAAGAAGATCAACAAAATAAATTATAAAATTATATGCTGATATTCATTAAGTCCAACATGTTGACGAACGTCAATATATAGCGCATTTTTATATCGTTCAATCCAACATTTGGTTCTTCCAGCCGGATCTGGGATTATTTAACCAGTATAGTAACTAGCCCAATCCAGTATAGAAACCAGTCCGATCCAGTTTAGCCTGATCCAGTTATTCAGGAAATAAATTAGCACTTATTTTAACTAAGTGACTCATAGTTATTTTATTTTCCAAAAGCCATGGAAAAATTAAATAAAAGAAAGCAAGTGTGTAAGGGACAAGTAACCAGGGCTAACAATTATATTGAGCCTCCTGGCAAAACTGCAACTTACGACGAATTGCAGACTCGATTAGCTAAAATCCAGGAATTATATAATCAATTTATTGAAGTGGAGGATAATATTTTTAGTATTGATTCCATTGTCGACACTGAGATGGAGTAATTGACGAAGCTTATTTTTCGATTGTTCATAAATTACAAAGTGTAGAGAAAATCATTTACACCTACGGTTCACTTATCACCTAACGGTGCAGAAGATACCTTGAATAATACACAAAACATTAGCACACTGTTTAAATCAGATTTCTAGTTACCGGGGTTGAACCTCCCTATTTTTGATGGAACATTGAAAGAATGGTATTCTTACTACGATATATTCGTATCCACGGTTCATGAAAATACTGGAATTGTGCGAGATGCCTCCAGATGCCACGTTTGAAGACAGAAGTAAAGGTGGGAACTTTACATAATTCCGAAGCTGGTGTCTCAAAATGCGCAACTTACCTCAAAATTCGGACAAAGGTAGAACCATCAACCATCATTAAACCCAATTAATATAAGATATCTAAATTATCTATTCCTCTCGCTGATCCAGAATACCATCAGCCCGCACCGATTGATATACTACTTGGCTGTGATAATTTTTTTGGAGCAGTCTTTAAGAAAGTTCTGGGAAACCAACCTCATCTCCCCGAAGAAGAAACCACTTGCATGAAATTTGTGAAAACCAATATTTCTTTTATTAATCAAAGGATTGTATAGGGTGGTTAAATTTTAAGGGCCGATGTTGAATGTAAACCACACCTAAACGTCAAGTTTTTTTCTGCATTTCATTTGACATTTCTCAATTTCAGACTAACTCAAATTGAACCATGGAAAGATACACAATCGAGCAACGCGTTAAAGTTATTCAGACATATTATGAAAATGGGCGTTCAATTCAAAATGCATATCGTGCACTTCGTGGATTTTTTCGGTCAATTTAATCGTCCAAATGTGCGTACAATCGAAAAAATCGTGCAAAAATTTGAGCAAACCGGATCTGTAGGAGATTTTAAAACACCAGTGCATGCTCGTATAGCTCATACTGCAGAAAATATTGCTGCTGTTCGCGATAGTGCTACTGTGAATGGTGTTCGCTATCGTGAGATGATAACGAACTTTTTATAGCTCGAATTGGAAGATATGGATGTGGGCGATATGTGGTTTCAACTGGACGGTGCCACTTGCCACACAGCTAACGAAACAATGGCTCTTTTGCGCGACAAATTCAATGGTCGTGTTATCTCACGTGGTGGCGATGTCAATTGGCCGCCAAGATCATGTGATTTGACACCGTTGGACTTCTTTCTTTGGGGTTATTTGAAAAAAAAGTGTACATCGATAAGCCAGCAACAATTCAAGAGCTAAAGGATGAAATAATTCGGCATATTAACGGCATAGAACCTCAATTATGCCTAAGCGTCATCGGAAATTTGGACCATCGGATGGAGGTGTGCCGCCGAGGTTGCGGCGGTTATTTGGCCGATATTTTGTTCCATACATAATTGAACCATACCATATTATTATAATAAAAAGAATTGACAGTAATTTCCTAAATAATTTGTGTTTTATTCAAAATCAACATCGGCTCTTGAAATTTAACCACCCATTAGTTCCATAACCATTCAAAGGTAAGCCACCTTGCATAGGAGAAAGTTATTGGCAGGCTCACAGAAGATTCCAAGCATTGGAGAAAAGATTTTTATCTGATTCATCGTTAAAGCAACAATATGTAGATTTTTTGCGAGAATCCGAGTCATTAAAAAGGTTGAAAAGGTGATCGAAAAGGATTTATTTATTTATTTATTTATTTCAATCATTAAAGTAAGTAAGGCCGTTGGCCTTTTCGATGGTTACAAATCATAATAATATTAACAATATTAAAATAATTAAAATAATAAAAATAAAAGTAATAATCATAATAACAGTAATAAAATATAAATATAAACTATATAAAAACAATAAATTTAAATAAATATTATAATAAAATAATAGCAATAATTAGTCACACATCACTAGTAAAGTAACATTAATAATAACTTTGGCATAATACCCTAACACGTTTTAAATAATTCAATACATGCTTTTTTAAATTGCTTTTATGGAACTGGAACGTTTAATTATTTCAGGCAGTGAATTAAATTCAGCAATACCATGTACAAAAATGAATGAAGCAAATTGGTTGCTAGAAAATCTTGATGATAATGATGTGATACGAAAAACTCTGGATGGTGAACTGTAGGATAACAGTGAATACAAATACGATCGATGTTTAATATAAACTAGCTTAAATATAAAACAAAGTACTCTAATCTGAAGATATGTCAATAAAGGTACGCCAACTATAGAATTTTGAAATTTTGAAATATGATCATACTGTCTAAGTGAATGTATCTAATACATGAATTAAAGGCCAATTTCAAACGGCATTTAGAATGATAACTTGAATTATAAATAAATATGTCCCTATAGGTAGATATAGGTATTATCAAACTTTTTACCAATAATACGTCCTTGATTGAAGTTGGCGTTATGTTACTCAATCTCCTTAACGAGTATAATACAAAGTTCACTTGTTTACAAATTTGATTGACATGTGTATTCCAAGTTAACGTGCTATAAAACAAAACGCCAAGATTACGAACATACTCAGAAACAACTAAGTTCTCACCAGAAAGTCGTAATGGAGACAATTTTATATCAATTTTACGCTTACAAATTGGAAGAACTTGAGTTTTCTTTACATTTAAAATCAAGCCATTAGATTGAGCCCAAGAAGAAATCGATTCCAAATCATAATTCAAATTATTAAAAATGTCATGAATTTTATTCATTGGACCAGATATATATAGTTGAAAATCATCTGCATAAACATGGTATTTTGAATGTAATATTCTTAATGGTAAATCATTAATATAAAGTGAAAACAATAAGGGAGCTAAGACAGAGCCCTGTGGGGCTCCAGATAATAATAATGTCTGTTTCGAAAACACGCCTTCATGTTTGATTATTTGGAAACGGCTGTTCAAATAAGAAATTATAAGTCTGGTTGAGAATTTAGAAAATCTAAAGTAAAGTCTCAGCTTCTGTGCCAGTAACACGTGATTAATGCAATCAAATGCTTTAGAAAAATAAAGTAGAACCAAAACAGAAAAATAAGACTGATTCATACTATGTAATAAATCGTAGTACACTTTACTTAAAGCCGTAGTCGTAGAGTGATTGCATCTATAACCAGACTGAAATGGATCTAGTAAATTATTTTCATTATTTCAAGATATTGCCTCATTTGTCGACATATAAGAATCTCAAATACTTTAGATAAATAAGGTAAAATACTAATCGGCCGAAAATCAGATGTTTGTGAAGGTGTTGAGACTTTAGGTATGGGAATAACAATTGCTATCTTTCACGACTCAGGAAAAATACATGAAGTAATTATGTAATTGAAAATATGTGTACAATAAGTTAAAATAACAGGTAATAATATTTTTATGAGTTTAGGTACTATATTATCATGCCCAGTTGCATTAGATTTAACTTGAAGAAGCGCCATCGCAACCTCAGTTTCAATAAATGTTGTAAAATTCAACTCATTGCTGGAATTATCATCCACCTGGATCATCGGTAGTACAATCGGCTTATTAGGGCACACTGGAAAACTGCATATTAAACTCCTCAGCAGTAAAATTAACACCACTCTCTTTAGAGGGCATCATCCCCAAAGGTCTTATGACTCTCCAAATATTACCATTGTGGTTGTTTGGATCTAGATTTTCAAAATAAAACTTTCTTTTAGAATAAGACGGGTAGTTATATTGCGTAATTTCTTGTGAAATAACCAGTCATTCCTATTTTTACTTTTAAGCCACACTAGTAAAGCACCATCACGTTTTTTCATGAACTCCAAGATAGCAGAATTGAACCAAGGAGCTACCTTGTTTTAATGCAATTTACGCTTGATAGGGGCGTGATTGTAATAATTTTGTAAAAATTTTATTGAAATATTTAACTTTACTGTTTACATCAGAACATAAATAAATGCTTGACCAATCTTCTGATAAACTGTCTTTAATAAATAATTCCTCATTTAGTTTACAAAAATCACGGACGAACTGATATTTAACCTTTGGCCGTGGATATTGACATCTATAACACATAAAAATCATGTCATGATTAGAAATTCCAGGTAAAGCAGTTTGTCCGAGAATAATTATTTGATCAAAATCCATGCTTGCTACCATCATTAAATCCAAAGTGGAGGATAATCTCGTAATTGGAAAATGGCAAAATTTCAATAGAGAGTGAAATCATTGAATCTGCAAAGTGCCTAGCTGCCGCTACTGGATCGACCATATTTAAATTGAAATCACCCATAACTACAATACGATGATATTCATTCACCGAGTTTGATATAAATGCAATAATTTCATTAGCCTGTGCATTGGAACACACACGAGGATTATATAAAATACCAACAAGCAATTTGCCACTGGATAGCATTATCTCAACGAACAGGGCTTCAAACCGAGTCATACTACTTTTGTTTACTATTTTCACTTTTAAGTATTCTCGTATATAAAAGGCCACTCCGCCTCCCATTCTCGTAATAGGTCATTTCTGAATAATAAAAATCCAGGAATCTCAAATGAGCATTTAGGCATACCTTCACGAAGCCATGTCTCTGATACACCAACAATATGTACACTGGTGGATGACATTATTTGTGCAAGTTCGTCAATATGAGCAGGTATACTACGCGCGTTAATATGACAAATATTCAAACAGTCAGCAGTGTTTTCCATATTCGCATTTAAAAAATCAACAACCGAATTATTATCATCATTTTCACGAATACTATGACTACGGACCATGTTCACGTGATTGCAAAAATTTATCTAAAAGCATGTAAAGTATCAAATAATTAAGTAAATCTAATAATGCCACTTTAAATTGATTAATGAAACTATGTATTATGTATAACTGAAAACTATTACTAAATTTACTATTAAAAAGATGAAATGCATCTATATAGATGCAAATATTTACTATAAAATTCCAATCATAATCATTTAGGGGATTCAAATTTTTTATAGGAAAATTAATTTTAACAAATTCTGATCATAATTTCACATTAAAATAAAAAAAGATTAGATCATAAATTTTATTGCAGATGGCAGGATAACTAAAAGTATATTGATTTTTTGACATTCCAATAAATGTCAACAAAAAAAGTTTCAAAGCAACAAACTCAAATTTGACATCAAAATAAACATAAAACATAATAATAATAACTAAATTAAAAAAGTTTTAACAAAAATGATACTTATAATTAATTTATACTGTGGTTTTCCATCCAGATAAATTCCATAATACAAAGTGACTGGAATAAATGATGATATTTTTAAGATTGATGTGTTTTTTTGATGTTATTGATGTCATTAAAGGACCGTATATAATATACTTTAAATGATTCCGTTTTCCGCAATATAATAACGCCGTCTTTGACCTAGATAAATCGAAAATACTGCTGTCTTTTAATCTTCGTTGTACAACTTTGACTGTCGGTTGGACAAATGGAATTAATATCCGAGCAAGAAATAGATAAACCGTACAACCAACATTTCTATTTGCCACACCATCCAGTGTTTAAGGAATCCATTCAACCACCCGTCTACGTGTCGTTTTCGATGCCATAAAACGATAATTTTCTTGTGTGACCTACAATACAAGAAAACCTGTTTAATATTCTCTTGCGTTTTCGAAGGCATAAATTTGTAATATCCACCGACACTGATGAAGAATTAAAACGATGCCGTTTATATACTGTTACTTATGGTACCGCGTCTGCACCATTTTTGGCTACCTACGCAAATATTGGCCTAAAAGGACGAAGTAGAATTTCCAGAATCCGCTTCGGTTCTCAAGACTGATTTTTATATGGATGCCCTCATTTCCAGCGCAGCCACCCTCGAGGAAGCTCTAACCCTCCAAAGTGAAACCTAATTCACATTATCGTGTTTTTTATAGAATTAGGCTGCTGTTCTTATCTTTAAATTATCTTATTTCCAAATTTCGGCTTAGTTTACTTTAATCCTGCATCGACGATATGTATGTTAAGTGGCTAAGAGAAATGACACGATTTTCTCCTTTTGGACTTTACGAAACTTTTTTTTTAGATTTTTTCCCAGTATTTAAATATTTAACTAGAATTTGAATATAGTTTGCATATTGTAGAATGTGTGGACGAAGTCGAAGCAGGAGATACGAAATTAGATATAGACAACATTGATTTAACTCTACAGAAATATCTCGTGTGAATTGAAAATAGATTTCATCAGTTTAGAGTTTGTTTGATCAATATAAACATTATACATGCACTAAGTTCTAGTTTTTTTTTTATTTCGAAACTAATTTTAAAGTTAGATAATACGAACACGTTATGGCGATATGAACTTTTTTTTGTGTAGGATGGTGTAGGAGTAAAAAATATATCATCATTTTGAGAATTTGATTTTGGGACAAGATATCCGTAAAATTGAATATTTAAAGAATAAATTAATTTTTTTACCATATGTGTAATCAAACCGATTCACATAATCGAATCTTTATCAGCAAAGTGAATAGACAAAAAATATACACTGTTGAATATTTACTATTTTCTAGTTTCATCTATGTACATATACCCTTACATAAAATGTAAATATTGTAGTTGTAATTGTTTATATTTTCATACGTGTGTGTGTTTATGTGCATTAAACTATTGAAATCGATATCGTTTAAATTATTGATAGAGTTTTCGAATAAAGCTGCAATAAGATTTCTCGTTTCGATAAATAATATAATTCGTAATAAATTATTACTTTATAGGTTATATAGCAGACCAACAAAATGGTAATATAATAGTAATTAATTAGTTTGATTGAGACCGGAAATTTTTTCATTTTAAAGTGTTACCAACATAATGGTATAATACTGGGTCAAATTTATGTTTAAGTATGTTAATGTGAAAGCACGTCTCATTTTTGGTATGACTACACAGGAGTTTAATCTCCCGTTTTAGAGAATAAATCATGTAGCAGTTATAAAGAAGAATAAATGCAGTGCAGCATTAGTGACAAGTATGTGGAACACCATGGGTTTCCAGGAATCAATATTCTGCTTCCAACAATGAATCTTGAATTTATTAGATGACCAGCTCATGTAGTTTAATTTTTTTTAAAAAGTCCCTCGAATATAAGGCATTCTCTTTGGTGAACTTTTGTGATATTGAGGGTGCCTGTAATTTATGTCAAACCAGAGGCGATCACGCAAGCACTTTCAAATTTGAAGCCATTATGACCCTCAAAGGCAGCGTCATAATGGCGAATCTAGGTGTATCATCCATCCGTAGATAGTAAGTAGGGGTACACCGCAAGGTGGTGTATTATCCTCCCTTCTTTGGAACTTGGTCATAAATGACCTGTTACTAAATCTGGAAGGGACTGGCTTTAAAGTGGTGGCTTATGCCACCACTTTATGTTACTATTGGCGCTTTCGGTAAACATTCTTGTATCCTCAGAGATGTTATTTAGAATGCTCTTGGCATTCTAAGACAACGGACCAATAGTTGTGGTCTTAGTGTTAACACACTGAAGACTGAGTTAGTTCTTTTTTCCAGAAAGTACAAACTTCTTCGCTATGACCTTCCAACTCTCAATGGAGTTGTTTTGAACATCGCAGATAAAGTGAAATTCTTGGGTCTCATTTTAAATAGTAAATTAAGCTGGAAGCCCAATATTCTGGAAAGAGTAAAAAAGGCTACGATAGCACTATACTCCTGTAAAAATGTCATTGGAAAAGGATGGGAGCTTAAGCCTCACATTGAGCATTGGTTTTACACCTCTGTAGTTAGACCAGTTCTAATGTATGGAGTTACAGTTTGGTGGCCAGCCTTAAATACAGTGGCGAACCAAAAAATGCTGATGAAAGTGCAAAGAACTGCTACCTTGCGTATTAGTGATGCACTTAGAAGAACTCCTACTCATGCACTGGAGATTCTCTTTCATCTCATTTTTTAGGATATCCTGGCTAAGCATGTGGCTGCTAGTACATCCATAAGGCTTAAAATAATTTCTATATGGTCCTGTAACATTATGGGACCTTCATATATTCTAATGAATAAAGAAATCAAATCTATCGACTACACCATCTCGACATCATACCTCGAAGTTAAATTTATAACTGATATTCCTTCCAGAGAGGACTGGGTGAATGGAACAAATTTAAAGTCAGACTTTATTAACTTTTTTTTTCAGATGGCTCGAAAATTGATGAAAAGGTCGGCGGAGGGGTTTTCTGTAAAGAACTAAATGATTTTACCTCATTCAGCTTTATTTTCCAATCTATTGCCGGTTGGATGATTATATCGATTTCTTGTTGTATGTATTTAACTGGTTGCTTTTGTGATTCACTTGGTGCTAATAATGCGCAGTAGCATTCGTAAAAGTCCCTAGAATGGTGGTTTCGCATGCCGGTATACCAGCAGTATAAATAAGATATAGGTGAGGTTCCAATACGCTAACCTGTGGCACTCCTTCTATATCTGAGTAAAAGTTAGAGTACACTTCCTGAAGTGATACTCTAAATTTCCGTTAATTAGGCTGACTAGTTTCTCTCTTAATAACTCCTAATCAATAAATTTGTTGTTGATGTCAAGTTTTTTTTTATTTAATGACTAATGAACTGAGATTCATTAAAACCGATGTGTGGTCGAAAGTAACGTCTACAATACCTTCGCGATTTCAATGTTACATGAGACAAGTTCTTTCAAAATGTATTTAGAAGTCTGCGTAAAGACATCAACAAATCAGGAACTTTGTTGATGTCTTTACGCCAGTAGGTTGGTTTATGCGAAGAGTGATATTCACATCCTGATGTTTTTTTTTGCATTTTGGAGTTCTTTACTTTTCTTTGATTTATTAAATCGAGATCCACAAGACTTACTTTTCACGTTGTTTTCACCTCGTATGATAAACCTTGGTCCAAGTTTATTAAGAATGTTGACATATTGATTTCTAACAGTGTTATATCTTAGTGGGCATTATCCTGTACTTAATTCAGCGCCACCGTAGTTTATCGTTACTATGGTACAAGTAGCTCGCATGAATGGATCTTTAATTTCTTCTTGTTAAAAATGTAGGATATTTATTTTGATTATTTAAAAATATTTATTAATCGGACTGCCGTTCTTCCAGGTGCACGACCACTAGGATGCAATGTCCGATAAGCACAATATTCTCTATAATTATGGTTTTTCTCTTGAAAATGTATTTCTGATATTAAGGCGTCAATGTTGTTGGTATTGAGAAATACATTTAGCTTCTGGGACCGTGCATTAGAATTATCATTGTGGCATTGTAGGTTGGAGTTATGTTCCAGTTTTTTACTTTGTTCGAAAGCTAGTTGATATTTAGTTTTATTTTAGCCTGAAATTCGCTTAGCATTTTCATTATAACGGATCTCCAATAAGAGGTTTCATTTTGATATAAAAAAAACGAGTATTTTTTAAGAGAAATCAATGAATGTTTATTTCATTGTAATGCCATTAACATTTGAAAACAAAATCAGCCAAATGGCCGCCACGTCTATGCTTGCAGCTCAATAACCTTTTCATGAAATTTTCCATGACCAATTTGTACATTTGCAGCTGTATGTCCTCGATAACTTCACGAATTCCATCTTTAAGGTCCTTGAATCGATTGTGGAGCATTGGCATAGACCTTATCTTTCACGTGGTTCCAAAGAAAAAAGTCTGGAGGTGTTAAATCACCAGATCTCGGTGGCCAATTGTGATCACCTCTTCGAGAAATAACACGGCCAGGAAATTTTTCTTGCAAAATTACGATTGTTTCGTTGCTTGTATGGCACGTAGTTTTGTTGAAAATAAACTTCGTCCACATCAATATCTTTTAATTCTGGCTATAAAAAATTATTAATCGGTAGAGCAATCCATTCATCGTAACAGTTGCACCAGCCTCATTTTCGAAAAAGTAAGGTCCAATGACATCGCCAGCCCAAAAACCGCGCCAAACAGTGACACGTTGAGGATGAAGAGGCTTTTCAACAATCATTCTTGGATTTTCTGAGCCCAAAATGTGACAATTCTACTTATTAAAGTAGCCTCCGAGGTGAAAATGGGCATCACTTAAGATGATTTTTCGATGAAAATCTGGAACATTTTGATGCATTTGATGACTCAATCAGCGAAGATACGACGTTTATGGTGATCGACCGGCTTGAGTTTCTTGTGTTAACTGAACTTTAAAAGCTTTAAGACCTTAGTTTTTATGCAAAATACGGTGTAATGTCGTTTGGTGAATGTCTAATTCCAAAGATCGACGAGGAATCGACAAGCCTGGGTTTTCTTCAACACTACGGGCTACAGCAGCAATATTCTCAGTTGTTCTTGAGCGATGCACAAGGTTTCGATTCTTCTTTCGGCCGAGAAGGTGCTTTACGACGACCAAAAAGTTCTTTAGTTTTGCGAACTGTGACTGCAAAATTTTCACGATTTTGGTAGTGAATTTTAACAATTTCAATGCGTTGTTGAGGCGTGTATCGTATCATTTTTAGTAATGGCGTAGTTTTTACTTGTCAAATTTCAAAAGATGACAGTTCAAAATTGACAGCTATCCAAATAGCGGGCTATTCAAAATTAAACTTCTTATTGCGAGTAACCCTATATTACAAATGGTTGGATCGCATGCATGCTTTTGCCTAATTTATAAATATTTTTTATTTTTTGAGGTCTTGGTTACATGGACGTAAGAAACTCCCTCTCTGATAGTATTTTATCATTTATTTGTTTTTTTGTTGAAGTCGCTGAGGTACTCTTTTTTCGTTAGCTGAATGGCCTTTATCTCAGCAGAGTACACAAGTGGGCATATAATTTGCAGTTTATTGTATAGCTTTGTTTGATGGCCCTCTGTACATTTACACATTTTGAAAATTTGTAAACTAGTATACCTGTTACCTTTTTAAATGTTTCTATAGACACTGCAATATAGCAAACTCTTAATCTCATAGATATTTGTGTTGTTTTCTGCCTAAAGTATAGGTTTGCATAAAACAACAGGAAACATCAAGACATTTTCTCATTATGAATTGTTGAATTATAGAATATGTTTATAATGTTCGTTAATTAGACTGTGTCCGAAACTCATTAAAAATATTTGTTAAAACAAATTTTTGACATTTAAGAGTGGTTTTCACGATGGCGAGGCGAAAAATTTAGCCAAACTCAGCACATATCGAGGACTCTGAATTTTTATTTAAAAACAATTAAAAATTCGAAAAATATAATAATTATATTTTATTTTATTTTAAAAATTAATTTTATTTTTAATTAGAACACAAAATTCAATAAAATATGACACACGTGATTAAAACACATAAATTATGAGATTCATACACAGATTATTATGACGAATTCAAAAAACTACCGAAAAAAGATGACTTATTTCATCTTTTTTCGGTTTAGTCGTCCAATTTCGGAGTGCTGAATTAAAATATTAAAATTAGACGTCCCAATTTTTATGTCAAAACTGTTTTTTGTCTGCATCGCATTATTGGAGAATTTTCGTAATCATACATTATTTGAAAAATATTACCCTGCATTCACAATTTTTTATTACGCTGTCCAAAAAGTATAATAAATGTTTGAAATATTTTCCCGTCTCATATGTTTTTAAATTCACTTTCTGTGAGGTATAAAAACTATAAAGAAAAAATTTACATTATTGTGTGCATTATTTATTGAAACTGTCATAGCAACGAAAAAATTCAAATTTTTCTCACCATGGCTGTAACATGCCAAAGGCGTAGCATACGCTGATCTATAAAAAAAATTAAATAAAATTCTCGATTTGGTGTGGGATTAGGCCGTGTGCGAATCGGTTAAAAAGTTATAGATTTTAACTGTGGCAGAAATAAACATAGATAAAAATAGATAAAATAAATGGCTCGTAAATTTTGTATCTATGGTTATATCATGCTCAAAACGCCAAAGACAAATATGATTAAAATTTTTAACTGCCAATTAACAATTTTATGGTGAATAAAAAGTTAAAATTTTAACTTTTTACGCGTTTTTATTTAGTTTCACACACACTAAGACTGTGCGAAACGAAATAAACACGCGTAAAAATTGAAAAAGTTAAAATTATTATTTTTTATTCACCACAAAATTTTTAACTGCAGTTAAAAATTTTAATCATATTTTCCTTTAACGATTTGAGTATCGTATAACTATAAATAAAAAATGTACTAGTAATTTATTTTATCTATTTTTATCTATTTTTATTCTGCCACAGTTAAAATATTTAACTTTTTAACCGCTTCTCACACGGCCTTAGATATTCAAAACCATAAAAAAAAATTTAAATTTTTAGTTACTATAATAATGTCAGAAGGTTTTGTTTCAGTCAGCTAATAAGTAGACGCTACGTAGAAAAGATGATTTAATATAGTGATTCTCGATTTTTGCGCATAGTAAGCATTCATTTGTTTTAGCAATATTTTACTACATAATAATATTTGTCCTACATATATTTTTACTAAAAAAAAATTCCTAATGGTTTGGAACCAACGCATGAATCCAACTCCAAAGATATGAAAATTACCCTTTTTGTTGCCGTGAATTTTGTATCATAATCGTGAGAAAAAGTGAAGGAGACCACCATTATCAGTTGCTTCAAAACAGCAGGGGTTTCTTCAACAGAATCAACAATCATCGATGATAGGCCAAGTGATTCATTAATTGACAACATGTTGTGCAATTCACACATTCAGAAGTCGTTACTTATCGCAGGCGAAATTCAGGGCTTCCTAAATATCAACCATTGTTATAAAACCAGTGCTCCTTTATCAGAATCATTAATTATAGAGTAGATTTTAGGTGTATGTAATAATGATCCGGCGGAGTCTGATTAGGAAACAATTAAAAACGAGCCTTTTACTTATATGTCATTCTGAGGGAACCAAAACAGAAATAAAAAAACTACATTAAATAGAAATCAAAGTAGAGAAACTATTTCAAGTTTCTCTAAAACAAGAGATAATAACAAATTATTTTTCTCCAAAATAATAAAATTTGACTAGTTAGTGATGTATGTCTGCAAAATAATGGTCTTCAGTTCTCCAGTTGAATTATTCGAAATTTCGTTTTTATCTATAATTATGGGGATTGCTATTTGCGTTATGATTTTTTAATTATGTTGGTTTAATTAATATTTTCGTAATCTAAATCATAAATGGTTATAGAATCCAATAGTTTCGTTTCCGGTGCTCACCGGATTGTTCAGTTCGTTGTTTCATTATTTTCGAGTAGTGTACGGTTTTGTTTGTTATATTTTTGGTTAGTTAATTTATCTGTTCTATCAGATCATTTTGTTCTTAAAACAATTTTTAAAATTTAATTTGTTTGCTTTGTTGTTGCGGTGCACTTATTTGTATCCTAAAGCGTAGTTCATTTTACCCCAAACAACAATTTGGTTGTACGTCGGAGAATTTTACTTTATTTGTACTTTGAGTTGTACAGACAAATTAAATCTGCTGCAATAAATGTTGTTACATTCGAACGGCAGTTGTATCGCATTTTTATTTGAACGCCATCACTATTTCGTTCGTGACATCTGCTTGAATGTTGAACATCTTTTGACTCAGATCTACTATATGTACTCTGGTTTTGTGACTTGCTCTGTTTGAAGTGATTTTAATTTGAAGCCGGATGACAATCGGAGATCTCTATCAAACAAACAATTTCTGGTGAAAGTTCCGTCGTATCATCTACTGCATTTCGATACGCCATAATAAACATGAACATGGATTGGATTTTTAAAATTTAGTTCTTAACTAGGCTCTTAAAATACGGATAATTTCAAATTTCGGTCTTGATGGGATAAAAACGAAGCTTCGAATAATTTAACTGGAGAACTGAAGACCATTATTTTTCAGACATACATCACTAACTAGTCAAATTTTATTATTTTGGAGAAAAATAATTTGTTATTATCTCTTGTTTTAGAGAAACTTGAAATAGTTTTTCTACTTTGATTTCTATTTGGTGTAGTTTTTTTTATTTCTGTTTTGGTTCCCTCAGAATGGCATGAGTGTGTTTCCAAACATTTGAAAGCATGGCTAATTTCTTTATTTGTAGGCATCTGAGTCTCGTTTTTAAGTGCTCACAAGTTGTCTTTGTGAAAGCCGGCTTTTAAAGACTTAGCGGGCAATTACGAGTATTTGTCCATTTCCAATAAACATTGACCTACAATTGAGCAAAGCGTGGGAGAATGTTAATCATTAATCTAAAGCATAACTATTTTATTGTTATTGTAAATTTTCGAGATTTGTAAAATTCAATAGTTTTTATGAGCTTATCATCTTGACTTTTTGGGTTTTAGAAATTGCAATCTATGACGTGCTTTAGAAAGTAAACCGCAAAACTTCAATATACTCAAAGTAAAATCTTTTAACCGAGCACTTTAACTACGTAATCAAATGTTTAATTATTTTAATAGTTCGTGCAGAAGGTCAGTTACAACGATGTATAAATATATCCATAAATACAATTAACCTAAATGCGAACGAATACAAAAATTCTTAGTCCAAATCATTGTTAATATTGATATATGGAGAAGGGAGGGAGGTAAATGAAAAGTTCATAAGCCCAACAACATGAAAATTTAAAGGACACCAATATAAACCAATAAAATTGGTTATGAATTCATGAAACCCATATGTGTGTAGGCGGATAAATATATTCAAAAACGATAGATTGTTAGTAAGACAAATAAGTGGATGAAGAAGGAGAATATAAAGAAATGCCTTTAAGTATATTAAATTAAATAACAGAATAACATAATAAATTCAATATATGTACTCATCTATGTATATGTATGTGGTATGTTCATATCAGGAACGTAACATGAACAATATGTAGTGGTTTGCATTCGACGACCACCACCTGCACTTATATGCGCTTAAAATTTTCCTCGGCTAAATTGGAAAACACAAAAACTGTGCTTAAGCATAATATAACGTAGAAAAAAAAGGCAAACATAGTTTAAAATAGAGTGAAACGAAACGCTGACTATTGCCAAACTACTACGAAAAGCTTAAGTAATGATCATGTAGATTTCTTAAATGATTACATAGCGCACGAGTTTATCAATACTTTCAAAAAGTAATTCACAAGCAGACACTTAGCAAAATAGTGGATGTCACATGATGCCAATAAAAAATATCATTGATATAGAAAATAAAGTATATGACAAGGCTAAACCTTGCGGTACACCAGGATTGATCTCATGCTGGTCAGATAAGTGCCATCTAATATTACCTGCACCATATATAATCGATCAATCGGTGTATTAAAAAATTTTCTTTATTCATTCAATACAAGAACTATCAAGGTTTAGGGACATATTCTTAGTGATTGCAGATATACACAACCAAATGCTTTAAAAATACCTAGAGATGAGAAACGTGACTCACCATATTTGTCTAATTTTTTTCCAACAGTGAGTTAAAGGCTATAAGATCGCCTGACGAAGCTTGTATTCAGCTTGTGTAATTATTCTTTCAAACTTCCATTTTAATGTTTGAAGGTTGTCATTCTTAATGACTGCGCATAGAGCAGCCTCTTAGCAAACAACATTAGGATCATCTGTTAAAGAGCACAAAAGTCTAGCACTTAATGATTCTTCGATTTGATATAGTAAAGTGGTAAATTCTTCGAACGTTAGTAGTGGCGGTGCGATGATTTTCTTCATATGTTGTTTTACTCCCGCTTCCCATAGACCGCCAAAATGCGGACATCCTGGTGGAGTTTAATGCCAATATGCCACTGTATCATTTGAACCGACAACTTGTTTATAATACCGTCCGAATGGTGATAGATGGCATGCAGATATTTATTTGTTGCAACAATTTAATGCGTTATCGCTTTATAAATTTGCAATATTTCCCCTTCGTGCTAAGAAGCGTTTAAGGTCAGAGGGAAATCCTTCTGATTTCAAATCACAATATCTAAACTAAAGCTATATGCAACGGCTTCGTTATTTAAACCTTTCTGACTCTTCGATCCTCTGCTCTTAGACATACAAAATTAGGGCCGGCATAATCTATCCCCGTGTAGGTGAATGTTCTTCTTGGTGATGGTAGGCTTGCCAGTAGTTCGACCAGCATTGAAGCACTTTTGGCAGTGGAGATTATGTTGTTCTATATCTTTTTACCTTAAAAAACTTAAAATTGCTTTATCGTAAAATCAAGAGCTAAATCTACACCTCCATGCAATAGATCTTGTTGCAATGTTGGTCCGACTATAGTTAAATGTAATTGAGGCTTAGTCCATTTGATGTCTTCATCGATGTATCAAATACTATACCCTAAGCTTTGTTGTTGTACTGGATTGCCCAACCACTGCATGGTGCGATAGATACCATGTGTTGTTTTTGAATGTAACATCGTCTAAATTCATTGGAACCATATCCTATAGTTGAATGTATTAATTTAGAAAGTTATGGTATTCTTGTTTTAATTGCAGGTTCTTTTCTAATCTCCGCCCCACTTGTAGCAATCTTTCTATGGATCGGCTCCTGCTATCTCTTAAACTACAGTCTACCTTTATAGATATGGTGACTTCATACCTTCTATTTGCTAATCGACTACAGGTGTCTTTATATAACCTTTCTCACAATTCTTCGTCTTCTGAGTATTGGTTAATTTTACTTATTTCTTCAATCCCCAGAATTTTCGCAGTTCTAACGCAAGATTATTTCGAGATATCATAGTCAAAGACACCCTTTGACTATGTCAAAGAATGTCAAAGTTGTGGTTGCGTCATTCCCAATAAGGATTTATCCTAGGTCCGTTTTTTTGAGCTACTGGATGGCTTGGGGAGGCCTTAATTACTTCTTTCTTTAAAATATTTGCATAAATATCTGCAACTTGAATAATGTGGATAGACGCAGGTGTCTCGTATTTTGGATCTGCCAATATTAGCTCCTTCCACGTGTTGTTATTGACAACTTTTATTAGTCCAGCTAAATTGGCAGACGTTCAGTCAATTTTGGTAAAATGAACGCTTCTACCACTCAATTGAAATTTGATGAGTAATATGGTGATATTGTAATGAACACCTTGTATTTTATATTGCTGGTCGTTATCCCACCAATTTCAATGACTTGCAGATTTACACAAAACTTTGGTAAATTTAGTAACTTAAATTCTACTCGTATTGGAATTGCATATCCAATACGAGTGGCTGCCTTTATCAGAGCTGTAGCTAATAAAGGTACTCCAATATTTATTGCGGGAGCGTTCTTGGCAGTGCCTAGTGAAGACGAAACTTTCTTCTTGTGTAGTAAATTTTTATGAGTTCCCTTATATATCACACAGGTTTCTTTGCTGATACATTTACTATGCGTCGTGATTAAATAAATTCTGCATAGGTTATTCCCTGTTATATACAGTTAGATCTTTGTTTTGCTGGCATTTTTACAAACTTGGGTATCTTGTTATGTCATGTGATGTCTTACAAACAATGCATATTTTTCTAATTCCAGCAAAAGTTCTTCTTGGTGCTTTTGAAATAATAGGAATTTTGCGTGCGATTTAATTTTATTTTGTAGAATTCTCCTTGCTAAATTGTTGGTTGCTTCTAGCGATTGAAAACCATTTTCTAGGGACTTAAGAAATTCACTTAGAGGTTGAATATTCCGAGGGTTCCCAAGATTAACTTGGTACAAACGATGGGTCTTGTCTAATTTCTTTAATATTATCATCACTTCAATAACTGCTGCCATAATTCCGTTTAGTTTTTTACCCTAGTTATGTGTTTTATTTCTATGAACTATTACAAAACTGAATTTTCCAAATTTTTTAGTTTGGCTTTAGTATAGAGAAGTATACATTCGATTCTGTCTTAAAATTTGGTAGTTTTTAAATTAATAGTGTCATCAATTTAGTTGGGTCACCCTGCATTTTTTTTGTTTTTTTTTATTTACTATAATGTTTACTAAATAATAAGTATTTACTCTTAGTGTATAATAAAGTAATGATAATTTATGGATAAATATTTATCCTAAACTTTTTCTAAACAAACAACTGTGGTATATAAAGGTATACACGAGAAGGTAGACAATTTAATAGTCTCGGAACAAATATTAATTACCGTTAAATATTTACTTTTGACTAATTAACTGCTTTGATATTGATACACTTTGAAGAACTTTTAGTGGCATATTGTAAATCTGGAAAAATCTATCTGTCCAAAAGTACATCTGTACATTCATTCAACTATGATAAACTTTAAATTTTAAATGGCCATCTGACATTACGTCATGTATATATATACGAAAAACATATTTTATATACACAGGCAGACAAGAAAATTTACTAATGATCTTGAGTAAATTCTGGTAGAACTTGTCATTAATCTTATCCGGAAATCCAATAACGTGCAACAACAAAAAACATCTCACAAAGTACTGGACCAGGAAGAAAGGAAGAATAATGGAATATTAAGTGTATGTACTTGATATATAGTCGACTAAGTCTATATATATATATATATATATATATATATATATATATATATATATATATATATATATATATATATATATATATATATATATATATATATATATATATATATATATATATATATATATATATATATATATGTATATATATATATATATATATATATATATATATATATATATATATATATATATATATATACATATATATACATATATATACACATATATATATATATATATATATATATATATATATATATATATATATATATATATATATATATATATATTTATAAGAAAAGTTCAATAGATGTAACATGTTTGGTAGAAAGAGGAACGTAAACTTGAAAGGCAACATTTTTGTTTTTGTTTCCGATGATTGATTGATTTTATGGAAATGAGCTGTTTGTTCTGCGTTCTGTTCATACTCGTTAAAAAATTGTATTGGGGGAGGGTACACGTATATAAGATATTTGCATAAAGTGTGTTTCCCACAATAATGAAAATCAATATTTGCAATTAATTGAGTTTTTAAGTAAATGTATATACCGGCTGATTGTTTTAAACTGAAGCTTTCAAATATATCGAAAAACAAGCCACGTTAGAACGTGGCTTTTACACCAAACAAACTTTTTGTTCGATAAATTTTTTTGATAATCAAAAATCATATTTTAAGCACCTTTTATAGTACATTTAAGATAACTTTTTAGAACTTTTATCTTAATTAAACTTTAAAATAGTTTACAAAACTCTGAAACCAATTTGATTAGTGTTCAATAATTTTAGAATTTAATATCTGCCAAAAAGTTAGATAAAAAATCGAGTAATCGAATATAAAATTGTATTAAAGAAGCGCCAAGTCGACAACAAGATCGTGGTGTACGGTAAAACTAAAGTATCTGCATCGGGTAATTCTACAATTTGTTGTGAATATATTTTATATTTCACACAGTAACCTTAATTTTTGCTTTCAATTGTAAAATTTTCTGACTTTTACTATGATATTTTTTTTTTTAAATTTCGTTGCTCCTAGTAACTCTACTTTTCCAATAACATCTAGGTGGCATGTAGATCACAAAAAATCTGAAGTTTATTAAACATATTTATTTAGCGTAAACATATTAATTTATGTTTTTATTTAGTGTAAAAGCTGGGTAAGAAAAAAATGTTCCTAATCAAAATTTTATTATTTCGTGGCTAACCTGCATAGGAATTAAGCACGACTTTTAGTGATTAAAAAAAATCCATATAATTTCTTGTAATTTGCTAGAAAAATGTATGTCTAAAAACACTACGATATAATTTCTTGTAATTTGCTAGAAATACGTATGTCTAAAAACACTCGTTTGTTTATTGTTTGTATGCTTCTTTTTGACATTTACGTATGTCGTTGTCAATACAAAAATAACTATTTTTTAGTTTGCTAAAAATTTATATTTGATAATATAATAACATTTAAATATATAATATACCATATTTAAATTTTGTTATTTTATTCTCTATATTTTATTTATATAATACTTATTTTTTATTTTATAATTTATTTAATTTTTAATAGTTTTATAAAGCGATAAGTTTGTTTTTGTAGCAGACTATGTGATAGACGATTTCTATCACATAGTCTATTACAAAAACAAATTTATTTTTCCGTTGTTTAAATATTGTTCGGTTAGGTACAAATTTATTGATAAAATTCATTTTTAGTCGGCAAAGTTCATATATTATATACAATAAATAAATGAAAATAAAATAAAACATTGTATGGTATGTATTTGTAATTCATTATATCTTTTATTTATTTTAAATATTGTATATTTGTTATTAATTCTATAATGATTTTTATGTACTTATAAAATAAATTTTGTATAGTAATTTATTTTTGGTATCATGTAAATCCTCCGTGTTTTGAGTTGGTATCATGTAACCTTATTGTAGCAGTTTTAATAATTATTTTTCGTTAGTGATTTTTTTTTAATCTTTTCATTAAAAAAATTCAGTATAATTTTCTAGTTAATTGCTAGAAAAGCGTGTATATATATATATATATATATATATATATATATATATATATATATATATATATATATATATATATTATATATATTAAATATATATATATATATATATATATATATATATTTATATATATATAAAAATATATATATATATATATATATATATATATATATATATATATATATATATATACATATATATATATATATATATATATATATATATATATATATATATATATATATATATATATATATTTGTCTCTTTAATTTTTTATTGTTTGTTTACAAAAATTTTGACATTCCAAAATTATTAGTATTCGTTTATTTTATCATAATTTTGTTGGGTTTATTTTCTTTTATCAATTTCTGCTCGTAAGATTGTATTATACATTTATTTAATTCCGCATAGGAATTAAGCACGACTTTTAGTGATTAAAAAAAATCCATATAATTTCTTGTAATTTGCTAGAAACACGTATGTCTAAAAACACTACGAAATAATTTCTTGTACTTTGCTAGAAAAACGTATGTCTAAAAACACTTTTGTTTATTGTTTGTATGCTTCTTTTTGACATTTACATATGTTGTTGTCAATATAAAATAATTATTTTTTGCTTTGCTAAAAATTTAAATTTGATATATTTATTTGCCTTTAAATATTAAAAATATACAAAAATAAATATAATATAATAACATCTAAATATTTAAATTTTGTTATTTTATTCTCTATGTTGTATTTATATAATACTTATTTTTTATTATTATAATTTATTTATTTTTTAATAGTTTTATAAAACCATAAATTTTTTTGTAACAGACTATGTGATATACGATTTACGTTTATCACATAGTCTATTACAAAAAGAAATATGGTTTTCCGTTGTTTAAATATTGTTCGGTGGTTATGTACAAATTTATTGATCAAATTCATTTTTAGTCGGCAAAGTTCATATATTATATACAATAAATAAACGAAAATAAAATAAAACATTGTATGATCTGTATTTGTAATTCATAATATCTTTTATTTATTTTAAATATTGCATATTTCTTATCAATTCTATAATGATTTTTTTTTATCGACTGGTATGGATGTACTCATAAAATAAATTTTGTGTAGTGATTTTTTTTTGGTATCATGTAAATCCTCCGTGTTTTGAGTTGGTATCATGTAACCTTATTGTAGCAGTTTTAATAATTATTTTTCAATAGTGATTTTTTTTAATCACTAAAAGTCGTGCTTAATTCCTATGCAGGTTTTTGTATTGTATAATATATGATACACATAATAATAAATGTGAAATAAAATTGTCAATATGATACGGAAATAATCAAATAAAAATATTTAAAAGAACCAAGAAACAAAAAATGTATATGTGTCATTATTATTTGTATATTTGTTTTAATTTAAAGGTTCATGGAAATATAAATATATAAAATAAGTATTACAAATCACATTATGAAGAAATCCTGAAAGTTGGCTGTAAAATGGATTCTCAGCATTCCTCATTATTTTGTTGACCAACACAAAATTACTCTAAAAATGTGATCTTTGAAATAAAAAATGGGTTATATTTAGAATAATAATTATTAATTTGTAGTTTTTAAAAAATAAACTGATAAAAAAAAACTAAATTTAAATTTACAAATTTAAAAATTATTCGTAAATCATATACCTCGAATCGAACAAATAAAAATAGCTTTTGTTTCTTGATTATTTTTGTTTTGTTGTCATACAAAAAAATTGTATAGCAGTTTAGGTTGCAAGCAGAAAAAAAATTGAAGTACCCAGTAAGATTGTAAATAGCAAACTAACGTTCGTAAACAAGCTGAACTATCGCTTTTTGGTTAGTAAAAACATTTTGGCGATTGTAGCATACCATGGCTTTATTGGATTAGTACAAAGTTGCCGAAAAAAGAAAAATTAGAATTTTATTTCTTTTATATTCTATGTTGTAATAGAACATCAAAGAAATAAGTTAAAATAAGACTCTTGTCATTATAGAACCTAAAAGAAGGAATGTATAGTCTTATCATTTAGTATAAATAGAACAAAAATGAGCTCAATGTCTCAGGAGCTAAGAGACATAGAGCTACCCAAACTAGCACAATCAAAAATTGAAAAAATGTCTGATGGACCAAAATAGAACTAATCCGACGATATGTTATGGCTTTTTATGAACCAATCAGACCTATTCAATTGTTCCAATGTTTTATTATAATATAATTTAAGATACAAAACTCTGCACAATTGATTCGTCGGTTCTTACATAACGGTAAACTTGTAACTTTGGATGCTTTCGTATGAAGAATGATATCATTTAATTGACCAAAAAAACTGTTTCCATGTCTTATCATTTACGATCTACAATTAATACATTTTTTATTTTTATTTTTATTTCATACAATATATATTTTATAGTTGAATCATAAAAAATGTAGGATGCTCGTAGTTTATATAATTTATTTTGTAGTTTATATACTTTTTTCAGTTCAACCCTTAATATTTGATGACTTCTTCAAACTTAAAATTTCCGTCTTTGTCGTCACTCGAATACCAAAATAAACTGAATTTTTTTTATTATTTTTTCATATTTATGAATTGAACTTAAGTTTTGCCTGAAAATAGAAATACATTTATAGTTTTAATAATACATAGCTACATAAAATAATGTATTTTGTGTATATATTGTAATCCAATAGTAAACAAACATTTATAAAAATAATGACCTATAATCAATAAAGAAAATTAATAGCAACGTTATATTTTGGTGGATGGGCCCCCTACCTCTTAATACTAAATATAATTAAATAAACTATGTCATAGAAGCTGTAACTAGTTCATAAACTATAATAAAACTTTTGCTATATTACCTTTGTAGGTTCTACAGTATGATCCCATTAGCTTTCCTAGCGTTGTGTTTAGGCACATAATACATCAGAAAGTTTTAATTGTTTTAAATTAAGCTTAATTGTTAGTTTGATAAAAGACGCGATTTCGTGACACCAGATTGCTACATCAAAATTAATTTTTTTTTTAAATAATAAAAAAAATCGAAGGGGGTCAAAAATCCACCTGTACCGCAAATGTTTGGTAAAACATAAGGTCAAAATAAAAAAACAGCTAATATTCTAGCTGTTTTTAAAACTTAGATGGACGATGCAAATGTAATAGTTCCTCAAAACTACGATTTGGTCAGTCAACAGAAACGAAAAGACATCAGAGCTGGTGGCCTAGCTATCTTCGAGAGAAACGATGCCTTTACAAATGCCATCAAACACAAGCTTCACAGGTCAAACTATCAATGTCATCGTACGGGAACCGCACCAGATGTCAATAATGTTAACCGGAGACTTCAATTTAGATACACGTCCTGCTAAGAATAACGAATGGATCATAGAATTTATGAAATAAGAACTTGAATTACAAATCCACAACGATCCGGCTCAACGTACTACACTTGGTGGAACCGTCATTTATCACATTCTTTTTAATTTATAAATATTTTACGAATAGTGATTTGTTTTTTTATTTTTTTGTATTTTGAAAATGATGATCCTTTAAAATTATATTAAAATTATATTATATTTGAAAGAGTCAGACGCACAAAAATATTTAGCATCAAAGATGTCGTCATGACATTTTAACACAGCATACTTGTAACGTAAACAATGAAACATCTTCGTATGTTTTTTGTATTTTTCTTTGTTTCGATTTCGATGGATTAAATAAAAATAGAAGGGCTTAATCATAGATCAATATACCCAGATAGCGTATTGCAGTGTTAAGGTGTGGTTTGATCAAAATTCGATGATAATTGCGCCAATTTTAGTGAGAAAATTACGTACTGCAATTGACGAGCCCACCTAAATAATTTTACTAATCGATGAAACAAACCATTAACATTTTTATTTGGTTATCTGCTTATAGTGCCATCTGTTGAAAATATCTTTTAAATTACTGTTTTTATTTTTTATTCGTTTTTTTTTAGATTAACACATTGCCTAGGGATAATTCCCTTAATGGCTTACGCTACGGCAACTTGGTGGGCTAAAACCCTTTATTAAAATTAATTTAAAGACTGAATGAATGTAATTTACAATAAACATTACATTCATCACGTATGTAGCCGGTTTCAATTTATTTTCTCAGATTTCTGTAATGCATTGATTTTGATTTTAAGGTGAATAATGCTCTCGAAAATACAACGATCGACACATTAAAACCAATTTTATCAATGCATTATGGTCAGGGAAAACTACATAAAAACCTGACCGAGAAAATATTACAAGTAAATATAAAACAATATTTAATATTCTCGGGTTGCTTGTAACTTTAAGAAGGCGTGTAGGTTGCTCTTGAACACCTGTAAATTAAATATTGTAGGAAAGACCGATGAATCTATTTGATTCCACAGAGAGATGACTCTAGGGAAAAATGAAGATTTTTTAAATAGTTAGTTCTAGTTATATCTAAGGCGAAGCTATGTTTCTTTGAACCAAAGCGAGCGGCAGCCTTGTTGACAAACGCCGCTGGTATTAGAGACTTAATTTTGGAAGAACAGTGACCAAAATAATATTTTGGAAAAAAACGATAAAGCACCTACCTTGCGTCTGTGCTCTAATGAGTAAATTGATAAAGCAATATTTTTATCGTTAATCATGTGAATAACTCTATTTTCAATTCTATCAAGACATTTGAGATTTGATTTTGGAACACCACCCCAGGCAAATTAATTAAATTCCATAATGGGCCTAACATAAACCTTGTATAATTTAAAAACTTCTATAGGGGTAACATAAAAGTTACACCGTCTAATGAAACCCAGATATTGACTAGCTTTGTTTGCAATAGAATATATATGATCTTTCCAAGAAAAATCACTCGGAATGTCTAAGCCCAACATTCTAAGAGGTGAGGACATATTAATTTGAATGCCGTTTATTATGAGTGGAACATAATTTTGAATTTTTTTTTGTGAAAAAAAAAACGCTTGGAATTTCTGTGGATTAAATTCTACCCTATTAGATTTGCCCCATTCAAAGACCTTGTCAATGCAAGTCAGAAGTGAACTATTCATAATTTGACGAGAGCATGTTAAATGGGGATTGCAGTCCTTTTGGCCATTAAACACAATAGAAGCAGACACTGTAGTATCATCAGCAAAAGAGTAGATATCACATGATGGCAATTTAAAAATATCATTGATATAGATCAAAAATAAAGGGCGACAAAGATAACTCTATTTTGAACCTTGGTACACCAGCATTGATTTCATACGAGTCGGATGAAATGCCGTCTAACACTACCTTGATCGATCGTCCCAATAAATAACTCTCTATCCATCGAATTAGAGAACTATCAAGATTTAGTGAGCGAATTTTAATGATCTGACATTAATGCTATCAAATGCTTTTGAAATATCTAGAGATACGACACTTGACTCACCATATTTTTCAATACATTTTCCCCACAAATGAGTTAAGTAAGCAATAAGATCACCTGAAGAGCGATTGTAACGAAAAACGTATTGAACATCTGATAAAAGCGCATGCCTTTCGAGATAGTTCATTATGTGAAAATTCACAATAGATTCCATTACTTAAGATAAGGTCAACAACAAAACAATTGGGCGGTAATTGGAAGGAGAAGTTTTATTCTTAGGAACCAGTTGAATATTTGCTGTTTTCCAAATAGAGGGAAAAATACCAGAGTTTACTGATATTTTAAAAAGTTTGGCAAGAGGTTTAGCTAGGGGAAAATGACAGCATTTGAGGACAATTAATGGTAATTCATTAAGCCCAGACACTTTGTATGGATTCAGATTTCTAAGAATTTTAGAAACAACTCGAGAACGAAAATGGGCATAGATGAAGAAACAGTAGTGCATGCTGGTGAGGAATGGTTAGGGAGAAAAGGGAGAGTCGATGCGGAAGCAAAGTGAGACGCTAATAAATTAGCCCTTTGAATGGTGGTTTTATAATAGTTATTATTATAAAACAATAAGGGGATAGAATTTACAGCTAAAATCCCTTTTTACCAAGCTAGCAAACGACCAAAAAGTTCGTTTGTTTGATTTAGAATCTAATACATTTCGTATTTGCTTACGAATTTTGAGGTCATGGTTTAATTTAGACCTGACTATGATAGCATTCGATTTATTACGGTCTATTAAAATTAATGAGATTTTCATTAGAAGGATTACAGAGGTAATTTAAATGAGCACATTTTTTCTCGGAGATAGCAGACTTACAATTTGCATTAAACCATTGAGTTTTGTGGGGCCGATTCCTTTTATAAGAGCAAGAAATGAATAACTTCATTCCTTTTAAAATCACCGAAGTTATATGCTTGGATACTGTATCAGCATTATTACTAATAAAACATACAGCCCAATCAAAAGAAGAGAAAGATAGATTGAGACTTTGCCTATCAGCATCAGCGCAATTCCAGATTAGTCTAGGTGTACATGTTATGAGCTCCAAAGTAGGTGGGACTATCGGAAATTTTGCTGAAACCAATGCATGATCAGAAAGACCTAGAGGAGCATTAACATCAATAAAATATTTGTTAGGCATGGTAGTCAAAAAAAAAATCCAACAAATGAGATGAATGACCTAATATGTCAGGGTACCGAGTTGGTTTGTCTACAAGTTGGACAAGACTATTCATCCCCGAAAACAATTCAACATATTCACCGGTTTGATCTCTTGGTTGAGAAAATCCTAACCAAGTGTCATTATGAATATTAAAATCTCCCAAGACAACCACTTCAGGTAAATCATATCAATTGAATTTGAAATTATATCAAACTCGTGACATGTCTCTGCATGTGGTAGATTTGGACTACGGTACAGAGAACAAATAGAAATAGAGCGAGATTGGAATTTAATTTCAATCCACAAAGTATTAAACGCAAGATTAGAACTAGGTAAAATAAATTTGGGTACATTAAAGTGGAGATCATCCATTACAAAAAGAATCACCCCTCGATGTGGAATCAAATAGTCAATACGCGAATAACCCGGACATTTGAAGTCATTTGGATCGCCTAAACATCTGATGATATTTGGCCGTGTTTGTCGAAGACAAGAAATTAGGCGAAAACAAATTTAAACCCGGGGATTTCCTGAAGTTACTCTCTTGGAATTAATTAAAGATCAAAACTGTTTAGGAACGATTTTGGTTTAATATTCTATCTTATGTTGATGAAACGACGAAACTTTAATCGATGCAAATAACTATCAATCGCATAGCAAATTCATATAAATACATACAAATTCATAAATACATACAGTTACCAAAAGGCTTTTTAAATGTTTTTCATACCCTTTTTTTTTGTTTCTGAACTCTTCAATCTGTTCTGAGGCCGAAGCTCTCCCAACTCTTTCGCAGTTAATTTTTAACGTCCTACTTTTTACGCCGTCACCAGCCAAATTAAGGACGCACGAATACAGGTTCGATTTTAAATCCATCTGCACATTGCATTGCTCCAGCCAGCCTGCACTGACATGGATGATGGTTCGGCCCATGGATTCTTCACTCCAACAGGGGGTCATAGTTGTGTTCATCGCCATCACCGATCGAAACCAGGTGATGAAAAATCCCTTTTGCAATCCTCCCCCGTTGGGATTCAAACCCGGTACCTCCCGTCCCAAACACCGCAGCTTTAACCACTGCGCCAACTGCTCGGTGTTTTTCATACTTTCTGTCTTTTTTTAGTTGCGAGCTCAAAAAGTTGGTAGCAAAAATTTGTAATATTTTTACTCGCTACCACTATTTTTATTATCAGCTTGCAAGTTGCTAATTTGCTTGCTAGAATGTATCGACAATATACCCAATAAAATTTAATCGATCGTGGTTTCCATTTCGAGTAATTAGCACGAATTGTCTTAAATTTTCTGTAAAATTTAGGTCAAAGACTTAACCACGATCTCAATTAGTTGCGGTTTAGTTAGTTAAGTATTATTTTGTCATTTTTACTAAACATTTTTAAATATGTTTGCCTTGACGCTATAGTTAACCGGGTGTAATATTTCATTGCAGCTGATGCAGTATGGTTCCGTTTTAAAGCATTCCAATCATTACAAAGTATAATTATGCTCAAATAATTGATCATGAGATGTCATATTTATTTAGGCGGGTTATTACAATATATAACTAACTATTGTATCCGGAGGTAAACTAGGTCTTACAGAGCCCCTTAAGAGACCTATGACAATTAGTAACAAACGTTCAGACCACTTGTTACAAATTGTCACATATTTACAAACGTCACAAATTCGGTCACAGGTGCAAGATGTAACTTAATTTTCATCTGTACTAAATTTTTGTGTCCCTGGTAAGAATCGAATCTTGGGTCGCAGCATGATTTGCAAGTATCTTAACCATCGATGTTACGCAATAAACTATAAATTGCATAACTGTATAATTTTAAATTCCTATAATTAAAGTCGAATTCTTACAAACAGAAAAAGAAAGGAACAATTTATGCATTTTCTAATGTTGTTGTTGTGCGGTGGAGTTTATAATTTTCATATCAATGAATGTTTTTAGATAAGTAGAAATTTGGATAAAATTAACGAATACCACTAAAATTTACAATGTATATAATCAGAACCCTCTTTACTACAAGCCGTCTTGTAACTGTCGTTGACACATACTATCATGTATTTTGAAAATGTATTAGTGAAAATATATACTTTAGATGTATTAGTAACTATCAAAACTCCATATAAAAAAAAAATAAAAAAAATTGTAAACGCACGCGCATTATTTGATTTAGTTGTTTATCCCTTTTACACAATATTCCCTATCATATCCCGACACGATTTTCTACTTACAATACAATCAAAGTATATATTTTTGTATAGCATGAGTATGCAAACAATACGGCTTGTAGTAAAGAGGGTTTTGATCTGTGTCAACGAAAGTTACAAGACGGCTTGTAATAAAGAGGGTTTTGCCTACTACCCTTACAAGAGCCGTGGTACTCGATGTTTTCGTGACAGCATGATGATGTAGACAACAAGAGTTTTCTTTGGCTATGATACTGCCTTTCGTTTTTATTGTTTCTATATGATGTGAGTTATATTCTCGCAACACTTTCACATATTCATTCTTTAGCACAGCGTTATTATCTAATAAAGTAGGTCATAAGGTTTGATTTCCTCCATTTCCCTCACTCGTGTGGAAATTCAGTATTCACCAAGTATAATATCTATATTATTAGGCTGTGCGAATTCATGATCAGACTTTTTTAAATCTGAAAGCTTGGTTGATTGTATTGAACAAATTATTTTACTTGGTAGACAAATATGAAGTTTGCTTATAAGTAAAACCTTTATGTTCGTAGCATTACTATCGGAATAACATCATGTTATCTTTAAGGTTGTTGACTCCCTTGTAGGTATAAAAACCAATGAATGTAATAGAACACGACATTTTTGGTTCCTGCCAGAAGCATAGTATACTCTGACAATCGCAGAAGCCAGTAAATGCGTTTCTTTAGAAAATTACAAAATATGTTTAATATTTAGTTGAGAAATATATTGAAGAAGTCTCCTCTTTCCAGGATTGACTTCTACATAAGTTTGTTGCTTAAATAAAAATTAGCCAATGATCTCTAGTCTTCAATCAGGATTGAAACCAATGGAATACGAATATTATAGATGCGGCACAGCCGGTGTAGATAATTAGGTATTCAATTGGTTTTCCTCGCTGCGCTTAAATATGCAATTGAGTCTATCTTATTTTTACCATTTATACAGAACAATAATCTTTTTTGACAATAACTCAAGTAATTCATCTATCTTTTCGGTTGACTACCCAACACCATAATGCAAACACAACGAACCCCAAAAATTAAAAATTCTTCAATGGAAACATAATAATTTGACGATACAAAGATAATACTTTGAATACCTGCTATTTCCTACGTCATACGATGACCAGAAATAGCAATTGACTATACATAACAAATATAATTATTTACGTTTCACTAACCGTATTCAAGTCAACCTATCACGCAATCTATGACGGTTGAATTCAAAAGATCACAAAATACTATAACTTTTATTTACCTTTCCTACCACGCGCCGCACATGTATTTCTCATATTCTGTTTAATTTTTTGGCATCTTTTGTATTTAAATTGTATTCAAGTACGTACAGTGTATAACTCGAGTTTTTTTCAATTTCCATGTTACCGAAAATAAAAAGAAAAATTCAACACTGATATGGGACATGCACACCACATTAAATATTCAACAGTTCCGATAAACGAAAGAAGAACGTAAAGAAAAGTTTTACAGGAACTCATGATGATGGAGAGGTTAGGTTTTGTTTTTTGGGTCATGTCGGTATGATACGACTTCAAAATGCATAAAATAAAATTTTAATTGGAATAATTTGAATTTATTCGTTTTATAAATACATTGGAATAATTTGGAAACACGAATACATATTAATTTTTATCTGCACGTGGTCCTGCTTGTTTATCCTATTTTAAGAACAAATACCCCAGGTGGTACAGTCAGTGGTAATTAACCCCTCACTGGGTTAATCCAATCTATAACGAGGTATCGATTCAGAAGAAACGAAATGAAGAGTAATTTACTAGAGCGATAGATTACTATGCTAATAAAATCAACTATAATGCCTATTTTCGTACCGATGGTGAGCATCAAAGTAGAGAAACGTAATTTTTTTTTTTAATTTTATTTTTTTAATAATCTTCTTTATTATTTCTTTTTTAATTACAATCTAGTCTAAGACTAATAAGCAATTTAATTCTAACTTAAATTACTACATTTTACTGAAATTTAAGGGTTCATCCATCGATGCACTCCTTAGTTTTGATATTTATTATTTGATCGCGCTTTTGTTGTGCGCTAAAAAAAGATTTATTTTAACTGATTTTACACTAACTCAAAAGGCTTTACTCTTTTGAGCCTTCTAACTAAATCCGTATTATCCAGTAGCTGGATGGCCTCTATATTAACATGGTGAAGTAACCGTTGTTCATGACTTCTAGCAAATTTCATAATTTCCTTTTTGATGGGTTCTATGCCCAGATCATTGTGGATGTCGCTATTTCTGACAAGCCATGGTGCGTTAACGATGTTTCTTAGCACTTTGTTTTGGAATCGTTGGATATTATCCTTGTTGCTCTGCTTGGTACATCCCCACAGCTGTACACCATAAGTCCAAACAGGCTTCAGTATTTGCTTATAAAGCAAAAGCTTATTAGGAATTGACAGATGAGAGTTTCTTCCCAGTAACCAATACATTTTATTGTATTTTAATTCCAACTCGTCTCTTTTCTCTTTTACATGAGCTTTCCATCGAAGCTTAGCGTCTAATGTCATACCAAGATATTTGGCAGTGTTTGCATGTGGTATCTCTTGATTATTTAAATATACTGGTTTATGTACTAATCTTTGGTACTTAAAGTCGACATGTACAGATTTAGTTTCATTTAATTTTATGCGCCATTTTTTTGTCCTTGCTCTATGTGCTTGCTCTATAGCGGTTTGTAATTTCTCTGTTGTATCTGAGTTGTTATCACCTACTGCCATGACAGCTGTGTCATCGGCGAAAGTGGCTATCATATTGTTTTGTAGGATTGGAACATCTCGGGTGTATAGTAAATACAGAAGTGGCCCAAGTGCACTTCCTTGTGGAATCCCTGCTCTTATGTCCTTAAGCACAGAATATTCATCTTCTTGCTTAAGCCTGAAATATCTTTCTATCATACATGATTCCAGTATTATGCTGTACTGCTTAGGTAGGATTAATTTGAGTTTGTAGAATAAACCTTCGTGCCAAACCTTGCCAAAGGCCTGCGCTACATCAAGGAATATACTGCGGAACAGACTTTTTTCTTCTAAAGTCTTTTCAATTATACTGGTTATTCTATGCACTTGATCAATAGTTGTGTGCTCACTGCGAAAACCAAATTGGTGATTCGGAATTAGGTTATTTTTTTCAATTATTAGTTTGAGTCGTTTTAATAGTAACTTTTCAAAGAGTTTAGACATTATCGGCATTAACGATATAGGCCTATATGATGCTATTAGATGTGACAGTTTTTCTGGTTTGGGAATCAAGATAACCTCAGCCACTTGCCAAAGTTTTGGCACATACAATGCAGCATTTATGATATTAGTTAACTTTAACGTAGCTTTTCTCGGAAATTGCTTTATTATTTCTCCGGTAATCAGATTAAACCCTGGTGCTTTTTTTGAGTTTAAATTGTTTTTAATTTCGTTTGCTACTTCAGTAGATGATGTAGGTGTGACCTCTTCGAGAATTTGTATTATGTTTTCATCCAATGTTTCTCGTAATTGGGATTCATGAAGTTGAAATATATTTTCAAGATGATTAGCAAATCCTTCTGCTTTTTCTTTGTTTTTCCTTGCCGGTGTTCCAATAATTTTCTGATAGGATGGATTGGCATTATTGGCCTTTTCAGAGTTTTAGTTGCTTTCCAGAGCGAATAATCTTAAGTAGAAATTAACTGACTCATTTTTTAACTTCTGAATTTCTCTTGTTAATTGCTGAATAAGATTGTTTAGTATTTTTTTGTTTTGTGGAGCTCTAGTTTGGTGCCACTTTTTTCTGGACTTGTGTTTATCCCTAAGGAGATTTCTAATCTCTATTGGATAGCTATTTCTTTTTAGCCTTGATTTGATTTCTGGAGTACTTTTGTAACAAAATCCTATTACATTTCGTTATCAACCCATTTCCATATGTTGATTTTTTTTTATAATAAAGTAATGACCTAGAAGATATCATCTTCACCATAACCCATTAATACATTAGTCATCTTGATGTTAAATTTTTTTTTATATATGATCCGCTGCAACCTTGACTTTGTACATAAAATTATATGAATGACAAAAATTCTTATATTTTTATGAATAAACATTTTTTTTTCTACAATCATTGTACTACGCTCATCTTTCGTCGGTGCATACGAGCAAGTGCAGTTGCAGTTAAAACGTTGCATGCGTGGTTACAGTAATACATAATTGAACGGGATTTAACATTTTGCTGATACTACGAAAACTAAATTTGTTGGTTGAGAGAATTTAAATTGTTGTTCTAAAAATGTGATTTTCCCCTCTCAAACAATTGATTAATTTTTGTATAAATACCGTGCCAATTCTTTTGGGAAGTTAGTTAAGTTTTGGAGTTTTTCAGTGAAGTGTTTTTGGCGAATCTTTGTGTGTACGACCGCGGCATAGCCTGACCAAATACTTGGTGGGTCATACACATTTAGAAAAGCCAGTTTTTTTTAAGTCAATTTAGAGATAAAAAAAAAATAAAAATTAGATAAAATTCATTTAGTTATTTTATTTTTTTCAACACGAGGTGCTGAGATAAAAAGGGGTGAGTATATCGTTGGTGACTAACAAAAAGGGCAAACTAATATTGGCTAAGTGAGGTCGGTTGCTTCAATTTTTGTTGAAGCGAGAGTCATAATAGGGTTCTGCCCTGGGCTCTCTTTCTGCCGGCACATTTAGCCGATATAATATCATTACTAACAAATGTTAGGGCTTAGGGGACTTAGAATGTCTTGCTAAGTTAACCAATGTAAGGCAACTATGAGATATTCATCCTAGAGATAAAAGAAGTATCACAAGCGTTAGGTCCGAAATCCCCATAAACTTTTCCACTCAACTATTGATGAGCAATGCCATCACCTTCCCCATTCCAATCTCTGTGCGGTAAACTAGGTTTATACTCGCATACCAATAATCACACGACCAACTCCTCTACCGACTCGAGCTGCAGGAATTGAGGCCGCACTCTGGTATACCAGTGAGTATAGATAATTCTATGAAACCAGGAGTGCCTTTCGGATGGTTAGGCAGCCGGTTTCACTTTGCCATGCTGTTTGTTGAATATCCGTAATGAACTTTTCTACTTCTATGCCCAGTTGATCCATAGTTTTTAACGAAACTTTCAAAAGTATTCTTTGTTCAAGGTGTACTTTGAAACTTTCCCAGCCCATATAATTGTTGGTTAATACTGGATTATTCCCTTTTTGGATGTAAACTCGCTTAGAGTTAGGACTATTGGAGAATGATGTGAGCTCATATCTTGGCTTTCTTCGATTTTCATAAAATTATTAGAAATATTTTAGATATAAACAAAATGTATCGATCAGGTCAGGTAGTCTTCCTGGGTCAGTTGGCCAATATGTTGGTTTTCCTGTTGAAATGGATTCAAATCCATTTTCTTTAATGGCAATCAGTAATTCTTTTCCTTTGGTTGTAGTTAATCTTGAACCCCAATAAGTATTCTTTGCATTGAAATCACCACTTATTATGAACCTTTTTTCCAGACGCTTGAAGAACTCTGAGTATTGTTAATTTTTAATAGAATGACTTGGTAGACAGTACAATCCTGCAACAACAATAGGAAAGTTGTTGGGTTTTATGTAAACCACTGTGGCCTGAATTTCTTCTTTTTCATACTTTGCTTCTTCAAAATGTTGGATATTTGTTTATGATAATTGCATTTCCTCCTCTGGCTAAATTATCTGGATGAATAGTGTGATATATACGCAATAGCCTTTAAATGTTATGGGGAATTGCTTAGTAAAATGTGTTTCCGAAATAAGACACACATCTATATTCTCAATGTCGAGGACTGCTTGTAGTTCTTGCTGATGCCGAATCAAACCTTTAGCATTCCATGACATGAATTTCATTGTTCTGTTCATTTCTGTGTGGATTTGGGTTTAGCTCTCAATGCTCTATCTTCCAATTTTTCTAGCCTCTCATCAATTTTTGTTAATTTATGAGAATATCTTGTAATGTTTGACTGATGTCCACATTTAGCGATTTTTGCTGGGGTTTGTTGACTACGCCTCTCGTTGCGTCGGCATATGTAACACCTTCAGTTCTTAGTTGGCAGCCATATGGTAGCCCATTTTCTTGTTTTGTCTGCTTTTCGTGTCGATTTGCCTGAACATTCATTTGAGCTTTATTCATCCTTTGGATTTTAATTTTCTGGATTTCCTTTGCACCAATGCATCATCGATAATTAGCAAGATGACCTTGTCTACAGTGTATACACTTTAGATGAACTTGCAGATTGTCGCATTATCCAGTTAGATGGTGGCCGGCACATTTAACACACCTTGGAAGTTTATCACATGCTTGACATCTTTTCCATTGCGGAATTAGTTTAGATTTTCTAAGTGGTTGAATTTCCACTTTGCAACCCAATAAACTAGAGATCTTATAAATGTTAGTGATATTTTCATCACAGCTGAATGTTAATACAAACATGTCTAGCTCCTTTTTATTTCTCCAGGAAATTTTGTTCATTACGCTGATTATTTTAAATTGTTTTGATGACAATTTATCTTTAATCCGTTCTGTGCTACATGTATGATGCAAGTTCCTTGCCATGACTCTGATTGGCCTTTCTTGTTTATTTTCATACGAGTGAAAGATAAATGACCCTTCGCTTAAAGTTTTTATTACGTTTCTATATGCATCTCCGCTATTTACGTTGATGCTTATTTTATTTTGATTCATCAATTTAGTGATGAATGATTTTTAACATCATCTACTATGATAGGTGGTGGGGGAGGTATTTTTTATCTGTTTTGACGTTTGTCTCAACCTTTTGAGGCTGCGTATTTTGATGCAGTGTTTATGGGTTTTGTGGTGGTGGTGACGGTGTATTATTTAACCTTTTCTTTTTATTTTGCTTCTTAGACTTATAACGAATCCATTACTTTAGCTAAGTCTTCCTCATCGGTTTGATATTCAACGTTGTTATTAAGCTTAGAATTGATATTTTGGTTCTGTAGCATTAGTGTTTCGGTTTGACATTGTTGACATTAAATTTGATGTTCTGGTACTGGTTCTGCTCCATCAATGGCTTAGCTTCGTTTTTTTGCTGCTTTACCATTTCTTTTTTTAGTTCGTCAATTTGTTGTTGTAAATTGAGAATAATAATGCTTTGCTGATTTTTCTCATCAGTTACTTGTTGCCATTGTGTATATAACATTCGCTCTTTTTCGGAAGCATTACTTTCAAAAACAGATGTTTCACTATAATTATATGAGGTTGTTATACTTGCTTGTTGGGGTGCTGCTATTGCGCCTATATTATTTTGGAATTGCTCCATATTCAGATTTTCAATTGAGAAATTAATAGTTTTCTCAGGAGATCTAGTGATCCTTCCTCGCCTATGGAACGGGCTTTTTAATATTTCAATATTCTTGTTGTATTGTGTAAGCAAGGATCGCTGTATGCAAGGATCTCTGGAATCCTTAGGGCTAGCCTCATTGGAGAGTGGATTGCCCAATGTTTCCATTGATGTACCACCTGGGGTATTATTTACTTCTGTTTTATTCATTGCATATTGAATATTTATAATGTAATCCACTCGCCTCTAGTATTCAGCCGATGTTTAACAACGTTGCCCGGAAGGATTACTTATTTAACATGAGGCATTTTTTTATTTTAAATATTTGATCGCGTTAAAGGTTGTTCTTTAATATCGAGGTTCCATTTGCAATATTATCACATCGAGATCAATAGGATCTGCGCACTTCTGATAGCTATAATGATAGCGATAAATCGTTTTATTTCTTTTCACCAATTCTGGTGTCAAAAGTTTAGGGCTGTTAATTTAATTAAAATTAAAATAATAGATTTCCACATACATTATAATTAAGAAAAAATTTAATTTTTACAGGAAAAGTTCGCCTGAATGTCTTTATAATTTGCATATTTCATGTTTTTATAGTTTTCAAAATTAAGTTGGTAAATTATTAATGCATACATTGAGGCCAATTACATAAACATAAATGCTAAATAAAAAATATGTACAAAGTAACACATATTATTTGTAATAGATGTCACTTCACAACTTTATCGTAATCCAGTGATCGGATTCATTTACTTTTATCCTGGGACAACAACACAAAACATTATCTTGCTTATGTAACAGCCTTTCCTCCTATACATAAATAAACGCCAATACTTAACGACATATTTCAGTGGAAACTCTGACATACCCCTTCTGCTCTGTGGTGACTTTGGAAGGAACTTGCCTTGATCTCACATTCACATGAAAGATACAATGCTTTCAACATTGCTCATATCGTTTGCATGCACCGTTGATGGTTATTTCTAAAACAGTTTATTATTTCTAACACCGCCTATGGACGTTATCACGTAGAATACCTATACGGTCGTGAAGAAGACACAATCCATCCCGTAATTGTTTCCCTTTCATTTGTCCCTCAGGCTGAGCATATTTACATGCTAAAGCCTTCATGATACTAATTTGTTTCTGTTCTAGGTATGATGTGCCAGTTTAAACCTGTTTTCGTCTGTGCGGCGTGAAGTTGCATACTTTGCTACAACATATAAAAAACATATAGCTTAGAAACAGTCCATCGTCAATGTTTACTAGATTATCTTATTTGTTGTAACTAAACTATCTATTACTTAGAACAGATTCACAAAAGCATTTGAAAGCCATGATCTTTTGAGACATGAATGCGAATAATTTGCTAGAGAGACGCACTGCAATCAGCTCGATTAGAATTTGTTATCTAGCTTCTACGGCAATAATACTATCATATAGTACTTTTTTGTCTAACTTTTTGGTTATCTAACTTTTTCTCAATAGTTAAAGTAAAAACATAGTTTGTACCGTGCAATTGTTTCTTGCAATATAATATGGAGATACAACGACTGTAGGGTTGTAAGCCAAAGTTTCAACAAGGATTTTCGTTTGAGCATTTAATAATCTTTGGCGCGTTGTGGCAGTTCATTTTATCGACCCACCTGCCAGAACCAAGAGGCTCATGTTTATCATCTTAAGGAATTTTGAAAATATTAGACCCCACCACCTGTTTGCGAAATGGTATCGAGTTTTTAATTGAAATTTACCTTATGTTATGCTGAAATTTTGACCTATCGTCGAAAGTTTCTTTAAGTTAAATCATTTTTGTATTAGCCAATGGAAGTTTTATCTTTAGTTTAGGGCATTCTGCGCTGCAATATTTAATCAATGGCGAAATATGTGGGATAAAAAGATTTTAGAGTAGTGACATAAACAATAAAATCCTGAAAATTAATTCGTTAGATTCTATCCATATAGAGCTTTAGCTGTGGGGCTCACTCAGGACAATGGACAAATACAAATGGTTTATATTTACAGTTAAGAATAAACGTGGAATCAAGGTTATCGAAAGAAGACTTTAGCCAACTTATTAGAAAAAAAATATAATATGGGATCTAAAGAAAACATTGGAAGATGTTTTTAAAATACTTTAATCCAATTTTAACTTGAACTGATATTCTGATATTTAAAGTAACCATTCAAATTGTATAAATTGCAAAAGGCATTCTGCAAATATTAAGCGATGTGAAGTAGTCACTTTTCTATACTAGAGACATAACTAAATAAAAAAATGAAACCTTTTTCAGATACCTACTTATATCCTCTTCGTGTGAAGGATTCTAATTACCCTCTGTGAAAATGCACTAAACGAATTAAAAGGCTGAAAAATACAAATACTGCAAATACATTTTCCCAGAAAAATGCACAACCTGGTTTAAATAGTTGATGCAGTCGGCAGACTAAAATATGTCCCAAGCCAACAAAAGGTCGCAGAACAAACTATATATAGTGTTAAACCGTAGTCAACGGTTTAAAAATTTAAGACTTATTTCACTATAACCTATGTTATTCCAAAATTATTTAGAAGAAGCCAAACTAATACGTTTTCGAGAACTTTATGATAAACCCAAACTTTTCTTAAACAAAGCCTTCCAAAACTTTGACACCAACGACTGTTTAAGCGTAATCGTTTCTGATGGCCATCGTACTCTTTCAATTTATTTCAATCTAGCAAACAAGTCACATAAAATGTTACGGAGTATCGAAATTTGTAATTATTTGCGTTAATAGGTATTAGTTAAGGCAAAATAGTAGATTGATAGTTTCTATATAGCTAACATACTATCATTGCTGGTATGGTTTAAAAATAAATAACGGCATCGTTCTTTTCGAAAAAACTATAACTGTGACAATGCGCTATAATAAGCCAAAAAAGTTAACTTTACAGCTCGGAAATGTTCAATGGGTGGCAACAAATATTAAAATAGACTTTGTAACCCTATTGTTAGTATCATACAATTTAATTTTAGTATTCTGTACAACATTCTAACAATTTATGAATTTTTCATCAACTCAATTATTTTTCCAACATTGTATACGTGAAAATATGAAAATTATATATTTATCTTTATATAATATAACAAAAAAAATCATTCCCTTAACTTTTGACCTCTTGTGCGTCATCATACAAAAAACTATTTATACATTTATGTGTTTACACAGGATACGTCCGTGTAAACACATAAATGAATTACATTGAACCAAATATTTACAAAATCATTAACATTTGGTAGAAAAATTGCATCGTACATTTTAGGTTGTCAGTTAACATTCGTTAACAAATCATAATTAACCTTTTTTGGTGGTGTTATACGAAATTTGAAAAAAGTTTTACTGTGCCTAGGTACAGATGGTGCTCAAGTTAAATATTTAACAGTGTGATTTGTAGAACATTTAACAATCCAAGCAATCATTTTATTTTTAAATGGAAGGAATGTTATTATAAGACAATTTGATCTAAGCAATGTAGTCCGAGAAAATTATAAGGAAACATGTTAACTCCATGACTACCATGTTCCTTCAACAATGTGTCTATTTATTTACCTACTAAAAATTGGGGGTCTATTATGAAATTTTCGACGCGCGTATTATGAAACAACGACGCATTTTTTTTATATAAAGACGAAAATATTACGACAGCTATTAAGGTAATGAAAAGAATAAAAAGAAAATGTGTAGTTTATATTATATACAATATTTTATTTCTTTAATTAGTTTATTCTTTATTTTAGTTATATATTTATTATAAAAACGATAACTAAATAATTTATTTAATAATAAAACAAAATGGCGTCGTCGAATTTATTTATCATTTATATTTTCGGTGTGTTGTAATTTCATAATAGATATTTTCGACGATGTCGAAAGCTGAAAACTAGAAAACTGGGTGCAACCAAAACTGCTATACTATTTTCTCGTGTATGTACCAACCAACAAAAAAATGTCAAAAATATAAACAATTTTAGAAGTACATATCTAGGTATCGATAAAAAAATACGTTACAAAAATTTAAATTTGACTTTCATTGTTTGTTTTTGTTCTAAATTTTATTTCTAATTTTTGTTTTACTGTCGATGTGGTTTATCTCTGATCGGTGAAATAAAATAAAATTTTATTTCTCACTTTAATGATTTTAAAATATAATTACCACAAGTGTATAAAATTTAAAACTATTTTCACTTAGCATTTTTGTATAACATATTTAGAAATCAAAACAACACAACACTAAAATAATAAACGTCAAATTAGTTTATAAATAAGACACAGTGAAATAAGAAACGACACACCTACTACAATAATTTTTTAAATGTGACGCACGTTCTGTTTTATGGTTTTCGATAGATAGACGTGCAAGCTCAAAGACAACGTCTATCAAAAATTCGTATTTTCTCCATTCGTGCTGCGGTTGTGTTGTACCATACACGTGCCGCATATGTCAAAATAGGTCGTATCAAAGATTGGTAACCTAGTAGTTTTACATCTTTATTTAAATGTTTATTAAAGAACAATCTGCTTAGCTTTCCAAAAACTTTCCGAGTTGGGCATCAATATGCTGATTGGGGTATATGTGTGGGTCTAATAACGCTCCTAAATATTTAACTTCAGTGTTCTTAGTTATGATTTTGTTATATAATATTATTCTTGTAGATTTCCAATTTGTTTTTATGTTTCTATTCATTTTCGAGAGTGGAAGACGAAATATTATAAATTCACATTTTCCAATATTTAAAGAGATCTTCCAGGATATTCATTGATGTAAATAAGTGATAATTGTAATTTGTTTGTTATTTTGCTTATATTATTATTAGTAGAGTATATTACAATATCGTCTGCGTATACTAGAGATTGACATTCCGACGAGTTTATGTCAATCTGATAGTAATGACGATGTGTACAAACTAAACAGTATTGATGCCAATATTGTTCCCTGCTGTAGTCTATTAAATATTGAAAATTGTTTATTTGAGATAATTTTTCCATCCGTTAATATGAATTTTCGATTTAGTAGCATCTCCAGAAGTATGTATATAATATGCTTATTAAATTTATATTCTTTATCCATTTTATAAAGAAGACGCTGAATCCATACTGAATCAAAAGCCCGCTCAGTATCTATAAGAACCGCGCCAGTTACATTTTTTTTAACTGCCATTGGCTTTATTGAATCTTTCCTTGTGTGTTTAATTACTCACAAGATGTAATCAAATCTTACAAACTAATTAAATACAAACGATTAAGATTTAACCTATGTTAGTTCTTAATATTAATATGCACTCAGTAAATTACTCTACTATAGATCTAAAGGATTTTTTTGTAAGTCGCCAATATGTGGGCCTTTTTAACATTACCCTGGCTAAAGCGTTGGGATGTTGTTCTAATTTCAACCGGCTCTTTTTGCTGTACTGCTGGATTGTATCTGCTACTGTTTCGATGCTTAGATCCAGAAGTATATTTGTATTAAGTACATACCAGGGTGAATTTACCATAGTTCTTAGTATTTTTGACTGCATTCTTTCCAATTTTATTATATTAGACGCACAAGCGGATCCCCAGATTTAAATGCCATATGTCCAGATAGATTTAAGTACCATTTTATACAGCACAACTTTACATTCCAGGCTTAAGTTTGAATGTTTGCCTACTAACCTGTTCATTTTGAAACACCTTAACTTGATTTGTTGATGTTTGGTTTCGATATGTTTTTCCCATGAGAGCCTTCTATCTAAATGTAGGCCGAGATATTTAACGTTTTGGTTTTGTGGTAGCATGATATTATTTATTCTCACAGGTGGACAGGTAAGTTTGAGGAGTGTGAATGTAATGTGCGCCGATTTGCGTTCGTTGGCCTTAATTATCCATTTAGTTAGCCATTTTTTTACTACATCTAAGTGTTCCTGCAGATTTCTTGAAGCTATCGTGGGATTTTGGTGCGTAGCTAGAATTGCTATATCATCCGCAAATGTTGAAACTTTTACGTAATTTAATGTTGGAAGGTCTGCGGTATAGATCAAACATAATATTGGACCCAACACACTGCTTTGTGGAACACCAGCATGAATTTCGTATAAATTGGTGGATGTACCAAAAATTTTCGATTGAGCAAATAATTTTTAATGATTTTATAGAACCTTGCCGGTAACTGTGTTTTAATTTTGTATATAAAGCCTTCATGCCATAATTTATCGAAAGCCTGTGCTATGTCCAAAAACGCTGCAGAGCAGTAATTTTTTTGTTCTAGGGCGTTCCTTATTTCAGATACGACTCTATGAACTTGCTCCACGGTTACATGTTTTTCTCTGAATCCAAATTGATGATCCGGTATGATTTTTTTCTCATGTAGAATTGGCTTTAGTTTTTGAAGGAACATTTTTTCAAATAGCTTTGAGAGTATCGGTAGTAAACTGATTGGACGGTATGAGTTAATGTTTGTTTCATCTATACCGGGTTTTGGAATAGTTATGATTTGTGAAATTTTCCAGGTTTCAGGAAAGTAGCCCGATTTCATTATGGTATTGAAAATGTACGTTATTAGTTTGATACATTTTTCCGGAAGATTTTTAATTACTTTTCCGCTGATTAGATCAGGTCCTACTGCTTTTTTTAGATCTATGTTTTCCTTGATTTTTTTTTGTACTTTGCACCACTTGTATTTAATTGGCTGAATTCCCGAAGCTTCTGCTACATCAGATAACATTTCAGTTATTCCGATTTGCTCGTTGGATGTAAATACGTTACAAAGATGTTGACCAAATATGTTTGCTTTATGTGCATCACTTCTTGCCCATTTTCCATCATGGAGACAAATCGGAGGGCATGAAAGTGTAGGTCGTTTCAGGTTACGTGTGGCTTTCCATAGAGAGTAATATGTTGCTTCAGTTGATGTAAGTCCATTGAGATAATGTTGAACCTCTTCATCGCGCTCTTTTAACAAGGCTATTTTAAGATCTTTTATCGCTTTGTTTAATTTTTATTTTAGAGTAGGTGATCTATGTAGTTGCCACTGTCTGCGTTTTGACAGTTTTATCATTAAGAGCTGCTGAATGTTTCGAGATGGTTTCTGTAGCTTTTTGTAAACTTAGCTACCAGGTCTAGTATCCGTGGCAGCTTGTTTTAGTACATCCGTTAGATTTTCTACTGCCGCATCAATTCTATCTTTTGTTTTTAGAGCGACATTTCATGAACACTCTTTGATTAATGTAGACTTAAATTAAGTTCAATTAGTATGTTGATTCGTGGGCGATGATAGTTTTAGAACTTTCATGTTAAGTGTTATTAATACCGGTGAATGATCAGAAGACAGATCGTAGCACGTTTCAACCGTTACAAGAGATCTAGATATAGCCTTTGTTACACAAAAGTCCAGTAAGTCAGGAATTTTTCTCCTCTCAGTTGGCCAGTAGGTTGGGTGACCAGCATATTTATGATCCAGTTTTTCCTGTTACATGCATTCCCACAGTTGTCTTCCTTTCAAGGACGTTAACCATGAATCCCATTGGATATGTTTGGCGTTGTAGTAACCTCCTGCAATAAACTTATTTCCTAGAGTTTTGAAGTAATTTGGCAGATATGATGCATTTCTCCGTCCATTCGGCAGATGCTAGTTGTTTGAATATGCTCCTCACCATATTTTTGGAGTCCATAATGTCGTATTCTATTCTTTATAAGGAAAGCAGATCCACCTTGTGGGTTTTCGCTAGGATGCTTAGTATCATAAAAAGTATATCCTTTGATTTTGAGATGACTCGTAGTCGTAATATCGATGTTGTGTTCAATAAGGAAATTTTGTACTTCTAATTTACGTCGCGTTAGCCCATTGGCATTCCAAACAGCTAATTTAAATTAATTCATTTTTGGTTTTTGATTAAGAGGTGCATGAGGGTATTCATGTTTTGGAGCATGAGACTCATATTGGTCTCTATCATTTGAATAAATTTAATCATTGTTCATTGAGTGTATTTATCATATTGTAAATTCTATCTAAAAAAACACATCCTATATAATTTGCGGAGTGATTTTCAATTACTGCATTTTCGATCCTCTGGGCTGCTTTTATCTAGCTCGCACTTGCTGGTGTCATGAAGTTTGCCATATTACACAAACGGCTGCAATAGTTTCGCGAATGTCCATATTCCTGACAGTTGGTGCATTGCATAACAGAATTACGATTATAGGATTCCTCCACAATGACTTTTCGATACAACAGAGACCTGATATTATAGATCGCGTGTTTGCCTTTTGTTTTTGTTACTTCAGGTTCTAGCTCACCTTTCAACAGTGGTTGAGGTTTTCTATCGCGGTTTATAATGTTAATTACATTTTTCACCCTAAAGTTCGACCTTGTCAGCTCTTCACTGATTTCTTCTGGTTGCACGGTGGGTTTGATCTCTTTTATGCGACTGTTATATTTTTCTATTACGGCCACAATTTTTCTGTATTCATCGCTGGTTTTTGCTTGAATCCTTGTTTCACTGATGTTACCACGTTTAATAAAAGCAGCTTCAGAATTTAGCCTTGCCAATAATTGTTTTGATGGCGCTTATCTTAAATAGATTGGAAGAGGTTTCTCTTTAGGCTCTTTCTCCTCATCTTTGTTTGCATCTTCCACGTGCAGAACTTCGAATCGGTTTTCAGAAGTAACTGCGGACGGTTTTACTTTTACACTCTTCATTGAATCGGCTCTCTGTGGAGAGTTCTGGTTCCTTTTCCCTTTTGACCTTACTGTAATGTAACGTTCAAATCCGGTCTTTCACTTTTTATATTCCGGTATTAATAACAAATTTGTCGACACTGAACTGTTTTTATGACTAGAAGTCGTTGCTCTTTGGCTATTCACATTAGCGTTCATTTTATTTTGTTCATTTACGTTTGTGGTTGACTGTGATCGTTGTTCAGCTGGAATCTTTTTCAGAGAAAATAAACCTATCGTCACATTTCACACAATAATTATTATAGAAAATATAATAATTCACCAAAAACGATTTAAAAAAAAAAAACAAAAAATTACAAAATAAAAAAATTAAAATTAAACTACCGCTGCATTTTTTATTATTTTATTTTTTAATTTATTTTTGCGCACTTCGATTTTACGTCTAAACTGCACGACGGATTAATTCGGAATGCTAGTTACATGAGATGCATTAAAACCTCTGGTGATATCAGACATTAACTTATTGATAGCGAATACATATTACTCAAAAAGAGTGTGTACCAAGTTGCTGTAGTAATTCCCGAGATAGCCATGTCAATTTTTTACTATGGGCGAAAAAAACTAAAGCAGGATTTTAGTGGTTTAAAGTCACGCTGAATACCGCGCCATCAACCATAACTTTGGAAATAGTAAATCAATTGTTTTTACAGTTTAACATTTCCGCCCTTTGTAAATATACAAAGTGAGAATTTTATGAAGTCGAAAGAAATGGCCGTTCTTAGAATGGAAATTATGGAACTTTTGATCTGAGACTATATGTTCCTTCTAGTAATCGATGCGTATACTAATAAGGACTAGAAAACATAAAAATCCGAGAAGGGGTGAGCCCATAAAATTATGAATTTGCAGAAATTGTGAAGTAAAACAAGTAACAGTGGTCCGAATTTGATGAGTCATAGCTTCATAAAAGCTCTCGATATCAGCGTGTCCCAAATAAAACACAAAGTCATTTTTCAAATGATAAATATATATATTTTTTAAACATTTTGATTTATTTATTAAAATTTTAATTATTAAATAATTTTGTCTTTTTTATTTCATTTTATTTAAATATTTTCAATTGTTTTTTTTTGTTTGGATAGTTTCTAAATTCAATTTAGAAACATTTCATTTAATAATTCACAAATTTTTTTATTATTTTTGTTATTTACGAACTACATTTTTTATAATTTTTAAAATTTTTTTTGGTTGTTTGTTTTTTTTTTTAATTCGAACAAAAAACAAAAATTCTAAATATTTTTTGTTTAAAGTTTTGTAAAAAATAAAAAACAAACGAAACAATTAAATTGTAAATTAAGAATTAAATAATATTTGTATTTTTGTTTTTGATCAAATAAAATAAATATTATACATTAAAAACGATTATAATTAACTAACTTATTTTATTATATAAATATATATGTATATATATATATATATATATATATATATATATATATATATATATATATATATATATATATATATATATATATATATTTTTTTTTTTTGTTTTTCTTATTTAAGTATATAAATTAATTTTTAATTATTATTTGTATGTTTTTGATATTTGTTTTGTTTTTGTAAATTAAAATGAAAGCTTTTTGTATATTATTTATATTTTATTGCATTGTAATTTGAAAAAAATACTACATTTGAAATTATAATGTACATATTATTTTAAAAATTCGTTGATATATAATTTTTATTTTATGCATAAAAATGAATTTATTTCGTTTTTATTTTATTTAATGCCAACAAATGAGTAAATTTTTAAATAATTTTTTTAAACATTTTTCAGATAAAATATTATTTAAGTAAAAATATTTAGTTTGGTCATATAAATATATATTTATATATATATTTGATTTGTATGTTAATTTTTTAATATTTTATTTTTCGCTAAATTTTTATTTTATTTAATTTATTAATTTTGTTGTCTAAAGCACTTTTGATTTTTTAAATTAATTTTCTTCTTTAATTTCCTTATAATTTTAAATCAAGAATTTCTTAAAAACTGAGCAAGATTTACAATTTTTTTTTGTTTTATTTATTAATTTTTAAATATTAGAATTTTGCTTTTAATTTTTGTTTTTTAATATATTTATATATATTTATGTTATAAATGATTTGTTTTTATTTTTATTTTCAAAATTGTGATGGTCCCAGTTTTTCATGGTGTTTGGAATGATATTATAATTATTATTAAAAACCAGAACGTATTTGACAAAAAAAAAAAAAAAAAAAAATTAAAAAATGTATCGAAAACGATGGACTCAAAATTACAAAATATTCACAAATCATTTATTAAAATTTGGCGCTGTAAGTACAGTGTACGTTACGGCCCTCTCACAAAAAATAATTATATGAATAACTTATTAATAATTTTTTTGTTTTATTTACAATAAACTATCTAAAAAAATGTATTATTTTTTTTTATTTAATATCATCATAATTATATTATAATTTATATTACTTTTAAACTATTTAGTGCCATGAAAATAATTTAGGTTTAATTATTTTAAAACTTTGAGAAATTTTAAAAACTTTTTAAGTAACGAATAAAATTATTATTTTTACTATAATTAAAATATTTTTTTTTTGCTTTTTTTAAAGTTCTATTTCAGAATGAGCTGTGAAATAAAACTTTATTAATAAAAAAAAAAATTATTTTAATTTGTTTTGATTTTTTGTGTTTGCATAGTGGTACACAGGGTGTGGAAGTCGTAACATTTTATTAACTACTCGTATAAAGTTTTTAAAATTTCTACTTTTTAAAATGATCAACAAATAAATTGATTTAATTATGTTTTTGGAAATTTTGTTTCATTTTTAATTGTTCGCCTAAATGTTGTGTGTTAATAGTTTTGTGGTCACAAGGCAATAAATTGCTTTATAGACTATAGTTAATATTTTACGGATGGTATTGTTAATACCAAATTTCGTGTTGCTTTTTAACCTTTCGTATTTGGTGAAAAAAGATAATTTTATGTCTATTTAGGGTTTAGGGTTTTTCTTTCACTGTTTAATTTAAAATTGGAAACAGTTTCGCTTCAATTTTCGAGAAGCATACAATTTTTTTAGGTAACTTAAGGCAACGAAAGTTTTAATAAAATAAAAAATAAAACATTGGTGGTCGAAAAATCGACCAAAAGCCAGTAATTGACAAAAAATTTAACTTTTTCTATTTTTTTTCATTTGTAGTGCCGCCCGTAGCCGACAAGACATAAGGTGCTCTTTGATAATTTCTTCACATCCTACTATTTGATGTGCCTTCCTAAAGATGGCAGTTTTTAAAACAAGGAAGGTTCTTCTGAAGGGATCCGCAGATTTGTATGTCGACTTTAAGAACTAGATTATTTTATTGTTCGTTAGAGTGACAATAAAGAAATTGTCCATGTGCACTAACCACAATACCGTTGGTCCAAAGGTAAACGCCCTTCGTTACAATCAACGGTAAAACAAGTATCAAACGATTCTTCAAGCAAAGGTCTAACTACAGCAAGTGGATGGGTGGTGTAGATTTAAACGACAAATAAAGCCATGACACCTAGCGTTTATTTAGTCATGACCCTTATATAGTTGTTATTCAACACCTAGAGGGTCATGCGGAAGTTTGGGTAGCTGCATTGCATTTTGGATCATACATTACATTAAGCAGAGGTGGATGTTTCCTGTAAAATGTCATATATTACAAGTGATATGGTTGATACTTGATGGTAATAACTCCGAATCAGATTTCTGAAAAGACTCGCTATCGTTCAAATAAACCCATTTAGTGTCAAAAGCAATGCAATCCTAATAAGCAAACAAAGTGCTTGTTTGCCACCGATGCCATACGCACTTAAAAAGTAAAAATGCTTTGGTACCACATAAAGACGTACCGGAAAAATTGCATCCAGATGAAAGCCTTGCTGAAATTAAAGTGGCCTTACATCATACATTTATCAAATTTCAAGGCAGAATTGCCTAATAAGGGCTATGCATTTTATGTACTCGATATTTTCAAGGCCAACGAAAAACAAGCTTTAATTCTTCCTTGATCGAGCTTAGGTGCTGCAACTGTTGTAGTTACTGAGACTCTCGAAAATGTCAATATCTTCAGAAATTACAACATTTTATTTGATTGTGTTTATATAGATCACTCGATTAGCTTATTTCTATAACAATCCACTCTACCAAGATGTAGGCATTATCCTAGCAAAAAATCGCAGAAACAAGCGAAATAAGCTAAAGTGCACAACAATGTTGGTTTATTACAAAGTGCCCACATGCGAAACTGCCACCTATCACGTATTGTATGCACTTTAGGTCATTAAAGAAATGTGAAAATCTTCCAAATTGAATTCTCTTAGCGTCAAGGCTTTGCAATAGTTGTTGCAAATTTGATTCGAGTCGCGATTCTTCTGCCTATTGCCATAAAGGAACTTTCGTCTGCCAAAACAATAATGATCTAACTTAAAGGATCGCTCGATATCAGAAGATCACTTTAGTGTCTCTGACTGAAGCGAAAATTAAAATGGTCAAAACTGTAAAATGGTTTGGGGTAGATTTTAAAGAAAGTCTTGGTGTCACTTTACATGTCAAACGAATTGCAGAAAGCAAGTGCAGAAAATTTTTACCTTCATGCTGAGATGAGTAGCAAAAGAAAATTGGTGCCTTAAACAAAGGACGCCCAAGACTATATACAAAATCCTAGTGTATGTATTACTTATATATGGTTGTGCTGGGTGGGTTGACAGGATGATACCGATTGATATATTGCTACAGAAAAGATTTGTAAGGCCAAATTAAGAAAAAGGCTAACTGTGACTTTATCGTTTTATAATTTATCCATCTATTGCTACTAACAAATTTTTCTGTAATGACTGCGATCAAACCAAAACGAATAAGATGCCAAAAAAGTGAGCAGTTGCCTTTTAAAATTTGTCACGGAATAATAATGAATAAAATTTTTAGAGTGACAATGGTTATGGCCAACACAAAAACAAGGATTTTTTTCACTTCGTATGATTATATGGTGGATCTAATAAGATATTTAACGAAACATTTGTCATTTACTGATATAACTCATTTAACAAAACTCCAATTAAAAGTATTGCTTAATTACTGGAGGCATTTGAAAGCATGCCTGCCGACGTCCAAGTACCAACTGATATTTATTTGGAGCCGCCAAACTACATGATCGACACAGACGAAGATTCAGGTGACGAAGAGGACAATAATCCTAATTTATTTAATCAAAGCCAGCTACTGTCTAGTGTAAAGTCAGGTTTAAACAAGAAACACTGAACCATGATGAAGCCGAGCTTTATGGTGTAGAAGAGAACCGAACATCACAAGAAGTAACGCCAGAATAAAGAACTGATAAATGAACCAGATAAAGTGCAACATATATACATCACTGCTTCGATTTATTCAAAAACGGAAACGTGGAAATGAGGATTGTTTGAAATTATCGAAGACTAATACTCATTAGCCCGTTGACTTTATCGGTAGAATCTGTTTAAAATATACTACAAATCATGGCGTAGTATAAAAAATAAATTAATTCAAATTGAAGCGGAATAATGCCATATTTAAATGATGTTTCCTTGCGATATGCGCCTGAGGAAATGTATATAGCGATCGATGAGTCGATGGTACCACACTAGCAGCATATAAACTGGGCTACCGTTACCTGTTTGCCGTCGTAATGAAAAATGCGACCACAATTTAGGCCTCAGGGAATCTGTAGTACTCCAAAACATACCCCTACTGATGTAGATGTGTCGCTATTGTTACAAAAGTAAGCACTGCTATGTTTTATTTTTATTTAAGAAGGATTATTTTAGCTGTAACGTTAATTGTGATATAATAACCATGACACGATTATTTTCCAAAATATGGCACAGAAAAAAGTAATATTACAAGTAGTTTTAATTTTGTTAAGATATAGTATAAGGAAATGCATCAACTATCATGTATTCGGGGCCTATTGTCTATTGAAAAAAATGTAAGCTTCAATGCTTTTTAAAGTTGTGGTGTTCACGTATCAATTACTCCGAATTCGAGCAGTAAATTTTCTTTACTTTATTTTCCTTTCGTTGTCCGAGGCGACATCTCTTTTTTTAATATTGTAAATATGGATAGCAGAGTTTCGTCGCTTGGCAATTTTATTTATTAACTACGTTTTCGATCATACTATCAATGCGAAACAAATAAAGTGATAAAATTTGGAAATTTTTAGGCATAAAATAATAGTCATTTTCTGACTACAAAGACACCAAGTCGATACTCTCAAATTTAAAAAACAATTAATAAGTAGTTTTAAATATTGAAATATTATTTAATCATAAAGCATATCCAACACTACTATAAATTGGTGTTCCGGACAAGATATGAACAAATTCCGTACCACTTTAAACCCGAATCAAACGCGCTGAGTGAACATCAAAAAGTTCGCAATCCAGCCAACGATACAAGTAAGACGCAGACACGTTACGGCGCATTAGCGGGATCAGTTCCGGAGCAGTCATCGTCACAACTTAGTGATGTACCTTAGCAATCCGTTGGATCCATTGCTTCTGTAGCTGTCAAAGTAGTACTACTGATGTTTCAGGATCTGAAGTAACCAAACATCATCATCTTGGGGCACTTAACGACTAAATCATTAACGACGTCAATCCTCGTTTCTGCACATTATTCTTCGATATAAAAAAGGCAATTTTGGACAGATCATGTCAGTCAAAACTGACTCAAATTCATCGGCTGCTCCAAGGAATTGAGTTGGGCGACATGAAGCCATTGCAATTGCTGAGAAAATTACAAGGTAGCGGTGGTTCTGAGGTCAACGACGAAGTCATTAATTCAATCTGGATGAAACGTTTACCGGTTCGGGCACAATAAATTTTAGCATCCCCGACTGATTCGTTATTGGTGACAAAACTGGTTGAGTTAGCAGACAGAATTCTTGAAACAATAACTCAAACCCAGGTGATGTCGATTAACCCTTTACCGATAATGAATAATTAGTGGAATCATTTGACGATTGGATAATATGGATCGCACTTGCCAGTGGAGTCGTTCTCGAGATACAAGCGGATCACAGAGCTATCCGATCAAACGTGATTTTTCGAGCAGCCGGCAGTCCAGCTCATCAGAGGATAAGGATACACCACGATTATGTTTTTTTCATTTCCGATTTAAAGAAGTAGCTCGAAATTGCAAAACGTATTGTCCCAAGTGGGCAGAATTTAAGTCCAAAAACTAAATTTTCCGGCATAAACGGCGACTTGTTCCGATGACTCTCATAACTGGCGCCTTAAAATATAGGGTGAGCCTTCAAACAAAATATACTTAATAGATACGGTGGCGGACATATCCGTCATACCAGTAGCTAAAGGCGATCAGAGAAAACACATCCCTGATTTTTATTTATATGCAGCAAATGGGTTGCAACTTAAAACCTTTGGGAATCAACGAATCAACTGGTCATTTGTGGTGGCAGAAGTAACAATGCCGATCATTGAGGCAGACTTCTTGAACCAGTCGAGATTTTTAGTTGATATTCAGCACGGAATTTTTGATATTCCATTCTACAAAATTGGAATTTTTGCTTTGTTTATTTGGATGATCTTCTGATAGCATCAAAAACCATCGCCGAGCACTTGGAACACTCAGAGATTATTTTTATGAAATTGAACGACGCATGCCTCGTGATTAACACAAAGAAATGTCCAAAATGTGTCCACCAAAAACAGTTAAAGAATTTCGACGCTTTTTGGGTGTGCTAAACTTCTATAGGTCGTTTATCCCAAATGCGAGTAGAAGTCAGGCAGTTATTAATGATTATATGGTAGCAAAAAAAAAAACGATTCCGTAATCATCGAAGGGTTTAATGAAGCTGAAGAAGCATTTGTCCAATCGAAAGCTCAGTTAAGCTAAACGCTACACTTTTAGTCCATTCTTGTTCAACAGCTAAATTAGCACTAATGGTTGATGCATCCAACACAGCAATTGGTGCTGTAATTCAGCAAAAAATTAAGAACAACAACGGCGGATGGCAACCCTTACAATTTTCGTCAAAGTTATCAACCACACAGCAAAACGATACAGCGCATAACAGAGAGCTCTTAGCTGCGTATTCAGATGTCAAGAAATTTCGTTATATGATTGAAGGTCGTTCATTCACGCTATTTATGGATCACAAACCACTCATTTATGCGATCAATCGAAATCCAGCAAAAGCGTCACCAAGACAATTCCGCTACCTAGATTTTATAGGTCAATTTACGACCGATATCTGGCATATATCTGGGTGTGATTACGTGGTCGATGATACTCTATCACGGTTGGATAGCATAGCCTTGCATGAATCTATCAATTACGATGCAATTGCAGATGCGCAGCAAGCAGATAGCGAACTAAAAAAATTAGTCGAATCATCAACATTTAATCCCACGAAATTGTTGCTATGTTATGTTTCTTCCGGCAAAACGAGTCCATATATTCCCAGGGATTACCCTAAAGCAGGTTTTGAGGCTACCCAATTTGAATCAGAACTTTTTTCTGAATTTTCCAAAGGATTCGAACACAAAAGGACTACGTTGTATAATCCAAAATGCAACGGATTCATTGAGAAGTGGCACAGGTCCCCGAAAGCGGCTATCATGTGTCACGGTAGAAGAGATTGGACACGAGTTTTACCAACCGTGTTGTTGGGACTTAGAACTACGTACCGCGAGGATTTGAAAGCTAGCTCTGCCGAATTGGTTTTTGGCGAACAGATTCGCATTCCTAGCCAATTGTTATGTGACTCCAAAATCTCACAAATCAATCAGATTTTGCAAGGAACTATGAGAGCATTTCAACCAAAGTCGCCCGACTCCACCATCACGTCACTTCAACCAAAAGATATTTGTATTACAAGAATTGAACAAATGTACACATTTTTTGTTCGAACCGACCTATGCAAGGTCCACGAAAAAGGGAAGAAAGTTAATTAATACTAGAAATTAAAAAGTCCATAAATTGAAAGCACAACAAAGTAATGACAAAACCGTGTGTGTAGTTTTTAACCAATTTTTTGTTACTATAACCGTAAAAACTTTGTTTCCAACTTCACGGTGTATTGCTTGAATAATAATAGTGATTACTGCTTTTTTTGGTACGAAATGCTTAGTAATCATGGTGGAACAGAAGTGGCAAAAATTACATCCGCTTTGCAAAGATTTTAGATTTTAGTCAGACTGGCCAATGCATATTTAGAGAAGAGACACACATAATATGAAGGTACTAGCGTATACTCGTGTATTGAATATGTGGTAACACATTAAGAAATTTGGGAGCAGTGGTATCAGATAATCAAACGTTCGAATGTTCACCGTGTTATTGTAATGGATATCACAGATTTTTTTAGATTTCAAATCGCCTTGGACGAGTATAACATAAATATTACTAAAAGCAAGTATGCGAAAAAACACGTTTCACTTCCAGTCCTGCAAGTAAGGAGCAAAGGAGCTTAATCTTTACATTCCAAGATAGATTTTTACCATGAATCTGACCTAAATATTGTAATCGTATTATCGAGTGTTATTACTGTGAAAAATCTGGAATACAGTACAAACAAGTATTACGATTTTTTAAAACTCGATGGTTGACACTGCTTTCAGTAATCGAAAAAAATTAGTTTTTTTGCATTAAAATAGAATTTTCTCTAGTTCACAGATCAATTTTAAATCAGGGACCTAAAGAACACCTTTTATCGATCAAAGCGAGGACGATTGGTTGCCTCTAGGTATATTAAGCAAGTTTTTCTTGGTGTATATTTTCCATATATATGTTCAACAACAACAATGCAACGGTAAAAAGCGATTGCTATTAAAAATGTATGAAAAATGAAAAAAAAAAAAAATTAACGGTGCCTAGAGTCGACAAAATTTTAATTATACAAATGATATGTGTACAGACATGACAACTAAAAAATTACGTGGGAGTGAAATTTTTCCGCATATAAGTATTGCACAGTACTTTTTCCCTCCCTCGCGAGTTTTTTTTTAATAAAAGTTGTGATATGTGATTATATTATGTAACACAAGTGTGCTTAAAAAAAATGATAGATTGCAATTTGGTATATATGTATGTATATTAGTTGCATTTTACGCACAAAAGCACAAACTCTAATTAGCATAAATAATTTTGCAGATTAATTAACTTTTTATGCGACTAATGTCCATATGTGGATTGTGATTTTTTTGATTGATGGCATACTAATTATCATTAATTTTATTCTAATATATGTTTTGTGTCAAAAAACACAAAACAAATGGTTTGGTAGCCTGGGTAATGCCCGTTAGTGGATGGCTTCCACTAAGTTGATAATAAAAGTTTTAGTTGCTTAAACCTAAATCACCTGTTGATCTGACTATAAACAGGTGCTAGATTTAAATATGTGTAAATATCATGCCGAAAACAATTTTTTTTTGATACCTTCGTCCACTCTAAAAATTAAAATGGCCAATGCCTTTTAAGAGAAAAAAATTTTGCAAACCAAATAATGCAAATCCCTTTATAACGTAGGATCTAAAAAGGATTTTAATGACCTCCTGTTGATGTGCAAAACGCAAAGACTTAATAATGTTTTACACTAGGAAAGAATGGCTCTTACTATGCATTTTGTGAAAAATGATTAACGATATGAAAAAAAAACGTTACCATTATTTTTTACATCTTTAGTAGATAAAGTAAACAAATTATTTTGCTTTTATAACATACTAAAAATAAATATTTTATCGTAATTTAAAAATAAAAAATTTTCAATTTTCATTCATGTTTTTGCATTTATATATCGCAACTTTTATATTTTTATGACCATTTCCTTGTTTCTATATTAATGTGGCTGTTCGCCGAAAGAGGGCGATTAAATTTTTCGTTTCATTTTAGTGTTTTGCAAATTTAAAAATATCTCTATGCAAGGTTTGGAATTGTGAATCATGGTGGGTATGTCTTCTTTATGCTCGTCTAAAAAACGGGAAATGGAATTTTTTATTTTATTTCGAAATTGTTTTTATTTATTTCAGTAAATATGTAAATATGTTATCTCGACGTGTATTTATGTTTCCAAACAAAATAAATATTTAAGTTTTGGTACATTTGCAACAACAAAATAATAATTATGTTTGACTATGACTGTGTAAACAACATGCCATTGAAGGAAAATTTACATTTTTTTTAGAGACATAAAATAACCGAATTTTATGAGAAAGCTACCGTTTATGAGTGTCAACATTTAGTTAATGTGATTGAAATCATACACGAAATCGGCATTTGGATTAAAAGTTTATAGAGGTCCAGATAATGAAATCATTTCTCTGTAAATAACACAAAAATGTCGGCCATCCTTAGTATCCTTAATATTTCCAAACTCCATACGACTCAGGGTTTCACCTGAGTCATTCTTATTTAATAACTCTTGTTCAAAATTATGTTTGCATAATAAAATGTTATCAAGCAAAAACTTTTCGATCCGTGACACTCACGAACATATGAGATCGATTCAATGCACTGCTTTCTTGCAAGAAATAAAAAAAATTGTAACACGACAAATTGTCGGTTCAGAAACAAGCCAATGCTTTTATTAAAAATTATAAGGAGCAACTCAATTTAAATGAATAAATCGATCAGGATTTAATTATGGGTGATTTCTGTTGGAATGCTAATTTAATCGAGGTATACACGCGGTATAAACGCGAATATTTTGTGGCATTTATAGACGATTTTTCGAGAGCATCCAGTGTTTATTGCATTCAACGGAAAAGTGAAGTGTTGGAAAAGTTTAAACTTTTTGTGGCAATGGCTGAAGAATTTAAGAGCTACTGCAATGAAAAAGATATTCAAATGTCATTAATTGATCCGTATAATCCATAAATGAATTCGATTTCCGGGCGATTGAATCGAACACTTGAAGAAAAGTCAATAACAATGCTTTAGGAAAGTGAACTGGATGGAAAGTTTTGGAACGAGGCTCTCACCACTGCAAATTATTTTAAAAATCGATCACCGACAAGTGCAGTTGGAAAGCAGTTTGAACGGAAAACCCCTGCTGAAATTTGGTTTGGTGAAAAACTGAATATGTCACATCTTTGTATTTTTGGTTGTGAATGTTACAATCATATTCCATCGAATAATCCCAAATTACAGCAAAAATGACCCCGGTAACGACCAAGGAAATACCAACAGTGGAAGTTCAAATTGCATTGGTAACAACGACAGGACAATTCAACGATTAAGTGTACGAAGTCGGCGAGCACCTAAACGATATGGTGAATGGGCTACTATGAGTGAAGGTTTTCACAATGCATTGATTGCTGGAGAATTTCAAGAGGATGAAAATCTTGTTTTATCGGCTGAACAGTTTGTTAAAGATCAATATCTGAAGCAAAACGTCGAAATGATTGGCCAGAATGGAAAAAGGCGATCGATAGTGAATATCAGTCTTTAACTGACAACAAAACTTGAACGTTTAAGTTAAAAAGAAAAGCTGATGGTTCAACTGATAAGTACAAAGCAAGATTGGTAGCACGTGGTTTTACTCAAAAGCTAGGATTCGATTATGATGAAACATAAGCACCAGTGGCAAAATTACTTATATTGAACATTTTGCTGTCAATTGCCAATCGTTATGATATGCACATTCATCAGATGAACGTTAAGGGCCCATTTTTGAAAGGTGATTTAAACGAAGACATTTATATGCGACTTCCAGAGGGTTTTGGACAAGGTGATAAAGTGTGCAAATTAAACAAAGCACTTTATGGACTGAAACAAGCATCTCGCGCATGGAACGAGAAGTTCAATAATTCCATGATTCGAATTGGATTCAAGCGCTGCCAATCAGATCAATGTTTATACGAGCAAAATGGAATCATATGTTATGTGCTATTATACATCGATGCTATATTGATATTTTGCCGAGATATCAAAAAGATTGGAACTGTGAATCAAATGAATTTGATATGACTGATGTTGGTAAAGCGAGCTTATTTTTGGGAATGCAGGTTGATCGGTCAAGATATTTGGAGAAAGTTTTGCAAACGTTTTTAATGCATTGTTAACCTAAATCGACACCAATGGAAAAGGGTTTACATGTTGATGTCCACAAAATGGAAAATGTTCGAATCATCCATATCGTGAATTGATTGGGTGTTTAATTTATGCACATGTGACTACCAGACCAGATTTGTGTGTCTCAACTGGATATTTCAGTCGTTTTCAAAATTGTTTCTGCGAAACGGATTTTGAGTTACATTCGTGGCACCATTGACATGAAAATGGTTTTTAAGAAAGACGCCAAAGTAAAGACATTGGTTGTCCACAGTGATTCAGATTGTGTGATAAAAATGATTCCAAATCCACATCTGGATATGTGTTCAAGTTATTTGAAAACACAGTCAGTTAGTCATCACGTAAGCAGCCAACTGTTAGTAGATCGTCGACTGAAGCTGAGTACATTGCACTCTCTGAAGTTATTAGTGAGGGTGAATGGATAAAAAAAATTGTTGGTTAAACTGAAGATCAATCACAATGAACCAATTCCAATACATGAAGACATCAAAATTGCATCAAAATTGCTGAGGGGCCACGTGAATACAAACAAATGAAGCATTTGGATGTAAAATACATGTTTACACGAAATTATGTTCAAACACAGAAGAAGTATGAAATGGTTCAAACATTGTCCGAAGACCAAGTGGCCGACATAATGACAAAAGCACTTGGAAAAACCTTGTTTATCAAGCATGTTTGAATCATTTAAGTTTTTCATGTTCATTTTTTTTATATTAGTTTTTTTTATATACTTCTCAAGTCTACTTCATAACCTGTATAAAGATTAACGTGTGTCGTGGTATTAACTGAATTAATAATTTATCTAAATAAAATTATTAAAATTACCCGAACTTATTGTATTACCCGCACCTCTAAATTTCCGAAAAAAAATACTTTTTTTTTAAATAACCCGCGGGCTATACCAAGAAAATTAGGGTAAACCAAATTTTCGATCAAAATTCTTACGGGATCATTACTATTTTTGCAGATGTTTTTTATTTACATATGCTGGAATGGGGTACAATTTCGGAATTTATCACGAGCATGTATCACATTGGTTAAAAATTTGGAAACTTTGAAAGTTGCATACCTGGTAGATTAAACTCCAGGCGGTTGTTGTATTTACTACGATTGAACTGCCCGATATAATTCTAAAAATGGTCTATTTTGCATGGGTGGTGCATGTAAAGCTACGTTAAATACTGTCTATGTCCTGCAAAAACTCATATTATAAACTTCAAAGATTTGCAATCTCTCTCTTGGCTCATTTTCCAAAACTGAGGGTTACAGCCTTTACAACACAAGTTTGCGTGTAACGTTTTGCAACTATTTTATATTATTAGCAGAGGTGACTTTCTGTATTATGCAGATTATAAGCAGATTATAAACTTACAATTTACAAAGAATGTTCCTAGAGCAAACTTAGATCTTCGAAGCACGAGGCCCAACTGCTGAAAAGGGAGCTTGCTAATACAAATCGTATTTACCATGTTGGACAGTGAAACTAAATTATTTACGGTCCAAGAAAATTATTTTCCTTCAGTAAATCAGTTGGCTACGTTTCTTTATTTTTTGTATGCAAACTGTTGTGGGGCCGAAGCTCTCCCAACTCTTTCGCGGTTAATTTTTATGTCCTTTTTAACGTTAATTTTAAAATGTTGAATGTATTGCAGCTACATGATCCAAACTATATAAAGTGTGACCGTATTGAAATAATATTATGGGGATAGATATATTTTTCAAGGTTCTTCAATTTAAGGGACGAAGAATTGAAGAAGGAGAACAAAGTGGAAGAATCGCTCTCGACCGTTTACGTATTTAACCTCTCTCTTATAAGTGCATTTTAAAATTGACTTTACTTTTGGATTACATAACCCTAACTATTTTGTATATAATTTTGTACATAATATGTTCCAAACCCACTATCCCTAAATAATTTTGTTTTTCAGAAATAATTTTAAACATTATGAAATCTAAAGAACTACTAAACAGCCTTATGGCTAACTTTTTCATTACCGGCTAACGAAGCTCTGACAAATAAAATAATAAAATTAAAAAAAAAGCCGACATAAGGCATTAAAAATTTAAATCACCAACTAAGTCTAGGTTTCGACTGAAAAGTTCGTTGTTATTTTTACATTGGGAAATTTCTGTGTTTATGTGTATTGACATTTTATGTATTTGAATGTTTTCATATTTTGACGTTTTTTTTTTTCATAAAAATTCATTGGAAATGGTTGCAAATCTAAAATGTTTAAAGTTTAATCAAAAATAAATGGCATTCAGTGTTTATAAAAAAATAAATGGATTTTATTTCATTTTAGTCGCAACAAAAATACAAAATAATGACATTTATCAAATAAATGAAGGGCTGTCCATAAAATTTCCTAGAGGAAATTTTATATTTTAGTACCAATGTAAAAATAACAATCAAAAAACATATTGCCATTAGTACAAATCGGTTGTATTTTCTACAAATCCGTTGTATTTTTTTTGCATATGTAGGTTACACATTTTGTGTCGAGACCAAAACTTCCTATAGTATACAAGCCCGATTGTCACTAATATTTTTTCATTTTCTTGTCCGTCTATATTTGAAAGTATTGGTAATCGGTACACTATACAATTTTAGTTAAAAAACAAACAATTTCTATGCTACTTTCGCACCAACACAATCAAGTTTAGATGGACAAATGTGAGAAAGTATCTGCGTACTCGATGCAACAATAAGGCTTGTAATACATTCGTGTTGGTTTTGGTCGAGACACAATTTTTTTGTGAATGTATACTAATCGTGTGCGGCGCGTTATAAAAATAACAACCATCTTTTAGTGTACGTTTCTAGCAAAAAGTTGGTTGTTATTTTTACAACGCACCTTACACGGATAATATACATTCACAAAAAAATTGTGTCTCGACACAAAACTAATAACCTACACATCAAAAAAAAAAAAAAAACAACGGTTTTGTAGAAAATACTACTGATTTGTACTAATGGTTAGATGTTTTTTGATTGTTATTTTTACATTGGTACTAAAATATATATTTTCCTGTAGGAAATTTATTGGACAACCCTTTGTTTATTTGATAAATGCCATTATCATGTATTTTTGTTGCGATCATATTGAAAATAAAAGCGATTTTTTTTTTTTTTTCTAACACTAAAAGCCATTTATTTTTTATTAAACTTTAAACATTTAGATTTGCAGCCATTTCCAAGGAATTTTTACGAATAAAATTAACGTCAAAATTTGAGTACATTCGAATATTTAAATTTGTGATTCTAATACACGCAATGTCAAAATACATAAATAAAAAAATTTCCCATTGTAAAAATAACAACGAACTTTTTAGTCGAAACCTAGACTTAGGTGGAAATGTACACTAAACATCAACACCGTTTCGATATGTACTAAAACAATTTTCCTATTTAAAACACAACATTTAGGCGAATTAATTTACACATAATACAAATCGATTTACTTCACTTGTAAAAACTTTCTTAACTTTTAAACGTTTTAAAATAATTTTTATCAGTAATTTTTAATTTATAAATTTAATATTAAATTAATATAGGTATATAATTGTTTTTGTTTTAATTTTTTGTTTAATTATTTGTATATTATATGTATATAAATATGATTTTTTTTTGTTTTAGTTAAAATACTATAAAATATTTATATATTTATTATAATAATTTTATTAAATATTTATTTTATATTAATCAATTTCTGGATTAAATTTAATTTAAAATTCAGTCAAATACAAATTTTTTTTTCACAAAAAAAACAAATTTTTTAAAAAAATTTGTTAAAAATTTTTTTTATTAATTTTTAAAAAAATTTTAATTTATTTATATTGCTTAAATTAATTAAGTATGCTATTTATATTTTGTTTTCATTTTGTTAAGTTAAAATTTTTTGTTTTTTTTTTTAAAGATTTTGATTTAAATTTATATAGAAAATTTTTAAATTTTTTTTATTTTTGTTAAAAAGGCGATTTATAATATAATTTATATATTAATTATTGTGTGAGTGTGTGTTTATGTATGTTTGGGTGTGTATAGTATTTAAAAATAATTTTATTTAAAAAACTTTTTTTTCAAAATTTCGGAATAATAAAATAACATACCTTTTAAATGCTAGACATCACTTTCTTGTCCGATATATGGAATTTGTGGTTCCTGTTGTTGGGTTTGTTCCGATTGTTGAGGTGTTTGGTTTGAGGATGACGATGTGGGCGATGACGATGATATGGTGGGCGAGGTTTGCTGCAACTGATTGTTAGGATGATGATGTATATTTGGATCCGACGTTTGATTTCGACTTAAATGTACTATATTTGTATTATCGGTTTGACTTTGGGTCCAATTAAAGCTAGACTGTGATGTAACATTTTTTGTTTTCATAAGAGGTGGATTTTTTACTGATGATATGGCACGGGTACGTTGTAGGGTGGCGCGCGGCGGTGACGGTGGTGGATACGATATTCCACGATGACTAGGCGATAATAAATGATTGGATGATGATTTTTGTGATTTTGATACGGTAGCCGCACCACCATTCACACCCGGCACTAACAATTGATTATTTATACTATTTTGACTTGAATTTAACGTTAAATTGGGCAAACTTTGACCTAAATTTGACGATGGCTGCACAATTAATGAATTAGCTGATTGTATTTTAATTTTTCTAAAACTATTTTGTGGTGATCGCTGTTTATTCGCTTGCTGATTTTGTATCGTTATATCGTTGCTACAATAAAATCCGGTGCCAACACCTTCATCACTCGATAATGAATTTGCTTTCTCGAAATCAACAGAAATATTTTTCGATTCGTTTAGCTCGACCGAACCACTAACACTATTATTTGAACTAGGAACTTTACTACCAATTGAACTACTATGTGGTGATTTTCTTAAATTACTATTGCTAACACCTTCGATTCCACTACTTAATCCACCGCTAATACTACCGCCACCACTAATACCACCATACGATCGAAAATTATACTCGTCCCAATGCGAACCTTGCTTAATTCGCGTATAAATGTGTTTAGCCTTTGTAATACTATCGTGCCAATTCTGTAAAATAATAAAAAAAAAACGTTGCGACTTTCTGATTGAATTTCTGACCAAAATTCTATTATATTTACCTTAATTACTTTGGCTTCGGATGACTGTAGCGAAAATCCGGTTATCGCTGTATTAAAATCATTCAAGTATACACAATAAATAACGTTATCCTTAAGCTGTATCACAAGTTTATCGGTCATAAACGGTTGCCTTATAATCTGGAAATGCAAAAAGAAACAAAAATAAAAACCATACAAAAGCTTATAAAGCTCACATTTGAAAGTGATACTATAGACAAGTTAATTGAAGTTAATCGAATTGGTTAAACAAAAATCATTAAAATTAACAGTCATGAATGGAAAACCCTTTAAATACTATCAAATATACCTAGTTATAAGATTTTCGATAACCCAAATTTTTACAGTCATTGGGGTGATGATGATGCAATAAAACAATTTTTCGACCTTTAACCTTACAAAAGCATGTCTTAGACAAATTGATAAGGATAAAATTGAAATAATAAATAAATTAATTTACCTTTAATGCTCCTTGACCCCGTTTCGTTATGGGTTTACATATTAGTAAAATATCTGTTAGCAGAAAACAATGTACATCAACCTACAAATTAAATATTTTTATTGATACAACTCGATAAGAAAATTTACTTAAGATACATACCTTACTAACATGATCCTTAAATTTTAAATCACCTTCCATAAATAAATGTCGACTTTGTGCACCACTACACCCCTTCATTGGTTCGCATAAATCGAACATTTGAGTATATTGTTTCACCATTTTGTCTAAATGTTCATTTATGGAATCGACCACATCATAAACTTCAATCCGGGCCATAATCCCTTTCAGACGTTCACTCTCTTGCCGCGTGGTTAGATGACTATTTACGCTACATACAAAATCTTCGACGGAATGAATCTGAAATAATGTAGCCAGTTTTAAGTTTTGTTTTATAAAATGGATATGCATTCGTTACTCACCATTGAATCAATAATTTCGCATCCCGTCTCATCCGACGATAAATGTTTCCTAATTGCGATTAATAATAGACTATACTTTGTTAAGCGTTGCATTGGACGTACTAGTATATCGGCTAATCGTAAGCGTTTACATTCGCTACGCGATTCGCACCATGCTAAATAGGCGGTAAATAGTAAATTTGAACTATTCAACTCTTTGCACGTGTTCTGGCATGTACTCTGTTCCGCACAATATTTCGTATACGGATCGAATAATTTTGCAAACGATAAGAAACCATCTTGAAAATAATCAATAACCAGTTGATTATGAGTTAGTTCACTTTGTTTTACCTGCAAAAGATTATAAATTATTGAACCTGTTCAACTTTTTGCAATATTATGAACTAGAAACATAGTAAAAATTAAAATTATGGCGGGCCTGCATCACGGTTCGCATCACTAGCGAAAGTTTGTAGAATTTTGAAACCCTTTATTTATCTAGTTTTTTTTAGCCACTTGAAAATCTACCAATACATGGTTACGCAAACATGATTATGTTTGCGTCTATCGAAAAATTTAAACATCGTATCTTGAGATAAATGGCTTTTGGTGTTATGTTGAAGCACATGCGCAGAAGAAGATATGGTAAAAAAAACATGCTGAAGAATTAAAACCTAAGATTCTAGTCTAGGCCCTGAAGTACTCTTTCGTAATACGTACAACTCGTGCCAAGTATTTGCACAAAATTGCTGTCAATTAGTAGGCACAGGATAAATTGTCAAATTTAACGCAATTAAAAGCAAAGTTTTCGACAAAAATAATAATTTATTGGTTGAGGCTACTGGATGTGAGAGAGCCACAGTCGAGTGAAGCCGGTTTAATAGTTAGAGCTCCAGATTCTCACAAATAATGTCATCGTCGTCTTACATATGTGGGTCACGTCAGTTTGATGAAACTGCAGAATGGTTTTGTGGATCGGATTTATTTTGTCTGTGGTCAACAAGATAAGTATGAAGACTGAAAGTTTTGTACTGGTGCACATTGACTTGCATGGACCAATGCCAGCAAATAATAATCAAAACAGAGACGCTGATGATTCAGTAACTGGAGCTTGTGATGTTAATGATGGTTCAAATACAAGTGGTCAAAATGAGATTTAAGGAACTTCAAGTATGTCAGGTTGGCAAAACATTTGAGTTACAAGACCTATTTAGTAGTGAAAGGTTGAGCTAAACATAAAGGCATTGACCCGTAGTTAACTATTCGTCGATAAGTGTTCTGATTGCGATAGCTGTCAGATTGCGATGCTAAATGAATCAGCCGGTGTAGTGGAGACGAGCAGGGGAAATCTTGTTTATAGTCATAGACACTACATGTCAGGGCGAGTAATTGGCTCCTCAAAACCAATACAAAATCAGCATCTGTTCTCCAGGTTAGGTGCGGCTGAAGCGGGCGTCTGCCTTGTATCAAGCGACTCGCTATATAAATGTGTTCAAGGTAGGACTGGATGCCTTAAGATTCTCTCCAGTACGTGGCCCACACACGTAACAAGCGGGTTGAGCAGCACGACAACAACTTGCTCTCATAAAAACAATTAAAGTTATGAACCCTAATCAAAGGCCTCGGATTACCATATCGGATTCATCACAAAATCGACCGCGGGAATTGTACACGGACATCGCTTTAAAAATGGGAACATGAAACGTGCTTAGCCTCTAGGGACCTGGGGATCTCCAGATCCTTTCGAACCAAGCAAAGAGTTACACATTAGAGTGCTTGCACTACAAGAGCTTAGATGGTCTGGGAGTGGGATCCATGACACCACCAATGGTTACACTCTTCATTACAGCGGCCATTAGAATGGAGGAGAATTTGGAGTTGGCTTCCTTATCCATCAGCACGCGAAGCATCATATAATCGACTTCCACTCTATCAACATGCAGATATGCACGGTCAGGCTCCGCACTAAGAAATTCAACATCACGATCGTTAATGTACATGCACCCACCGAAGATAAATCTGATGACATCAAAGATCTCTTCTTTGTCGAGTAGGAGGAAGTCACCAATAACATACCGCACCAACATTAAAACCATCGTGGACGACTTTAACGCAAAAATTGGTAGAAGTGCAGAAAATACATCGTACATCGGTCCTAACAGCCTGCACCTAACTAGTAACAACAACGGCCAACACGTCACCGACTTGGCAATAACGTACAACTTAGTTGTATCAAGTAGGTTTTTCACACACAAGAGAATCAACAAAGTACCGTGGAGAACGAATGATGGAAGAACGGAAAACCAAATCGATCACGTCATAGTGTCTAAGAGACACTCCACCAGCATATCCACAACAACGAATGACCAATAAACTGTTCCATCAACAACCAGCCGGTGTTCGTCGTAAAATAAGACCCCGATTGCGCTGGCGTGACGACGTCGAACAAGTTCTACATGCATTAGGAAGTCGAAACTGGAGGACGAGAGCGATGGACCGAGATGGATGGAGGACCTTAGTGCGGGCGGCAAAATCCCTTCATGGGATGTGAAAGCCAGAGAGAGAGAGAGAGAGAGAAATAGCTGCGTAAGATACTATTTGGAGATCGATCAGATAGATGTGTTCACAGCGTTCCTCCATGGCCCTTTGAAAAAAAAGAAATATGATTCAGCCTGGAAAGTTAAATGATGGTAGTCAACTTGTGTTTTGTCTAAATAACTCATTATACGGGCGCAAGCAATCGAGTCATGAAATGTTCAAATTATGACGCATGCATTTCCTATCTTGTTGATGGAAGTAACATATTGAATGCAGCAGTTAGCATCAGGATTGAACAATGAAGCAGCTAGAGTCACCTTAACCACCGATTTCATTTTACCAGGAACCGGTTTAACAATGAAGCGCAGCTTGCCAGTCGAGAAAAAATACCGGAGAGATTGCGGCAGATAGGCTCCAAGAAGAAAGATGATGAGGAAAGTTATTTATCTCGTCTCATGAATGAAAATCTGGAAAACTAAGTTCCATCAGCTTTGTGGAGCCTAAGCTGAGGAAAGCGATAAAATGCCCTAGGGTCACTGTTTTAATTGCTCAACTCGACAAGATCTGCATTAGTTTGGTTGTTAACAGCGCCCTAGAGAAGAACTCTTGCGCTTTTACATTGGATACCGGAGTTTCTAAGCCCGTCATGTGTCTTAATATGGTACCTCAGGAGCAAATTGAAAATGTTGTCCATTACAACCAAAGGACAAGTACTGGTGAAGATGCAGCAGTAAAAGAAGAGTATTCCCTTCCATTAACAATCGCAAGAATACGGTTTGAACATCGATTTATTATAGTGACCAGTATAGTATAACCGATCAATCCATCTTGGGTTTTAACAGAGCACATGATGTCTCTTGATTTGAAAAACTAAGAAACCAATTGGAAGATACAAATAAATGATTTAAAGCCAGAATAAATGGTGGCCTTCGAGGAAACCAAATATACCAATAGTGGAAACCTCCATCAAGCGAAAGACGGCTTACTATGCGGAAGAACTCTGGTGAAACCCTTAAAAATTCCAGTGAGAGTAATGAATGCGAGATCGCTAGTAAGTGTGATCAAGGAAGGGTTTGTGATTGGAAAGCGGATTTACTGTTCATTATGCGACCATCTCCCGACAGCAGAAGCAAAAGCAGCAACAAATTCTTTACAAGAGTTAGTCGACGTCTCTGTCTTAAACGATGTCGATATGGGTTGAGTTGGCTACTATCCGATAAGTGCCAAGACGATTACCACTAGCGAACCACTCTGCGGCCGAAAAGATTCACAAAAGAAGAAATATTTACTAACAAAAGGGTTATCTTTAGGACTATGCTCGTATTTTTGATATATATAACGGTATATATTTAGGTAAATCTGGATCACATTTAGGTATAAATAAAACATTGGACAAAGTAAGAGGCGATTTTCTTGAATAAATTGCTGAAGGGATGTAAAAGAGAGGTGTATAAAGTGTGAGGTCTGCGCTGTTAGCAAAGGAGTCCAAACAAAAACAAAAGGGAATTTGAAATAACTCAACATTGGAACGTCACTCGAGTGAATAGCACTGGATGTTGGTGATCTATTTCTAGCTATTCTATTTTAGTAAAAGGGTAGAAGCATATATTCGATCAAGAAGCTCGGACAGTTGCGGACACATTTAGAAACAACAAGGTATGCATATGCAGAATACCAATGGACCTACATTCCGATAAAGGACAAAACTTCGAGTCATCTGTACTAAAAGAGCTATGTCAAATCATTAATATCAATTAAAACAAGGACCACATCATTGTAACCATAGTCAGATAGTAAATAGCAATCAGGATAGCTGGAATCGGTTCAAATGTCTGTTTATGATTGTGTATGGAAGTGCAGTCCAAGCCACGACAGGAAACTTACCGTAGTCGTTTTTGGTAGAGAATATTCATAATCAAATTTGGGTAATCTGAAGCAGAACCAGAAGTAGTAAGAGACAGTTGTCGAATGACGACAAGGAATGACTTGCGATCAAATAATAATGAATTTGTAGAGGGTGATTTAGTTTAGCTATACAACCCAAAAAGAAGGAACGGCAATCCTTTGAAGTTATAGCAGAGTTGGGAAGGACCATTTAAAGTAATAAAGAGGATTATTGACGTTGTGTACCGGATTCAACATAGCTCTAGGCCGAATAAAAGTAGTATGAAGGTAGTTCACGTTGGTAAGTGCTGAGATCGAGCCATAATTGAAAGTTTGAAAACAACAATGCACTGGTATATAAGCGCGACCAATTTATTGCAGAGATCAATGTTTTTCAACTAGTAAACTAGTGCTAATGGTGATCTTAATTGATGTTCCGCTTTTAGCATTCTTTACATATGCTTAAATCTAAGTACCTCGCAAATGTGTCGACAAGTTTTGTCTCACGTACGTTAAATTTATTCTAAGCGTTAATTCAATCACATATTTCTCACAAACCCTCTTAACCATTTTAAGACACATCCCTAATATGTATATTTTTATTTTATTTTGTGTGTCCCCTGACTCCCTGAGATATAATGTTGGTTTAAATAATTTTTTGTGTTATTTAATTTAAGGATAATAGTCCCTTAGTACCCGATTATAACAATTTAAATGATCGTCGGTACGATGTACGAGTATTTATTTATAAACCAACTTAATTGACACATGACACTTAAGGAGATATACCATAAAACGACCGACGAATTTCTAACCTGACAGAGTACAATAACAACAACATAAATATAAAAAGGATATACGTACCATTGGATATAAATACAATGACCAAAATTTTATATTCACATCGCATATTTCTCGTATATTTGAAAATAATTTATTTTGATCGATATCGGTTAATAAATTTTCACTTTGAATACCTTCCAAACATGCCAAAAATAACTAAAAAAAAATAAAAAAAAATGAAAATGGAAAATTACAACTAAAATCTCATTAACATGTATATATTGTAAGTATTATGGTAATGACGTCAGAAGCCATTAGACTTTTTTTTCGTACTTACATTCGTTACTGTTTGTAATGCACGAATATAATCAGCTTCTGTTGATACCAGCTCCCATATTGCTGATTGTATTTTCATTTCTTGATCCGTCATACCTGCAAGGAAAATAAAAAAAATGTATCCAAAATTAATACTCTTTCACCTTACAAAATAATGACATGTATCTGACAACACGTTTTGAGGATTTGAACAGACATCTGTATACTCGTACAAAAAAATTGTATTCGTTTAAATCGAAACAATATCTGATGAAAATCATATTTAGCACGTACCCAAGACCATTTACCCAAGGTACTTTTTTTATTGTGATATAGTTGCAGTTGGATTTTTTTTTTAGCCAAAGATACGCGCAGTAACACATAAATTCTAGTGTAGCGTTTATATTGCAAAGCATTAGCAGTGGATTTTAAGATCAACGACACCAAGGGGCAAGAACTGAATACAGCTCATTATGTCTAGTCTAATAGAAACAAAAAATATCAAAAATAATTTTCGAAGATCTTAAAATTGGCATCAACTATGAATTTATTAATAACCTTAAGCTTATAAGACTTACGAAGTGGAGTCCACTTCCAAATGTATGAAATGCTGAACATTAGAAATCGTTTCGGAAATTTTAGTTTCAATCACTTTGGTTCCAGCATTTCAGAATGCTGATTGGTGACCTTAACGCTAAAGCAAAAATTGGTATCGTTATGCATAATAAAAATACACATAGTACTACTATGGTATGTTAGCCCATTGACATGCTAGATGTCACTACTTGTATTGTTTTTAAAGAATCAAAATATTTTTATATGTATAATCGCCTAAATGTCATATATTTATCGTAAATTTGGACGATATTCTATCAACCCGAAATCTGGAACATCAATCGTGAACCGCTGGGCATGACGTTGCTCGACGTTTCTACTTGCTCTTGTCTTTCTACGGTTATTTGTGTCGCTGTCAGCCAATTATGGTAGTATGGGGTATTCTCTGACTATTATGATCCTGAATTGAGTCTAATTAGTAAGTTGGTTTGTCGGACATCTCGGTGACTGTAGTATTGAAACAATCTTATTTAGAGTCGTTAATACCGAAGAGTGATCCAAAAATAGATCGATGTACGTTTTAGCCATTACGTAAGATACCATCTATGCCTATCTTGCATACATTTCTAAAGTTGTCTTCTTTTGGGAGATATCAATCTTAAGCCTCATTGGATATGTGTCAGACGGGAGAGATGTTTATAGAAGACTTATCCTACAAGGAATTTATACTAACCATGAAGAGACTAAAAAAATCGTTCACATGGAGTTGATCATTTATTCAGAGCTCTTGATATTCGGAGCGGGTTCTTTGAAGAACTATCTTTTCGACCTTATTCGATTAGTATGAGAATGCAAATTAAAAATGCAAAAAAATATCACGGCATAACTCTCCATTGCACAGCATTCAAATTACTATTTTACACAATATTGAAGTGAATCCCTTCTCTGGCGGAGAAAATAGTAGGAGGAATTTATCGAAATCGCTCAGACACTGTTTAAGCTTTTTTGCTTTTTTCCTTCTCAATATTTCTATGTCAAAGTTGAGAAAAGCTATCTGAAATTTTTATTATTACCTTAAGCATTAGGAATGAAAAATATATATGACTAATCCATGTTTGGCAACAATCATAATATAAATACATATAGTACTACCATTGTTGCACATTGTGTTAACAATGGTAAAAAAAATTGTATGTCAGTGAATGGAATGTGAGTGGAAGATGTTAACAAGCGACATCTATTGTATGGTGTCAAAAGGTGCAACTCGGTGACAGACGGAAGCATTGAAAATAAAATTATTGTATAATACGTCAATCTAGAGCAATTAAAACGCTGTTATCGGGACTTTGAAGAATTCGACCAAAAGATGATGAACATAGTACTAGAGTCTTCTGAAATTGACCAATTCGAAGTAAAATTCTTAAAATTAAAAGCAACGCTTCGAAGCGTTATCCATGATACGAATCCTTTACTAGCAGCAGTTCAAAGACAATAAATGGAACAATGGCGTCATTCACAACCCATCAAAATGAATTATTAGAATCCATACGCGAGACAAGTATGGCAGTTTTACCAAAAGAAGATGTAAAATTTTCCCCTTGCTACTTATTCCGTTTTTGTATGATAAAAAATCCGAAGAATTTCAATCATTCAAAGATTTATTCGAATCAATTGTGGATAAGAATGCAGCCATGTCGGACTGCCAGAAACTTAGCTATCTAAAAGGTGACGCTCATATTTTAGTTCGACATATTGCAGTAACAGGGGCAAACTATAAGGGAACATAGACCAAGTCATGCAAACGCATTGACCAACCTACTCAAGTCATTAGAACGTTTGTGAAACGATTTTTGGAGCAGTCAGCAATGTCGAATACATTGCTTTGCGCAACACACAGTCTTTGCATACAATTTTTGATACTGCCACAGAAGTGATAGCTGGGCTTAAAGCATTGGGAGAAGATGCTGTGTCACGCGATATATGCCTTAACTATATATTACTAAATAAATTAGATGATGATTCTAGAAGAGCTGGACACAAGAAATATCCAACATTTGATTCTCTAATTTATTTTCTGGAAAAGCGATGTATAGCCCTAGAAAACTGCGACATTTCAGAGCCTACGTTACAAGCTAATCCTCAATTACGTATTATTAAATGCACGAAATGCGGTAGCACGAAAGAATTTGGTGGCACATCGGGATGCTTTTTTAATTGTTTAGGTGTCGGGCATAGCTCAAAAAAATGTAGTTCAACTAGAAGGTGCAAGTTATGTCACAAAAAGCATCATACTAGTGTCAGCATGCCAATCGGCCTCATTACAAGCTGATCCAAATGAAAGCAATCTTCCGCTTCATTCATATGTTTCGAGACTGTCTAGTCCATTGCTCCCCTCTGATCAAGAAATCATTCATAGTCCCATGTGGACGCATGTTATTCGATTCAGGATCCAATAAAGGAATAGCTTCAAAAGGTACTACTAGAGGGTTGACTTCAATTCAAATATCACCACATTTTCATCCCAAACTAAAGTTAGAAATGGATGTTTATATAATGAATGGTTTGCCATCTAAACTACCAAAATCAAGTTTAAAATTAATCTAGGAATGTAAAGATCTAGAAACAAACCAGTTAGCCGATCCTATCGATGGCAGCCATATTGAGATCGACATAGTTATGGGAGTGGGATATTTCTTAAATATACTATCTGTGGGGCAATTGGAAGGCCCAATAAAATAATTGCCCAAAACACCATGTTCGGTTGGGTGATTGGTGGTGGTTTGGTATCTATGACAGAACAACAATCGTTCAATATCAATGTTGATCTAAACATTGATGGTTCACTAAGGAAATTTGGGAGTTGGAAGAGGTTTCAACGGATAAGCATACTAGTCTTCAAGAACAGCAATGTGAAGAACTGTTCCTGGAATCTACATACCGCGATGGGCAAGGTCGATTTGTAGTCAAATTGCCATTCGTTCATAATCATCCTATACTTGGTCACTCATTGACGCAAGCAACATCGCGATTTTTTGCCCTAGAACGGAAAATTCAGTCCAACGTGCATCTTCGACAACAATATGTGAAATTTATGGATGAGTATTTAAATCTTAATCACATGGAAGAATTGTCAACATTGGACTTCTCAGTTCCATCGACACATCATTTTTACTTGCCGCATCATCCAATCATTAAAGAAACAAGTATCACTACGAAGCTTCGTGTTGTGTTTGATGGTTCTGCAACATCCACGACTACGGTATCTCTGAATAATATACTTAGCGTCGGCCCCACTGTACAACCCGATCTCGACGTCAAATCTCATGCGCCTTCGATTTCACAAGATAGCGTTCGGAGCTTAAAAAGATGTATAGACAAATAATAGTACATCCGGATCATGTTAATATCCAGCGAATCGTCTGGAGAAAATCTCCAAGCGAGACATTAAAACATTTTAAGTTAAACACACTAACTTATTGAACTGCACCAGCTGCATTTCTGGCAACTAGATCATTGCTTCAGCTTGCAAAATATGTCGAGACATCACAACCTGATTTAGCCTTTTTAATTAGGCCCGACTTTTGTGTGAACGATATTCTCAGTGCGGCAAGATCAACTCAAGAGGCTATTAAGCTAACTCAATATTTGCAACAAGTGTTGTCTCCGCTGGATTTATATTGCATAAATGGGCATCCATAACTCCAAAGAATTTCTTGCCAAACTCGAAGCGAAAAATCCAGTTACTTCTATAGATATGATGAAAGAAAGTGAGCATAAATTATTGGGATCGGAAAAGGATTACTTTATGTTTAAGGTTAGAACAACTCATGATGCCACGCAGCTGACGAAAGGTAAGCTTCTTTCGGATGCATCGCGTTTGTTTGATCCTCTCGGGTAGTTGTCGCCTATGGTTATTACAGTAAAAATTTTGTTCCAAAAATTATGGTTACTGTCTGTAGCATAGGACGATCAATTACCAACTGAAATTGCCGAAGTGTGGAGTCATATTCAACATGAACTAAAACTAATTTAGAATATTGAAATCCCTCGTTACAATCCGTTTCACGAACATAATAAAGAAGTTCATGGGTTTTGCGACGCCAGTAAAGCCGCATATGCCGCCACAATTTATTTACTACATTACAAATCACGAATGTACCCTCATATTCCTGGACGGATTTTGAAATCGTGCTTCATTGGCTGGAAAAACAACTCGCCACTTGGCCAACATTTATTGCTAACAGAACGTCACAAATTCATGAATGGCTACCTCAGACTAAGTGGCAGCATGTACAAACAAGTGACAATCCTAGCAATTGCGAATCAAGAGGTATCATGCCGTCAGAATTGTGTCAACAGTCGCTTTGGAGGAAAGAGCCAGAATGGCTAAGTTTAGATAAATCCAATTGGCAAAACAAAAAATTAGGAGGCATATTGATAAATTAGAGTCAACGGAAAAAATTACGATATACAATCATGAAGTAAGTGTCGATCATGACATAATGAACATATTATTTGATAATATATCTGATTACAGAACAATCAGATGTATTGTTGGATTTTGTGTTCGATTTATTGGCTCGTTGGAAATGAAACGCCTAAGAAATACATCACGGGTTTAACCACAGCAACGGCAAAAAATATTTTACCGCTCACCTGTGATGACCTAAAGATTGCGGAACAACACATTTGGAGATGGGCGCAAGCATCTGAATTCGAACATGAAATCAAGTTGTTAGATACTGGTCAATTAATAAGAGAGAGAGCAGCATTATATTACTTTCACCATTCCTTGATAATCAAGGAGTTTTACGCGTAGGAGGACGCTTAAAACACGCGAGTTGCTCTGATAGCATGAAATACCAGGTCATATTACCTAAATCACATGCTAAATCACGGCTTTGTCATGCGATATTGACATCAATGCATAAAATGTATTTACATCCTACGGCTTCTACACTATTTCATCTATTGAATGGTAGGTGGCAAGGTTCTAACAAAGAAGATAACAAATTACTGTAGATTATTTTACAAGCTAAAATCACAACCAACACCTCATATAATGGAAGATTTACCATCTGTGCGTACGACTCCTACACGTTGTTTTTCCAAGGTAGGAGTGTATTATGCTGGTTTATTTAAAATAAAACGAAACAGGGGTGCTGCGCCAGTTAAAGCGTATGTAGCAGTATGTAGTATGTAGTAGACATCTGGAGACGGTTATGGACATGTCTACCGAAGCGTTTATTGCGACATTGCGAAGGTTTGTTAATAGGCGCAATGTACCAAGTGATATTTATTCTGATAATGGGACAAACTTAAAAAGGTACTAGAAATAAAATGGCAGAATTAGAGCAAGTGCTGCATGAATCATCTCGTAACAAGCGGATATCAGAGTTTCTCACGGAGAAGGGAACGCAATGGCATTTTATACCTTCTTCCAGTCCGTCTATGGGTGGATTATGGGAAACTGGAGTCAAGTGCATGAATCATCACTTGATAAGAGCCACCGAGAACGCTACCCTCAGTTTAAAGGAATTTTCTACATTATTGTGTGAAATTGAAGCAATTCTTAATTCGCGCCCGCTGATGAATTGCCTTTGACTCCTGCTCATTTTTTGAATACGGAGCCGATAGAATTGATACCAGATGAAAATTTATTGGAAATACAAGAGAACGGCTTGATCGATTGAAGAACAGATAAAAACGACTGCAAGGATATTGGAGAGAGACGTTTTTCCAGGGAATATCTCCACACGCTGCAGTAAAGAAGAAAATAGAATCAACAACAAGGCAATTTTTATATTGGAGATTTAGTATATATCAAAGAGGAAGATACTCAGCTACTGCATTGGCCATTGGGAAGAGTTATAAATACTCATCCTGGTAAAGACAACATTGTTCGAGTCGTTACTATCAAAAAAAGACGCTCCATACTAAAAAGACTAGTATCAAAGTTGGTAAAGCTACCCATTGAATCAATTGAATTAGCCGATGAATATAATAAGTTTACCATTACCAATGTCCTTTATATAAAATAAGCTTATAAAAACTGTCATTAATAAAATATCTCTTTTCATATAAAATACAGTCATCAAGGCGAGCAAACCCGCCTGAAAAGGTTCCATCGTTAGTTTTGCGGAAGAAATGCCGCAAAAATATTTATTATAACACAACAACTGTTTGAACTATTAGCTGCATTAAAGATCAATAAACATACAACATTCGCTTTCTAACTAACTCCATCAATTTTTTTCTAACTTCATAAATTTTGGCCCGGAGTATGTTGCACATTGTGTTAACAATGGTAAAAAAATTGTATGTCAGTGAGTGGAATGTGAGTGGAAGATAAATTATGTGTACTGAATGGAATGTGAAGATGTTAACAAGCGACATCTAATGCGACATCTAATAATTATTGTAGTACGAGTCGATCATCGCATTAGTAAACTTCAAGATATATCTAAATTAAAATAAAGTCTTTATCTAAAAAAAAAAAAATGAAAGTTGTAAATTATTCCATACAACCATCATAATAAAAAAAAACAGTTTATCCATTGATGTTCCAGATATATGAAATTTAGAAAAATATATGACATTTAGGAGATTATACATATAGAAATATTTTGATTATTTTAAATCGATACCAGTAGCGACATCTAGCACGTCAATGGGCTAACCATACTATGTGGATTTATATTATGCAACAATATAACCTGTTACTTGACACGGTTGGGTTCCCCAATATCCTTTAAACCAATTTGCTTTTTTATTTAAATCTATCATCGTGTTTTTATGCCAAACTTGTAATCTCATTAGAAAAAAGGATCACTCAGTGATTCTAATTTTAATGCAACCAGATTTTTAAACGAGCTTCGACGTTCTAAAGTTTCAAGTTTAACATCCTTTTCTTATACAAATAAAAAACCTTTACATAATTTGCTTGAAAAACAAATAAAAAATTTCTTAATATATGATGCTTGATTAAAATAAAAGGAAGGACTTTGCCCTTGTGGCATTACCGGCGTCAGTTTTTCCTCAGTTTTTTTCCTTCGCTATACAGTTACAAAAACAATACAAACTTGGAACATTTCATAATACAAAGGAACAAATTATTTCTAAAAATAAAATTACAAAATGTTTGTATATGTTTTGTAATCCTTTGTAAATCATGATCCTTTTTTTTAGTACCCTGGGTAGTATGGTGTCGGCACAGCATTTACTGTGTATACATATAAGGTTAACCTATACCCACCATTGAATGCATACACTTCAAAAGTATGTATGTATATCTGATATGAGTATGAATAAGAAGAAGAAAAATTCTTGCTTACCAAGAAGAAAAAGGGAAAATCTCGGTTTTTTTTTGTTTTCTGTTTTATTTTATTTTTATCTGTTATTTTATTAAAAAAAAAAAACAAAAATGAAAAACGAAAACAAATGAAAATATGAGATTTAGGATGAATTAGGAACAAAATGCAGAAAAAAGATAATCTCATCACAATTTAAGGATGAGTGTGATTTTCTTTTGTTTTCGAACGAATAAGATGATGAAGATTTTCTAAAGATGAATTAAAGTGATGAAAGAATTTCACTTTCGTTTCAGTGTTTCGTATTTTGTAGATTGTTACGTTTATCCATAGGAGATTTCTGGATGGAATTAAAGATTTATAGTGTACTGCACCTAAGTGGAAAAGATTTTCGGGTTTATCGACAAGTATCCAAAGCTAATCCGAGTGCGATTCACAGACTAATCGCAAGTCTATTAAATTTATGGATTTCTTCGTTACTTTCACAGTTACTTTGTGTTGATCGTGTGTCGCATGGCTAAATGAAATTTTATTGTGGATCTAGACCTCAGAAATGCTGGTGTTGAATTTCTCATAGAGCATGAGGTTAACGATTGTTTTAAATTTACAGAGTGATAAAGGGTAATTGTATTTCAACCTAAAAATCAAGGGTTGTGCCTCCAATACGAGATAGCAACCGTTATTCAAGAAGGAAGAATTTTACAGCGTCTATAGCATGTTTTTTATACTAAAATGACTCAAAATCAAATTGGTTATACTTTTATTTCAAAGCATAGCACAGTTCAGACTGAGAGATCAAATACGGAGAGATCAAAAGTGGGGCTTTTTCTAGTTTTAACTGGAATATTTAATAGAACCGTTATGGCTATGGATAAATCCGGTGTTCAAAAGGTGGAATTAAAGCATGAATATGTTCCTATAAATTACCTCTGAAGAAATAATAATTTTGAAACGATCTAAACGCGATGGTAGACAGTAATAATTGTAGTTTCCATTTTTTCAGTTAAAATATTTACAAGACCACCCATGGTTTGAACTTGATGGTTAAGAGTGGCAGAGTGAATTAAACTAACAGTAACTTCACCAAGAACGTCAAGCAACTATACGCTAGGTTTTCTAAAAATAGGTGAAGTAAGAAGCAAGGGAAAAAGTTAAAACAAAAAACTCAAAACCTCCCCATTCATTCAAAATGATTACAGAAACGAGAATACTAAAAAAAATTAAGAATATCAATCCGCAAACACAAATATCATTGGCTATCATACACGAAACATGAATAACTGGAATATAAGAACTCTAACAGAAACATCAAAGTTAGAGTCAATAAGAAACAATAACGGAGATCGACTCATCGATGTCACAAATCAATAATTTATAGGTAGCAACAAGTTCCCACACAACAATATAATCAAGTACACAGCTACTAAAGATTTTTTTTGATCCTGCAAAATGTCAGAGCAATGAGAGGAGCAGACAAACACAGCAATCACTAACTAGTAATAGCAATATAGAAAGGTTGAGAAACGCTGACACTTGTATTGCCAGCAGTGAAGCCCTACAAGTAGACATTACCAATAGCAAACCTGGCGCAGTTGCTGAAAAATGGTCATACATAGAAGACAGCAACTAGTATGTACTCGAATCCCAAGACAACACGAGGAAACCGTGGATAAGAGATGATACCTGGACGAAAATTGAGGAACGCCGTCAGCTTAAGCAACAATTATACCCAAACACGGCAGAATCTAGAAGGCAATACAAAAATACAACTCGAAAGATAAAAAAAATGGCATGGAGTGATGCAGGAAATACATTGAGGACATTCTCGAAACAACTGAAAACGTTCCAGCAAATAGAAATATGCGCACACTACATCAATGCGTCACAAGGGTCACCGGAAAGTTTACCAACATAACACAAATTAGGGCTGCAGCAGATCAAACTATAATCTCAGAAAATCAACAGCTAAATATTAGGAAAGAATTTTTAGAACATAACCGCGCACGTCCAGATGAAAACTAAAACAATACAATCAACATCATTCACCAATGGAGAGGTGAGTTAAAGTGCCATAAGGAAGTTAAAGAACAACAACGTTTCTGGATCGGACAACATCTCAGCTGATCTACTAAATGGTGATATTTATACAGCAGCAGCGGTTCTAACACAACTATAAGCGCAAGTTTGGAGTACAAGTAGAATAACACAGATCTTGCAAAGAGGAATAACTATAACAATCCCGAAGAATAGCGACTTAAGAGAATCCAAGAATAGAAGATGAATCTCCATTCTTAACAGCATAATGAAAGTATTAGCCATGATCTTTTTATGAAATGTATCACACTTGCATTCAGCAATCACATATGAAATAAGCAGGCTGGTTTTAAACCTGGAAGGAGACATCAATACGATTCAGATGATAATTAAGCAAACTTAAAAATTATAGTTGGCGAACATAGTTGGCTTAAATAACGTTTTTTCCATCATACCGATTAGTGATGGCAACATGTTGGAGGGCCAATTGATACGCTAGGACCAATTGGAAAGCGCCAATTGATACATCAAATCATATTATCAATCAAGCAAAAATAGGCGGCACTGAAGAGGATATAAGTGAAAGGATTAACAAAGCCAGAAATACCTTTAACATGATCTTCAAGATCTGGAGACATTCGTACTGTCAAGAAATACAAAGCTACCAATGTTTAATGCCTATGTGTCGAATCAGTACTACTGTATAGTTGTGAAACATGGAAAAACACGCAGAAAATCACAAGACTTCAGCTATTTGCAAATAAATACCTCAGGCTTAATAAAATCACGAACGAAGAGCTCCTTCTGCAAACAAGGCAAATCGATATAGAGAAAGAAATTGGAAACGACACTTCAAAAGCCGACAATTGAAATTACCAGGATGTCATTAGAATGGAATCCGCTAGGAAAGAGGAAAGTTGAAACGTCACTTATGACATGGAAAATAACTGTGCTAACTTAAGCAAAACAAGTAGATAAAAAATGGAGTGAGTTAGAAGCAATAGCTCCCAATAGAGTGACATGGTTCAGAGTAGACGCCTTATGTCCTCAATTGGTGATAAAAGAAAAAAAAATCAACTTAATGCTTCCTGCGTTAAAGCGAACAATAACTGATCTCTGCTTCACAGTCTGCTGTTGATTTTCAGTCGTCTGCGTATCTGCAGCTGCTTAGCTAACTATAGTTTTCATTCCGCTGGACATGAAACATACTACACATCTTATTTCGGTCTTTGGAACTTATTCCGGTGTAACTGGATAAGCGTTTTTCGATAACACTTGAATCCATGACTATATGAGCTGGTTCCGCTGGTTTGCAATCACGTATTTAAAATTTTGCCAAAACTGTGTCAATATACGACTTTGTATAATAGTTTTTTCAATCTCCATCGATTAGTATGACGAAAAAAAAGCTAAAACTAATCAAACGATAAGGACGAAGTACGTTCTGTTTACAATAAAGGAAATCACTAAAAATGTAAAAATTGTTGACAATATTAGAGAGAATCACGTCTCTAGCGAAGGAACTGATAAAAAGAATATCATTTTAATCTGACAGCCAATAGTCTTTTCTTATTATAAATATTACAAATATTTCGTGAATGACGTCAGATGCCCAAGAGATTTACATAAGCTATGCACGTTACTAATTTTAAGGAAGAAGACCACTCGTTTAACTTAGGCTTCTCTGGTGATAAGCAAACAAATAAACTGATTTAAAATCAGAATTTCAAATTTCTAGCAAAACTCTCATTTGAGCAATCGAGATAGTTTATGGTTTAAGTCATCGGAGAAATCTCTGCATTTTATAATGATATAAGATGATACCTGCAACCCACACAATAAATTATCGAGTGTCTATTTCAAAAAGAGTGAAAAAAGTATATGTAAAAGTATAAATACACATAGTACTACCATGGTATGTTTGGTCATTGACGCGCTAGATGTCGATACTGGTATCGTTTTAAAATAATCAAAATATTTGTATATGTATAATCGCCTAAATGTCATATATTTATCCTAAATTTTGACGATATTCTATCGAACCGACATTTGGAACTTCATTGGGTAAACTGTTTTTTGTTTATGATGGTAGTATTATGTGTATTTGTACTATGGTGAATAACATCCAAAACCGTTTTGCAATACTTATACAACCTTAAAGTTACGAATTTAAACAAATCCGTCATTGGTTTAACCACCCTCTGCCTAGGCGAGACCACTTAGCAATCGATCAATAATGATTATAATCTTTTGATTGGAGTAAAAACTGTTTCCTTTGACGATGATGGCTTATTTATGTAGAAATAAACTTGCAGCTTATTCTCTTTGCCTTAATATGTCTTCAATTGGATGCCTACAGGTTTTGGATTTAGGGCAAGGTCATACGTGTAGCAAATATATTCAAACAACCAACTAACTATACAACATATTCAAACATATTAAATTTTAATTTCTCGGTAGCTGTAAAAGCCAACAAAAACTCAAACAAACAAACTTCCTTCTGCATACAAGGATATGTGAAAAACGGAAAGATGAAAAAGCACAAATAAAAAAGCTTGTTTTTTATGATTATGTTATTATTTTAAGTTTTCCTTTGTTTTTGTATATACGAGGATAACGACAGCCAGTTAGAAGTATATTTAGATACGGAGTGATATTTTTAGAATTTCTCTGATACCATTAAACCGTACGTATGCGTGCATATGCTTAACTTAAGATGAAAATGAAATTTTCTAATTTTTTTTTTTATAAATTTTTATGATGTTGTGTTTTTTATAATCCTTTTGTTGTTATCCTAATAAAAAAAAACAGTATCGTGCGTATATATGTATTCAGGGTTGTGCTTTATGGAAATTATACAATAATTATGATAATTTTCGGCTTTTTATTCGTTTGTACAAATTTTCATTGCAGGAAAATTTTATTACACAAAACAGAACGGAGAATGGAAAATTAGCTGTAGTATTATGATGATCGTTATTTGGCGTATTTTATGTTGACTAAAGTTTCACTGTGTAAAGGATTAGTGACGATATTATATGGTAACATATATTTATAGAAAATTTATGATTCGTAAATATTCGGTTGACAAATTGTCGTAATTTTGGTTTTTTGTCGTCTCGTAGAGGTCGTATATAATGTGGATGACTTTTCTCTGAAATAAGTTAGTTCTGTCACCTGTAGATTAAAATTGTTACCGAAATTAGCTGCCGGTGGAATGAAATGCCAATTTGTCCGCTGCTCAAGTACTAAACCATGTTAGATTAATTTACTGAGTTGAACAGGTCGTGTAGCTCTTGTTGTTGATTGATGGCTTCCACACAAATTTTTCTTATTGCATGAAATCAACGCAATGCAGCTATAAACGATTCGGTACTTAAGTTAGTAACTAGTTCAATATGAACAGGTACTCCTTGATGATTTTGGAAGTAACCTTATCTGATGGGCCTTAATCCGGTATCGTCCAGCATAATCAATCAATAATACAGCGATGGCGGTAGCTGGCCCATTAATTGAGTTTAAGTTTTGACCTTGACACGATGGTACAAGGTACAACTATTAATTACCTTTTTTATGAGATGTTTTCCGCGAATGATATAAAATCTTAGCTTAGTATGAGTAACGAGATGAGAAATACCAGGATGACATAGATCCCTATGGCAGTGTTCTATGATTCAAAGGCAAGAATATTGTATGTTATTGTTGAGTGTCAATTTTTATTGAGTGATGCATAATTTGAGTGATAATTTGCCACTAACTCCCAGAAGTTTGTACTTATCTGCAAAGTGATATAGACTTATCTGCACGTGCTTTAGTAAAAAACATCTTGTTTGAGTTCACTACCGTGAACCTTCCGTATGATTTTTGTGAAGTTGATCGTTTTGCATTTAATATTCATCTGTGGATACGAGCTTACTATCTTTATTATCATCTTGATATGATAAGATAGAGGATCTGGTTCAGCAACTCGAGCAATCAGTAGACAGCCATGATGAGCCCTTGTAACCACAATTGTCTGCTGATTACACATGATGCCACTGATTCCTATTCGAGTAGGATAATATTAACCCTGTTCGGTTTGCAACATATGTAGGCTTTGTTTTCGGCATCGGTGTAAAACTGCTTAGGAACAATTGTTGTAATACGTTTGAACACAATATTCAATACTTAGAATTGGCGTAAAGCAGTATTGAAAAAGACTGGCCCAATCGAGGTGGAATTCTTCCAAATGGCAAGGCGACGGTTATTCTTCTATTTTCCTTGTGTTCTACTTTGGCCGTATATTAGTTTATACATTTAGATTCTTCCTCTGTGCATCTGGAGTGTCGAGGTACTTTCTCAGTCTCCCAGAAGAGTCTCAATGTTTTTTCGATATTCACCTGCTGCTGTACCATAGGAAGTAGTTGTAATATCTGTGATGCCCTTGGAGCTCACTTGGAGAGTGAACAACAGAATGGTGTCATCGATTACACTTTTGACATGTTTTCCTGGATCAGCACTGATAAGCACTGTGGTCTACTCCGAGATACTTGAAACAGCACTATAGGGATCCTGGTTTCGTTAATGTTTCCTTTGAACAGGCTCTTGAGGTATTAGATCTTCTGCCCTGGCGATAACGAAGTATTTTCATATACGATAGATGAAAATATACCAAGCTTACTATACAGCACTGTAAAAATTGCTTGTTAATCTTAAGATGTAATAGCAGACCGGGATTAATTTACAAAAACAAACAGTAATTTGCTGATACGAACTTCCTTTCATCATTCATAATATTACCAACAATTTCTATTATTTTAAGCAATCAAAAAATATTGCATAAATTTGATTAAATTCACCACAAAATCCAATTCGGAATGAGTGCACGCCAGGGAAAATTATTATAAGAATGAAATATAATTTAATTTCATCTTTACACAAAAAAATAAAAATCAAGAGTTTGAATAGTATAAAGATGAAGACGATAAGATAAAATCACATTATTTGCTTCAAGTAAATAGAAATCGGTTAGATCGAAATCCAAATAGTACATACAAATATAAAAGCAGACGAGAGTATAAAATCAAAAGATTTATTACATTGTCTCAATCTATATCTAAGAGGAATGAGAGTATATTCAGACGACAATTATACATTTTACCGTATACATTTAAGTTTAATAAAGTTTAAATATAATTTTTATTATTATCACGTACAAAATGTATCTCACTTAAATTAATTTTTCCACCTGGTTACTTACACACAATTTAAAAAGAAAAAATCATTTTCTCCGTACAAGATTCGAAGAAGAATGTGCCCTTCTTAGTTACTATTAAAATAACAACATTTAGGCGAGTTAAAAAACAATTTTTTTTTACATAGAAATCAATTAAAATTTACAACATTTTGCAATTAAGAATTTTTGTAATTAAACCACACGACAGAATTGATAATAAATCCGTATTTCTATCGTCATGGTTTGTCTGATAATAATTTGGGGTAAAATACGACACAAAAATTATAGATATTACCAAGAAAATCACTGACACAACGATATACTGACAAAAAACCAGATTAAATAAGTTGAACGAGGTTAAAATATTAAATAAACAAATTTTCAGACAGATAACGATTAGAGTGGTAAGAGCTGCATATTTTATGATGGAAATTTTATTTCAATGTCCTTACATAAAAATACGAATTATTAACGATGGCTATTAATAAGTAAACATTTAGGCGGATTTAAGTATTTTCGTATTCTAAATTTAAATATAAAATATTGTGGTTAATGGATTGGTAAAATATGTTTACAAATCATATTTTATTTTATAGGCTATTTGCTTTTATAATATACATTTATATATTTCTCATAATTTATAAACTACTAACGCTTAGTAACCTTGGTATAGTAACCAGAACGTTTCATTAATGCAGAAATGTATAAGTTCAATTTTTAAAAGGATAAATAAACGACTAATCAGTATTATGAACATTGAAGCCATTCATCAACATATTCCTCTACTTTTGACGTTCGCACTTTTAACAAGGTGTTAATAAATCCACTAGAAAGGAGTGACCACTTCTCGATACATCGAGTCATTCAAGATAATTGTGTGGGAGGAGATATAAAATCGCGTCTTATTGCTGCAACCGTATGCTTTGTATGCCTTACGTTCACTGCTTAAGTCAAAATACCTTCCAAATGCTGACCAGCTGAGGTTGTACAAGTTGTTAATTAGACCAGTGGTCAAGTATGGATGTGACAGTTCAACTCCGACGGATGAATATAAGAGATGGTTAATGACATTCGAGAGAAAAGTCAAACGCATGATATTCGGCCCCAAATTTAGTTCGACTGACACATTTTACAAAATTGACACTAGGTTCAGTCGAGTTGTACGTACTCCGATTTAGTAGCACTACGAGGTTGCTGAATTAACAAAAAATTAAATAATTTCGTGACTTACCGGTTCGATCAACAAAACTAATCCAAGTCGAATTAAGTACAATTTCTAAATATGATACAGCTTCCGCATATTCGGGCGACACCGAAAGTTGTGAAATTTTTGATTTTGGTACACTAGTCTTTGCGTAATGATTCAACAATTCGCATAATTGATTTTGTTGTGGACTCTTTCCTAAAAATGACCATCGCTTCGATGATTGAGGCGTTTGTTGTTGACTATGTTTAAGCGATTGCGACGATAATTTTAACGTTTGATCGGTATCGGCCAATGTTTCTTCGGTGGACGCAGATGAAAAAAGTTTTTGTGTTTTTGAATGACCCTGTGAATTTCATAATAATAAAAAAAAATTTTTTTTTTTTAACATTTTGTAGTAAATTTTTTACTATAGATTACTTACAATTGACGCAGCTTTTTTCAGCATGGAATGACTTCGTTTCAATAAACTATTTTCCTTTTCCGTTACAATTAACATTTTACCACTTAGCATACCAATGTCGGTATGTTCATCCACCACACCTGTATACGTTCCAATTTCGGATGAACTTTGAAAATTATTGTCGGAGATTTGTATTTGGGAAAAATTTAAATTTCTCATATTTAATGCACTTGCTAAAGCGTTCCTAAAATTAAAAATAAAAAACAAAAAAAAAATTGTCAGCCTCCAAAATATCTTTTGTATATATAAATAAAATATTCTTAACAAGTTAAAACAAAGCAAAAACTCTGATTTCAATGACTTTCCCTAAATTCAAATCAATTTCGGTTCGTCCTTGTTTATGAATGAGAATTAGGAAAAATGACGTCAGACCTTTTGAAAATCAATAAGAGATAAAAGATTTGTTTTCTTAAAAAAATTGAAAATGATATTTTGTTGGAAAAAGATATTTTGTATTCTTCGTACATCACACATACATATATACCTAAAAGTTATTTGATTTGCCAAATATTGACCGGAAACGACTGAGAATGGGTATATACGGTTCATGTGTGGTATATACAACATACATATTATGTACAGCACAACTTTCGGATGTGATTTATTTTTATGGTTGTATGAAGTTATGTATAAGCTAAACAAAGTTTTTCGGTTAAAATTTTTCATCTTGGTACTTGGTATATAATGTATGAGGGTGGGAATACGGGAAGAACGCCGTTATATTATTTTCCTTTGTTTCCGTATTAGGAGCGCGTACTAAATTTTTAATTTAATTGGGTTATAGTAGCGAGTTGTTGAAGTGTTTCAATCACTACCCTTGTAATATGTCGAGCATAATTGATAGAATTGTAAGGTTATAAGAATTATAAAATTTGGTTCATGGAATATTTTTCGATAGTATAAATTCTGGCGAAAAGTCATCTAATTAGAAAAAAATTAACAAAACTTGATAGATTTCGGATACTCTGAGTTAAACAAATATATGTTGCATATTTTGATGAAGGAAGTAGAGAACTAAGGTAAGAGACCCCATGTTAACCAGCTTACAGGTTAAGGCCGTAACATGAAGTAGTTTGGTGAGCTATAGACATCGAGCGAGTAAATAGTATATTTCGTTGTGTCAAGTTACAGTTTCCGAATGCGTTAACGATCATTTATTTTATTTTGCGTTCATTGATGTTAGTGTAAGTCTCGCTTATCCTTTGATATATTCTCACAGCACAGCGTGGCTCATCCACCATAATAGATGGTTGTGCAATGATGATGTCATTGGTGTCATTGGTTCTAAACGCTGTTGTAAAGAAGTTACTCCAGGCTTTGCGAAACCAGTTCACTACTGTAGCGCAGGCTAGGAAAAGGCCTCACTGAAACTGTAAATTCGAATATGCTAGATCTAATTGCTAGATACGGAGCACTGGCGTGCCTTAAGAGACGGTGCATAGTTGAAAATCTCGAACTGGTTCTTCTGGGGAATTCCTTCATATGATTCGCTGTAAGTTCCTGTCCAATTGGGATTTCAAAAATGCTGTGTTGAATGTTTTGCGATGTGTTCGAAGCTTCTGATTTAGAAAGTCGTTGTTTTGTGCGATACATCGAAAACCACACGTATAGTTTTTTTTGCATGAAAACAGACGGAAACAGACATTAAATCAGACGAGTCATTGTTGTCATTTACCACTTCCTCCATGTAGCCCGATTCCAAATAATCTTACATGAATCGGTTGTATCATATTTAATTGTCAGTTGCTTGGGTACCTTGAACTTCATCTTTCCGAAGCAGATGCATCCAGTCCAGTGTAGGGTCATTCCAATAACAACAGCTCCTAGTGAGATATAATCCGCTTGAGTCGATAGTAATGGAGATGCACGTCGATCGGTTGAGATGACAGCGTGCCTGCGATCTTCTCGACCACAAGCGTTGTGAGTGCAATAAAAAATGTTGAATCATTATGTGCCTCATTAGCGCAAATGCTACTAATTGCGACTGCTGCTGGTTTTCTCGATAATCCGACACAATTTGAGATGTTCTCCGACATGAAGCTGTAATCCCAAATCCAATGGCGGGCGATACGATGACGGTTATTGAGCAGCACATCTACACATATACGCATGGCGATGCCACAAGGTTAGTAGTGACTTGATTAGGTGACGATGAACTCCCTGGTGATTTAATATAATCCAATCCGAAATGTGCAGTAGTCTATGGTGTCTTTTATTGCAAGCCCGGCACAAACAATCGATATACATGCCTAACAATGATGGTCTGTGCGCAATTAGTTAAAATATAACCTCCGTTTGCGAACGAGGATCGACTTTTGTTCAAATGTAAAAGGATTGAATTATTCATACTTAAATACGCTGTGATTTCCAGCACAGACTTGATACGTGGAGGTTTAAGCTTCTCAAGTGACGACGAGTTAGTGAATTGGCTGTGTCCGTTTTGCGATGTGGTCGAATGCTTTATGACATCTCTATTTGACGGTGGGTTTCTGGATCGAGCTGGATCGATACATCAAGGATATTGCACAACCCCAAGGCTGATTCGAGTTGTAGTACAGATACTGTATGGAGCTTTCGAAGATGGCTGCGATATTGATATAACCGATGGTGACGGTATAACGCTCATTAACTTGAGCAACAAAGCTGCATGTTTGGCTTTTAAATACTGTTATTTTTGAGAGCACAAAAATTTTCTTTAATTAAGTGTAATTGGTACACGTTGGAAACTGCGAAATTAATTCATCAATCGGTTACTGGCTGGTTGACGATTTGACCTCATCATAACAACAGTGCTTTTAGCAGTGTGTATTTGTCTCTTCACTATTTTCATGATAGAAATCGCGATGGAGTAGTAATCTTCAGCTTGTGCACGTTGTGTATATTCTCGAAGGACCAACATGTTTTGGATAAATCTAATTTTATTATTATTAAATGATGTACACTATAACGCATTTTCGTTGTCGAAAAGTTGTGAAGTTCAGTTAAAAGTAAACTAACATGTCCTCGCCTCGCATTAAACGCAACACTATTACTGGCAAATTTAATAAGGCAAACTACTGCAGACAAATAAGTACCAATAAGGGAGTCGTTGACAGACCTGAGATCTGTGATTATACAAAACAAAAAACCTACTGAAAATGATGGAGCATTCGGAGAACTGAAATATTACCAGCTCTAGCAAACAACCTACAATTCTAGCAAAAATAATCCTATCACGCGGAAGTTAATCGAGAATGCTAATAAAACTACCTTTTTGTCGATATAACGTGGAACAACTGATGGGTAGTTGACCACAATCTAAGGTGAACTTGGGAACCGTTTGCAAAAATGGGAAACCATTTTGCGGGCCCATAGAACTAAGAAGTATCGAAAGTCGAGCCAACGAAGCAACCAAAACATGCATCACACTGTTTATATAAATTTATAAATTCCCACGTCAATCAGGCAAAATAATGATAGGAGAATCAAGTCTCATATTTAAATAACTATAACCACTGTTTGCGTGAAATCGTTTGATTTTATTCGTAAAACCCAATTCGCGTAATAACAAAAACTTTTTATTATATAGATTTTTATTTTGCTGTCTGCTTGTTGAACATCTGGACCCTAATAACTCAAAAATGAGCGCGCATGTACAATTTGGTTTTTTGTTTTAGTTTTAGAATGAGATATATATTGGACGAGAGCGCCTAAAAGTGGACTGTATATTATTTGGTATTAACACAGTTCTAAATTTAAATTTTGCTATTAACGTAACATGCCGCGTCACTTTGAAACATTCAACATTTGTTTCAACAGATATTATTTTACTGGATTGACTTTGAAAAGCGGGCATATCTTGTGAATACTGAGTTTAAAAATACCGGAATTTGTCTTTACTGTAACGATTCGGATAAACCCATCTTTGCCGTAAGCAACATCAGTGATCAGTCCAAGAATCCATTTAACTGGAAAATTTCGCTCAGGATGAACGAGAACGACTTGACTTACTTGCAGGTTTGGTACTTCTGATTTCCATTTCGATCATTTTTGTAGAGATTGTAGATATTCAATTGACCATTTTTTCCAGAATGATTGGGTCATATGCTGAATTTGATCCCATCTCTGGAGTCGATTGATGGGTTATGATGCTTTGTCTGGCTCGTTAATTAGTGTGAATGGAATCCCGATCAAAAAATATGCAGGAGTCAGCGGCTGTGGATCATAAGAGTCATCGGATAGAACACTAAGTGGTCGACCTTTTAAGCATCCTTCTATACGGGCAGGTAACGTTGAAAGTTCTTCAAATGACAAAGGATGTTCGTTAGTGACGGCTTTCACCCCTGCCTCCCATTAACCTCCAAGGTGCAGGGGGCGCGGTGCTATAAAATGCCATGAAATATTATGGTCATCACTAAAATTCTCAATTGCCATTCTGTGATTATCGGATTTTAAAAATAACTTTAGTGATTTTAAATGATTCTAGACCCCAACAAAATTGGTGCCATTATCGCTATGTATTGATACTGGTCTTCTTTTTCTTCAATCCCTCTGTGGTCAGGTCACTGATCACCTCGAGATGTATTGCCTTCGTGCTGAAACAAACAAAGACTCCAATGTAGGATTTCAACGTGGTCTTCGCTCGAGTACCTGGCACTCTAGTTAGCTGCTTGACTTACGTCCGCGAACCCATGGAGCTCGAGCGTCTGTGGTTGTTTTGATATGGCACGTCTGTCTATACAAATTGACTGTATCGATGAAACGTCCATTAAAAATTCGTGAAATTGATCGAGTAAGTCTGGTGTTAGCGTCTGATCTCATGAAACCTGTTGCAGCCATAGCCTTTGCAAAAATATGTTTGCCCTGATAACGACGTGATGCAAATCCTAGCGGATCAAATATACTTGCTACGATTGAGAAGATTTCACGTTTTGTCGCAGGTTTCTTGTCGCAAAAGTTATAAAACGAGAACTTCAGCTTATTTTTTGTGGGATCCCATTTGAGTCCCAAAGTTTGGATGCATGTATTTGAACTCAATTGATCCAAATCGAATTCGATCTCTCTGTCATCGGTCGATATAGTATCCAAAAATGTTAACGAGTTTGATACAAGTTTTCTTAGCCGCATTCCTCCCTTGGACAGCAGCTCTCATAATTGTCGACGTCGTCACTAGTCATGACGTCGTCGACATAAAAATCACAATGTTTTTCGCGCTAAAGGAAACCTTTCTCATTCATCAATGCTTATTTGTGCGAGCGCAGCTGTGGCAAGGTATGCGGCTGGTTTAACACCATGACCGTAGCGAGTTTGTATATTGCAATTGTTTCGTGTGGCGAGTCGCGATTCTCTGAAATCTTCTATCTTCGGTATCAACTTTAATTTGCCTGTGCATTTTCTCGATATCGCTCGAGAAAACGTACCTTGGAATCCAAAATCGTAAAATGATGTTGAGTAAATCATCTTGAGTTCTTGGTCCGTTAAGCAAAGTGTTATTTAGAGAAAGTCCCCATGTGGTCTTTGCAGACGCATCGAAGACTACCCTCATTTTTGTGGTCGTACTGCCTGGCTTGTAATACTCAAATGAATTATCGTCTGGCACCCTGTACATACGACCCAGCGAAATATATTCTTGAATAAATTTGACATACTCACGTCTCATATCATCGTTGCATTGCAATCTTCTCTCAACAGAAAGAAATCTGTTCAGTGCGATATTTTTTGATTCACCCAGATCCTGATTGAGCACCAATCAAAATATGAATCGGTGATGGCACATTAAATGTTGGGTCAGCGAATTGTACATGTTGCGATATTTTAATGCTTTCTAGGTGTATGCGATGTTTTGGTAGTTGGTCAGTAATTTTTGGTGTCACTAAAAATTCTATATTAATCCTGTAGTCACTGATTCGCAACTTAACTGTTGCCGCTACTTTGTGCTTCATTTTTAACCCCAAGATGGTATTAATACCAGATACGTTGTGGTGATGTTGTTTTTTAACTAGCTCAAGCTTTTGCGATAGTTCGTTCGTCATAAAATTATTCTCTTTTGCCGAATCGAGAAGTGCACGACACAAATGAACCTGGTTATCGGCAAATGAACCTGGTTATATTTGACATGAACGATTTATTGTGTATATATACCATATACACTTCTTTAAATGTGCTCCATTCTTCGAAATTTCCCAAAAATGCTTTATTTTTGGATCAACTGGACGTGATGTGATTATACGTTGATGTCTTTTACTGATATCGCGGCATTTTTCTCTGCTGTAGAATCAACATCAGAAGACTTCGGCATTGATTCTTACATTTCGTAATGTTTGCCCATTTCGTAAATTCCTCGTCGTGCTTGGATAACTGGTATAACTCCTCGTATATTACATTGTATTGCGAAATACAATCTTGTAATTGCTTAATTCGTAATTCGATTTCGGCACGTGTTTTCCTCTCTTTAGCATTGAAAAATGTTTTATGATGTGTTAAGCGTCCCTTTGAACGCCACTCCACTTGCTGTCTGTCATTTTGCTGTCTGCTTGTTGAACATCTGGACACTAATAACTCAAACATGAGCGCGTATGTACAAGTTGGTTTTTTGTTTTAATTTTAGATATATATTGGACGAGAGCGCCTAAAAGTGGACTGTATACTATTTGGTATTATAACTGTTCGAGATTTAAATTTTACTAGTAACGTAACAATCATCAATCAAATTCGATGCTTTTTTACCTGTTGCCCGCTTGCTCCACTTAAAACGACTTCTTAGACACCATAGCACCGCCACAAGGTACTTTTTACGTTAATGATGAAAGTCACACGTTTGTGTAATACAAAATAAATTTTAAACGCTTTGGTTTATTTTGCAGTATACACAAACGTGTAGCTAATAATATTATAAACAATTTAGTATCCACAATTTAATCGGGAGTAAAGTTCTACCCACACAATTTTGTAATGAGGTGATAAACCAAATCACACGTTCGTGTTGTACGATATAAGTTTAGTTAACCGCGTCGGATTATTGTATGAACACGAACATGTATGTACAAATACATAATACTATGAACATATATTGTAAACCAAGACCACCTAAACAATTATGTGTTAATGATGGACCTTATTACACGTTTGTGTAGTACTATATATTTTAGACATTCTATAATGATGCGACCATAAGAAATTATGTACAAATTATTATCGAAATTATCATTTTATTTTTATTAAGTTTCGACTAGCATCACTTTCGGATAGACATTGTGTAATGAAAGACACTTAACAGTAGATCGAATAAAAGAATGATTGATCTTCAGGTTTGGGACCAACATTAGAATTTGTTCATTGTAATTACTTTTTCAAATTTTTATTAAAAACCAAACAGTAAAAGCCTAATCACAGTAAATAAAACAAATAATTAGAAAACATAACCTTAAAAAAAATATATTATAAAAAAAGACACAAAAATCATTTAGTATACTCACGCCAATGTAACACCTCTCGTTGACGGTATAATTAATTCCTTCCTATCATCGTTGTGATCATTCTCTAAATTAAACAATACGGTAAAATATTCTGAACTTGATACCTTTAAGAAACGAGAAACAAAAATATGTTATTATATAATTACAGAGCGACCAACAACAATATAATACAAAATATAATAATTATATCAGATAATTATTTATAATTAAGATAAATAGATATATAAGATCTTAGCGTCTAAGTAACACAATGCGAAAAAAAAAATCATAAATTTTTTAAATACTTGCGATAATACTACAGAATAAAATATGTATATGATTGTATGTATGTAGGATGTATATTATATGTACAGGGTGGCCAACGAAAATGTCATAATAGTTGGATACATGTTTGATCGAATATGAGAAATTGACCGAACAATATGACAGAGCTCGATATAAGACGTTAATGTATAGTTGTTTACACCTGTTTAAATTGTAGTCATTTAGGCGATATTCCATACAAAGTTATAAACATCTTCATCTTCAAACAAAACCTCAAATTTATTCGCGTACTCCATCATATTGTCTTTGTTGGACCACCATGTACGAAAAAAAAAGAAAATGTAAAGTACCGAGTAGACGGCTATAAACGTAAGATGAATGAAAGAAAAATTATGTGCGTACATGCCAAAATGTGTGTGTGTGTGTGTGTGTTTTTGTATGAGGCGCAAAATGATTATGTGATGGCTTGGTGGCGATATTAACGATGATAATCAGTTAGGATAATAATGGTAATGACAAATATTAATGGTTTAGTAACAAACATAAATAGTAATGATAAATAATAAACATTTTGGAAGGATGCGAATAAATTAAAAATGATAATCGTAATAATAATTAAACGGACAATTTATGGGAGAACATATCTGTCAAAAAAATTAATCTGTTGTGTAGGTAGTATGCGATTGCTGTAAATTTTTATTTAAAACAGGTATTGTTTTAACAGTAGCAATACCTTCGTTTTCATCATCCACACCTTGTCAAAGATATAACAGCATCTGAAAATTGAACGTAATATCTGGTTAGTCCTAGTTGTCGGTGGGTGCCTGCAGGTTTCGAAATCATTAGAATACCACAACAGTTTGATTGTTGAAAGAGGAGACAATCCTGGATCGCATGAGTTAATACAAACATCCTTCAAAAAATATTTGTTATAAAAACTAACAAATAAAAACTGGACACCCCCAAAATTAAATGGCTCGTGTTTATTCACCAGACACTTTATTGATACTGTTTTCTTTATTGGTACTACTTATTTTACGAGATATAGCCATTTAAAGATTTTCCTTTCTGGATATGTAAATTCCAAAATGCTATTTTTAAGTCACTGCGACGCATAGTTTCCGAGATATAGCCGTTTAAAAATTTCAATATCTGGATATCACGCCCGGACATTTACACGATTCACTACCATTGGAAATGGCTTTGAGAGCAGGCTAAAATTAGAACCAAAGAAATGTAAGCTAATTTCGATGTAAGTCAAGTAGTTGGGTCATGTGTGTTGTCACGACAACAACAAATGAAATTCACTTCATTGCAGACTAGATTGAGCAGAAAAAAACAATGGCCAAGAATATGGGTATAGTCTAAAATTTACGAGTGTGAAGAATGTCTTAAATCATTCCTAAATGAAAAAAAAATTTGAATGTATTTGTGTGTATTATAATTATAATAGAGAACATACAAACATTTAGGCGAAATCGAATTTTATTAATTCGTTAAATTATTTAAAATTAAACTCAACCAATTGAATAAAAATGAATTAACAACTCTTATTTTGTAAACACAATATTCAGCACACAACAAACATGATGTCTGAACCTTTTCAGATTTTTTTTATAGTTCTGGATTGGCCAAAATTGGCCCCAAACTTGTAACTCGTTCATATCTTCCAATTCATAATCCAATTATGATCCAATCCAGAATAATGACAAAAATCTAAAAAACTCATGAGTACTGGTAATTGAAAGGACTAATAGAAAAACATAGTGGGATGGATGGATGTCCGCCTCGCAAAATCTGAAGTTGTATTCAATTAAATTAGTAAAATTATGATATAACCGAGTTACTTGTTTCGGCTCCAGTTTTGGTCAATAGTTCAATAAAAGCAACAATAAATTGAATGATTTTTAAATATATATTTCGCCTAAATGTTTACAAGCGTTACATTAAATTTATGTGCTCACAAGCACATTGAAACTAAATTTCAATTTGCAATGGAGAAGTGGTTTTGCGTGTAAAGTTTTTGTTAAACCATTCCTAAACATTGTTTTTGGTTTTAGGATTGATTTAGGAATTATTTCAAGCGCATACACATTTACGAATATGTACCAATAAACTATAAAAAACGTAATATTGGCCCGATCGTGATACATCCGTCAAACAGGTCACCACTAGATCTGATTTCATAAAAGGTTTTGTGGAAAGAACTAGATAAATAAATATTTAACCAAGGATGTGACAAACAATTTTATTTTTCACCTTGCAAAGTGGTACACGTACAGTACATATACGTATACATATTTTTGTGACTAACTGTGGTTATACAGATTTTTAAAATTCAAATTTGGAATGCGCAACGATATGCTTAAGCAAAAAATCTATTTATGTCTGAAGGATATACCATTAATCTTCTAATTCCTTATCTTCTGTACTCATCAAAGAGCAGCGCCATTAATCACGTAGAAAATGTGAAAATGTATTTTTATTTTTTTTGGCGTATACACGGAAGTTATATTTTGTTTCCCTATTTTACTGGTTATGGTATGGTATTTGTTTACCGATGTTCGCGTAATGTATGATAGTAATTTAAAAAAAAAGTCGATGCAGGTGGTACGGTGTGAAAAATTTGTAAGAAATTTGTAAGAAATTTGTTAAAATGCTGTATTCGGTAAGTAATTTAATTTTTTTTTGTTTTATTATTTCATCCTAACTTAACAGTGAGATTTTGGGCTCAAACTCAATAAAACGATTGTTGTTGTTGTCTTGTAAATATTGTTTTCGCGCCATTAGATTAATGTTATTTTATAGTAATCGAAATAAGGCGCCGAAATGTCAGCACTATTAGATATTTATCGTAGAAAGGCATTTACATTATTAAAACTCATTAAGCAAATGGACATTTCTGGAAAGGGATAAAAAAGATATAGTATATACACGAATAAGGCGAGATACAACTTATACATTGAGTGGCTAGCAGAACAATAGTAATTTGAATATTTTCATTAATTGTTTAGGCTAGCAACGATTCCGATGATGGAAAAGACGGATAAAGACAGAGACACACTAGAGCGGGCTACTTAAAACGTAAAACCTAAGCCGGGAGGTTCATCCGAGAGCTTTCTGTCCAAAATACAGAGATTAATGAAGGTGGTAAAGACTCTAGTCACCTGCTTCCTAAAAATTATGCGGGGAATCTTGGGACTGCTCCTACATGTCGGGATGGTGGTTGGTACAGGAACCATGTCAAGTTGAAAGCTTAAGCCAACCAGATGTCTCTGTACTTGTATAATAAGGGGATCAGTAACCTAGGTGAAGCTAATTCTACTCATCACCAGAATAGCCATTGGAGCCAAGCGATCCAATGGCTATTCTGGTGATGATTAGAATTAGCAATCCTGAGTTACCGACTGGAAGATAGCCAGGATGGAGGAGGTTAAAAATGAGTATAGGTCGGATTTAATCATTGGCAGTGCTGGGTAAGATAGGTGGATTAATTAGCCATGGTTTTGGCGCTACCACCTTAAAAGTATAAAAAGGATGGTGCTGCTAAGTCAGGGGTACCAGAATCAATTGAGGGTTCTCTCGCTTCGCATGGAACCTCGTCTGAGGATGTGTGTCCTTTAGACAAGCAGCCTCAAACTGTAGTTACAAATGGTTTAAATCTTATAAGCGAGTTATCTGGATCAATGGATGAATTCTGTAATCTTTTTACGGTTCACCGTTGTGAAGGTTGATATTTAAGCAGTAAGATGCTTAAACTATTGAAAATCAATCTATACCACTGTAAAGTAGCGTCAGCTCCTCTTATGTTCACACAAATAAAAGATGACATTGATTTTGTCTTGGTTCAAGGACCATGGATCAATGAGGATCGGGTTCTTGGACTCAGGGCTATAAACTATATATTACTGTTTGTGCAGGTTAAAAGTAGGATTCGATCGTGCATTCTTGCAAAGAACAAACTAAAGATTTTTTTGCTTGCCAATGCTTTCAATGAAGCTATTTCAGGCTCGTTTCCTTTTAGTAGGCCTAAGCGCAATCCTCGTCTACCGTGGTAGTTAAAGGAACCCCAAATAACACAGCTGGAATGTAAGAAACTCTTCAAAATTGCAAAGAGAACTAAGACTGGCGTGACTGGGACTCCTATAAGGAAATCCTTAAATCATATAAATACGAATTAAGAAGTGCAAAAAGCAAAGCTTAGAAACTATTCTGTGACAACATACACGAGTCCTCCCAACCAGCTAGGCTACGTAAAATGCTATCTATCAGTCCTGTCACTCCAAGTTATCAACGACCGGATGGTATCTGGAAAACAACGGGTGGAATCTCTGGAGTTTCTGCAGGAAGCTCATTTCCTGAATGTGCCAAATCTCCGAATGATCTGCCTAAAAAATAGGGCTCACTGGAAAAATTGTCAACAAGAGGAACATCTTGTTGTCAGTAAATAGTTTTAAACTTTTGAAGTCAGCAGGTCCAGCATTATTCCTGCCGACATCCAACAGCCCAGTAACTTAATGGTTCCCTGGCATGAGGTGATTTTTAAAAGTAGCCTGGAACTATGACATAATCCAAACAAATGGACTGAAGTAAAGGTTATTTTTATACCTAAGGCGGAAAAACGCTCGTTCCATGACGTTCTGTAATAGAGAAGGAGCTGATTTGGCAGATTTGGCGCTGGTAGTGTCACTCGGATGGTGCATTGATGAAATGCTCAGCGGCAGGGTATTTTGGCTAATCTTGGTGAGGCATCCGTCTGAAAATTTGTAAGTAGAGGTAAACTGCAAGGTGGTGTATTATCCTCCCCTCTTTTTTTGGAACTTGGTCATAAATGACTTGTTATTAAACCTAGAGGGGGTGGACCTAGAGGTGGTCGCTTATGCTGTTAATACTGCCATTGACTCTTTCGGTGATGGTGCTAGGATATTTTCCTAGCACCCTCACAGATCTTATGCATAATGCTCTTGGCATCCTTTATGTTATATCTGTAAAGGATATAACATTTTTAAAAACAGTCAGGCTTCCAATAAAGTTCTACAATCAGGCTTTGTCACGTCGAAAATAGCCCGGAACTGTCATCTCTTATCTCTTAATCTTTCTTATCTTATCTTAACGAAATGACAGAAAAGTTTAAAGTTCAGCTTACAAGGGTGCCAGGGCATTTCAATATAACTCGAAGTATTAAAACCGATAAACTTGCTTGACAAGGTACCTCCTGTCATATTCTACCATGCAACCGTGATACAGAAGTATCGCTTTGTGTAAACAGCTCCTTAAGGAAAAAGGAAAAATCCCAAACAATAGATGGTCAAACTTTGCTTCATGTGTAATTACTCGACCAATTTGGCCTACACGCTTAATCAGATCGAACCAACCTATACATTCAACGGCGTAATATTACCATAATTATGGGTGTCATTAGTGGATACTTTTTCATTGGTAAGCATGCGAGTAGAATAGATATTTTATCGAATGATTACTGTAGAAGTTGTAGGGATTAGTATAGCATATCGGCGTGGGAATCTAGCCTCGTGCAAATTTCACCAAAAATCTTTCCGTTTTTGATGAGAATCATCAGTGTATTAAGCTTTTGGTGAAACACTCTTGCAGATAAATCGTGCGATCTTGTGAATGTCCATCAAACAGTTCCTGCTGTATTTCTGGCCAAATCGGATTACATGTGAAGTTGGTGAACAGGTTTGATCTTTTGTAGTTTCTGACGTAGGTAATGGCATTTTGGGTATACTCGTGCATATATCTGGGATCCATAGTGAATGTCGATGGCAAGATGATCAGCTGGCCAATGTCGGCAACATTTCCATCGTTGATGACGGCATCCCTCAAAAACGCATACTGTTCCAGTCTCAGCGTCCATGGCAGAAATATTCTTAGCCTGTGGCATTCCTGTAATCGAGTTCTTTTGTCGTAGTTCAAAATGATATACATTCTCCCTCTGCCATAATAGGAGCGGATACTGTAGGGTATCGTAGGACCAGTATGTGTCGGGAATTCTCTAGATGGTGCCACTCTTTTTTTCTAAAACTATATCTCGTGCTGCATGTTTTTATCCAACATGATGACAGCCACTTTTGATGTTGTTGGTGCATTGAACCGCCTCTCTTGCTCACCTTGTGGGGTTAGTTCGCTAAGATGACAACTTTCATCAATTCAGGCCCCATCTTTTCCATGGCTGATTTGAAGCTGCAAACGTAGGAGTTATGATAGTGCAGCATATCTTGCAACCGAAAGACCATTTCTTGGACTGTTTGTGGTATATTTCTGCAACGCTGGTCTGCTTGTTGTGCACTATCTTCACCAAAATATACTTGCAAAAATTTAGGTTTTTCGTTTTATGGTTGTAGACTCCCGAGTCGGTGGTATACTTGACCCAGCACCTTGAATGTTGGCATATATCCTAGTTCTCTAATTTATTTGGTTGGGCCAAAAGAAATCATCTGGAAACAGTCGTTGTACCTTCCGAAGTTTTCCAGGAAATGTTTATCTTCTGTTGAACATCTAAGCAGAAAAGTACATAGGGGCTCGGGACGATCCAATAACTGTGGAACTTGCAACTTTCCTCCGCCAGAGCACATTTCTACAGTTTCATCTTTCCACTTCTTTGCATCACAGTGTTGGCATATCATAGACATTGATCCTAACTCGCTTCAGTTTTGATTCTCTTTCGGGGGTTGCTTCAGCTTGTCTTTTTCTTTGATTGATTTCTCTTAGTTGATGCTGTCTGTAATCTATTTTGGGGGCCTCCGCGTCTCTTTTTACTTGCTGTGTTTTACATCTATCTGGAATCTTTTTCAGGGTTCCCTCCGCTTCTCTGGTAACTCAATGCATTTCTCTGTCTCGCATCAGCCTAGATTCTCGTTCGGGGTGCTTTTGCCTTGTCTTCTTCTTCGATGTATTCCTCTACTTTCTCTTCGTCTTGTCGCAAGACATTTTTCTTATCTAGAAGGCTGTGCCATAATTTTTAAAATTTTTAACAACGGATTAAGTTTTAAATTAAAATTATTTAAATATTTTTTCTTGCAACAGACTTATATATCTATCACTACTTTGATTGTTTTCATTAACACAAAAAATAAGTTCTGTCAGCAAACAAATTTGTAATTTACATCCCACTTCGTTAGGGTTAGCTCAAATTTTGGAAGAATGTTAAAATTAATTAAAGAAAACTAATTAAAATTTTAAAATTCGGGGTTCGCAGGCCTTCTATAACTTGTAGACATTTCAGACCCCTGCGTGCGATAGTTGTGTCAGCAGATTGTTTACAGACAGAGACAGATTTAGAAACTTTCATTCTTATATTATTAGTAAAGATATAGTCCACACCTTCTTGGTATTTTAAAATAAATAAAACCAGCAAAAGATTACAGATCATATAACTCAGCTACAGAGGGTTTTCAAATAAAAGTGAGTTTAGAAGCGTAGACGATAGATTAGTGGAGCTAATGGACGCCAGTCTACCAATTTTGAATCATGATACACACCACCAGACGATGATTGGTCATAAAACGGTTAATTCAATTGATTTGTAATGTTAAATGATTTTTTTTTAATCTAATTTATATTGATTTTAAAGTTTTGTGTCAAATAAAGTGTATATGAATTAGATTTTCGACGATTATATGACGTATTGGTCATAATACGGTAAATCCAATTGATTTGTAATTTTTAATCAATTTTTTTAAAATCTAAACTGTATTAATTTTAAAGTTTTGTGTCGAATAAAGTGTATATAAATTAGATTTTCAGCGATTACATGACGTATTGGTCATAAAACGGTTAATTCAATTTATTTGTAATTTTTCAATTGATTTGTAAAGAACAATCCCGATTACTATATCGATTATTATTATATTACTATTTCAAATTACACAATGGACTGACTAATTTGCACGATAATTGATACAGTACGTGCCAGAAATAGCATGCCATAACCGATTACTATTACTATTTCAAATTGTACACAATAATGAACACAAATAATTTATTTAGACAGATCATGAATATGCTCTTTAATTTTCTACTCAAACTGGGTTAATCGACTCATCTATTAAATTCAATTCATTTATCATTTTCTTAATTATTCCTTAATTTTCATAAATCAAAATTAAATAAAAAATAATTTTCGAAAAATTATACAAAACTATTATTATATGAATGTATTATTATTCTACATCATAATCATTTGTCTAAATTGAGATATTCTCGAGAAGAAATAAAAACAAAAAACTATTGTAGTGTACGACATACGAGTTATACAAGAGTGAATATTATTTTATCTGAATAAATCATGTGTAGCAATTCTTTATTTACTCGTAATTTAATAATATTATTTCAAGTGAATTATTTTAAAATTTCAAACATTAAAAGTTTTGTTTAATTCTTCATTTGGTAACTGGGGTGTTAAAAATTAAATGACTTAATAAGTATATGATGTATAAAAAGGCAATTAAGATAGTAACAACACAGATTGATGATATCGAGAAATTGGTGCAGTGGTTAAAGCTGCGGTGTTTGGGACAGGAGGTACCAGGTTCGAATCGTAACGGAGGATGGATGTAAAGAGATCTTTGCATCACTTGATTGAGATCGGAGATGGCGATGAACACAACTATGACCTCCTGTTGAAGTGCAGAATCCATGGGTCGATCCATCGTCAACGCCAGTAAAGGATGGCTGGAGCAATGCAATGTGCAGATTGTAAATTAAAAATGAACCTGTATTCACGCAACACTCGACTGGCAACGGTGTAAAATATGTCGTGAAAAACTAACCGCGAAAGAGTTGGGATCTTTGGCTCCAGAACAGATTGTATGAAGAAAAACTAAAAAATCTCAGATGTATGATATTATACAGATGTTCTAATTTTAACCAAGAAATTCCTAAATTCTGAGGTGTTATTTTTGCAAGTTGAATAATTTTTGAACTATATGGGGTAACTTAGCTGGGAAACAAACCTTGGTTGCATGTCAATCAGTAAAACTTTTTAAACAAATTGTTAAAAATTTTATTTACACGTCAATTCAAACGAAATAACAGCAGTTTCAAAATATAAGTATTTGGTATAAAATCGTTAACCGTTGTATTAGCAATAGGTGCATACAATTGAGTAGCCATTATAATTTTTGACATATTTCCAGACCCCTCCTTGCTATATTGTTTCAGCTGAATACTTTTTTTTGGCAAAATCTAACTCAAATCACGGCCTATCGCGGAGTTTTTTTTTATATTAAGTGTTAGTTACAAAACCTTCTATAATAAGTTTGACCTTTGGAATAAATGTTTGGTAAAAGAAAGAAATTGTGAAAAGTGAATTCATATTTTCGTAACATCTCAGGCTGAAGATTTTTTTCTTTTCAAGTAAATTAAAATCGTCTAGAGAAGTCGCGGTTCCGCCATACCACAAACATCCGAGATCACTTGGAACCAACCCACGAAAGCAAGTCAGGTAAAAAAATTTACTAAATTTGTGTACTAAATAAATTAATTAAGTGCTAAGTAATTAACATTCTTAAGACAAACACACGCACTACAAAATAGACGTGAAGCTGCCGTATAATCTGTCTACTAAACAAGATAGAGACAAAAACAGTTACACAATTGTTTTCCTCTTTCCGTATTCACACCTTCTTTGTTTATGAAATAGAAACGACCAATCGAAATATACGATAAAAGTCGGAATATTGATCTTGGAATATTGAACAGTGGCAAAACAATTAAATGTGATAATCGACCAGCTGAAAAAGCTTGGCGAGGCACAAGTGTATTAAATGGAAAGCGCAAACAACTGGCAGAAGAATATATTCTGCTAGTATTCCAACCATTGGTCCCTAACCTGCAATTCGGCTTGTAAATACAGGCCGTAATTAATAAAATTGACGGAAAAGACTTGTAATGTCTGACTAGAAACCCTCATACATTAGTAGAAATTAAAGAAATATTAATAGAAGTACTGAATAACCGCCAAAAGTTTTGTTATTATAAATCCCAAGTTTGGACTAATAAATAAAGCAAAACCCCAATTTAAAACCTCGATTGTGTTAACTAGAGATCCCGAACCAACAAAAAAAAAATCAAAAAATTAATACTCAAAATAAACAACTTCGAAACAATTAATCTTATCTCCTTCGCAAAAGATAAATGTATTGATAGAAAAACGATATCAAAATTAATCAAAACAGCGAACAGACCAACAAGCAAACACAAGATTATCACGACAGACGATAATCCAGTATACACAAAGACGTATTGGTATCCGCATTGCTATAAAAAAGACGTAGAAGAGCAAATTCAAGAATTATTGCAAGCGGTATTGTGCGAAATTCGAACAGGCCAAATTCATCACGGATTTGGGTAGTTCTAAAGAAAATGGGCGCGTCGGGAATTCGAAAAGTACGAGTAGTAATAGACTACCGGAAGTTGAACGAAATAATCCCGAAACGATAAACTCCCAATCCCTCAAGTTTTCGACGATAGACCTTAAATTGGGTTTCCACCAGATACAATGGACGAGAGATACTAGGAAAAACAGCATTTTTAACGGTCAAGGGACATTTTGAATTTACCTGTATGCCATTGAGCTGAAAAATGGAGCAGCCATATTTCAAAGAGCGATGAAAAATGTACTACATGGCCTAATCGGTAAAATACAAATTGATAAATTCGAGTTTTTAAAAAAAGAAACGAAATTTCTGGGACACACCAGCCGTTACCAAGCACACTTAAAGATATAAAAGTTCCTAGGACTGTCTGGCTAAACTAGGAGATTCATAAAAGATTACTCGAAAATAGCCAAAATAAAATGATTAGGTTTGAAAATTTCAAAACAATCATATCAACTGATTAGATATTCTCGTACCTAGATTTTTCAAGACCGTATTTTATCGAGAAATGCATCAAATTTTGTAGGTGTAGTCTCGTCACAGTTTTAGGGAACTGTAGAAAGACCCACCGCGTTTAGTCATAAATGAAGTGGAAAGTCAAATTATAGACGTTCCTGTTTTTCCAAAATCTGGCAAAGAAAATCAAAAGCCACATTAACGCCTGAAACATATGTCGTTTGCATAAATATGGCAGAAAACATTAAAATATTATTTCGACCGGTCACGAAGAAGCCTCCTGAAAATGTACTCCCGCCGAAGTACAGAAATCTCAATTAAAAAATAAAGACAGTTTTGATGTCAAGCGAAAGGAGTCATATAAATATAAGTATGGTATAAACCATAAATTGTTACCCAAGTTTAAGGGTCCCTACATGATGTCGGCAGTTCTTCCGGGTGACAGATATGAGGTGTGTGATGTGGCTGGTCAACAGTTGTCAGGTAGACAGTTTAAGTCTATGTTGACAACGATTTTGATGGAGCCATTTAGGGTTTGCATTTTATGAATTGTTTATATTTTGTTTTAAAGATTATCTTTTATTCTTGGAGTTTTCGCCAGTATCATCGAGCCGATGCTATTGTCAGGGCTGGCCGAAAGTAGTAGTAATAGTTTTAGTATTTGAATTGTTGGAGTAAATATTTAATGGGTTGAATATTGCCACCTAGTGGACAGTCTTAAAAGTACCTAAATAAAATTTAAATTGGCTCATAGGGAATTATTATTATTAATCATTATTAAGTTGGTAACACGGAAAAAAGATTGACGTGTGAATAATGAGAAAGAAATATTATATTAGTGTAAACTAAACCAACTTTAGTGTAAAGTTATTTGAAGTGGAAAAACGGCATACAATATATACTCGATTTGTTGAAGTAATAAAACTACCAACATAACGTATTAAAATTTAAACAAATGAAATTGAAAAAATTGATTTTTATATGGAAAGAATAATTTGTAGATTTGTTACTCTACGAATATCAATTTCATATTGGAAATAAATTCCAGGGCACAATACTGGTAATTCCCGGGGAATGCAAATTTTAAATTTTCTAGCAGTTTTATTTCTTTTTCCCAAAAGTGTATGTGGGAAATTTTTTTATTGGGATGAAAAAATTCTCAATTATAGCAGTTTTGACATATATTCTTCCATACCTATTTTATGAAAGAATTATGGGGAATAGTGAAGTGTTGAGATAATTTAACGTTTGTAATTAAAACCTATAGGTATAATACCTAATAATAACAACATAACATTTATTTAACATAATAACATTTGTTGTAGTATATTAAACAAAATATTAAGATGGCTATATCTACGTTGATAATAAGAATTTTAAATATTCTTAGTTTTATGGAATAACTGTTTTATGATAATTCGGAGGGACTTTAGCATAACGTTCATCAAATTGACTGTTGTGACATTTTTAGTTGTACTATTTTATAGAGGAAATACATATCAGTATATTGGGTGCTTGCCACCATCATCACCCTGCTTAAATAGAACGCCTCCAACACTCAAAGCGCGTGCATCGCATTGGATAAAAAACAACCGATTAAAATTGGGATGCGTTAAAACTAGTTTTATTTTTTCAAATGCCGCCTGAAATTTTTCAATTAAGACCAAATTATCTCGGAAGTTGTTTCGGAAATACGTAACACAAAACACGGTTCTAACAAATTTTCTCCACATTTTTTAATGTTCGGCCAACATTTGATTTCTCATGCGGAAATGAATACAAACTTTTACGGGATTTAAGTCTAATAGCCAATTGTGAACTCAGTGTCGATTCAAAGCAAAATTGCCTTAGCGTATGGCAACAAAAGGTGTTGTCCAATCTGAAAGAAGCTTATAAGCGGAGTGAAAACACTTATAATTTAAGAAATCGGAACCGGGAAATACTTGTGGGTGAAACAGTCCAAATAAAACACTTTTTCCAAAGTGATATAACCAAGTTTTATTCAGTTACATTAACCCCAAAATTAGTGCGAAAGATTGGTTCTGTTGCTTACAAGTTGTGACGGCCTGATGGGAAACCCCTTGGGGTATATCACGCAAAAGATATACTAATCTAATGTCAAAATTCTTTTGACTCTTATCTGGTTTTAAAGCCCGGCTCATGAAACTCAAAGTGGTCGATGGGTACGTTCCTACGATATGTAGCATTCTTGAATGCTACAGTTGCATTGTTTATTCATGCGGCAACCAATAACAAATTTTTTACTAAATTTTTGTACTTTGTCGTCAGTGTTAACATGTGACTGAATTTTTTATAATATTTCTTCGCTAAAATCAAACAAATAGCTAAAGCTGCGTGCTATACTCAAGGTAAATGGCATTTTCGGTAAATTTTTTGGTAGATCGAATTACTTTACTAAAAAGGTGGGTGAATTATAAAGCCAAGTGTCCACTATAGAGTTTTTTCGGTCGAGAGAGAGTGTAGGGTCTCTACAAGTAGTGGGTAGGTACACTATAGCAAGTCTCTACGATTCTATCGCTTTCCGTAAAGTAGCTGTAGAGCAATTTTTAAGTAGAGCTCTACCATGTACTCTACTGACTGTATACTCTGGAGACAAATTTTTCTATATGGTAGAGCACTCGGTTGAGCAAATTATCATCACATTTGCCATGTTATTTTTTCTATCGATGTTATTTTGCACGATAAAATGGGAGTTAGATTTTTTTAAATAATTTAATTTACATGCACCCAATTCCAACAGAGCCGCATTTCCTGACGTTCGATCTGATCAAGATCAGACCATGTGTCATGTAACAAAACAAAAATTTACAAAATAAATCCTTGAGGTCGGTATTACTGCTGCTTAAAGGAACCATTCAAAATTACAATTAAAATGTGTATATGGTACTACTCAAAATTAAATTCCTTTTTTGTCAAAAAAACATCCATCTTGTTTTGAAATTATCTGTCAAAAAATTTTCTTCGACGCATTGCTTACTATATTATAGTTTTGTCATTTGAAGTTATAACAAACGGCGACTAGATAAATTCAAATACAAAAAATGTAAATTATTTGTTTTATTTTGGTTTTGATTAAGTTGGGTATTTAATTACTTCACTGCTATCAACTACTACATAAAAGTTCTCTTTTGTTAAGTGAAAACTTTATCAAAACTTGATATAGTGTAGAGCAGATGTAGAGCTCTACAAAACCTAAACCGTATAATAGTGTATACACAGTAGTGTTTTTTAGGCAGTAGAACTCTCGAGTAGAGTGTATGTAGAGCGCTACTGTACAGCTCTACAGGGTGTGTACACTACTGTACGCGAAAGTTTTCTCTATCTCTACGTAAAAACTCCATAGTGGCTACTCGGCTTTAGAAACAAAGATAATAGCTTGTTGTAGTTATTTTTTCACATTTAATTTATTTATTCCAACAAAAATCAGACACCAACGTAAAATTTTGTATAATTATTATAATTACTAAACTACGTAAACATAGACGACATTTTGGAGAATATTATTGAACTAAATATAAAGAAACTCAAAAAAAAATTTAAACAAAAAAAAAAAATTTTGACGTTTCATTTGTTATCTACAAACCAGTAATTTTAACCCTTCAAACCTAAATATTAACCTAAAGTTTGGTACGACGTGAAAGGTAAATTTGTACTAAAATTATAATTTACCGAATTTTACAACTTTCCTTGAGTATGGCACGCAGCCTAAAATTGTTAATTTTAAAAAATTGCTTCCGAAGCTCAAAAGTTGACGCGCCGCCTCTGATATATATATATATATATATATATATATATATATATATATATATATATATATATATATATATAAATCTATATATATATATATATATATATATATATATAAATATATATATATATATATATATATATATATATATATATATATATATATATATATATATATATATATATATATATATATATATATGTATTTATATATATTTATAATGGTATCATAATATATCAATTGAGAAATACAATTAAATAAATGTTATGTGTATTGATTTATGGTTATTGAATTTTCATTCCGATACGATGGCTGCAGGGAAAATTTCGTATTTTGCGCCTAAATGTTTAATTTTAGAAAAACGTGTTCGATGATGTAGCGTACGATTGGATGGAACTTATATAATACTCGTATCGTTACAAATTAATTGATTTGGTTTTTTTAAATTTGTTTGTTTTACACATGGTCCCATATATTACCATGTCGCCGCAAAGTTGTGGGAGTTTAAAACAATTCGCGGTATATATGGTTTCAACAGATGAGTAATTTACAATATTCTAGATTACATTCAACAGTGAATTGAATTATGTATTTCGAAATGTTTTTCTGTAGCATATGTGTACATACTCGTACTCGTACAAAAATATACTCGTTTGACGATGGTAAATTGAATGTTTGCTTTTTGGCGATATTTTGGTAAACAAATGGAGATTTAGATTCGTTTTGTGTACCGCAAAGTTAAGATTATTTTCAACGAACGAGTTTGTAAAGATCGATGATGATTTTTTTCTGAACAGCCAAAATACGTCGGATTGCTTTTTCTTTGTGGACATTTTACGAGCAATTGGTTTTACAAATTTGTTGCAATATTTTTGTTTTCATTGTTTATGATTTATTGCTTTTCTATGGTAATTGCCTTCAACTATGGATTTTTGACTATGGAAAGTCATCTTTTGAAGCATAAAATTCCGTGAATATTCATACCACCAGCCGCTTCACATTAAGATGAATTATGGGAAAGTGACATTAAATATACCAAGACACATTTGCAACGTACCATCGGAGAGGCAATACTTACGTTGGAGGAATTCACCATACATTATAACCAAGCAAATCGAAGGGATATTGAATTTGAGATCGATATGTTCATCCGATACCGATGAAATAGATTTCCTCACTCCAGCATGTCAATCGGTAGACACACAAAGCAAGTTCTTGCCTGTTGGGGCATAGTCAAGCGAAACCATGAGCATGTTTGGCAGTGCTGGAAAGTTGAATGTTTGACATCTCTATACAAACTCGATCCAAATGGCAGAACGAATACCCAAATTTGAAAATTATTGACGTCGTCATCATTCATGAGCAAAACTTACCATCAACGCAGTAGTTATAGGGCAGAATAATACAAGTGTTTCGTGATGGCAACACCCGTGTAGTACAAGTAAGGTTAAAAAATGATACACTAAACAAATCGGTACAACAAGTGTCTCCTTCCCATTTTGGAATCAAATGATCCAACGAAAAAAATGTACATGATCAAAATTTAATCAATCCGAGGGGGACATACATTAGTGCTAAAATTAGTACCCCCTTCGCCTTCTTGTAGGTGAGACAGGGGATAACTAATTAAAATAGGAACCCATATTTTTTATTGCGGATTCGGATTTTACGACTAAAAGTACTTAGGATTTCCTTCAAACATTTTTTTCGATTCATGATAGATGGCGCTGTAAGATACGATATTAAATTTTTTCGATTTCTCCTACTGAGAACATATGCGTACGATTTTGCAATTGAAATTAACTCGTTTACAATGTAAATATTCGAAATTAGTTTTAACCAATTGTATTTCTTAAATTTTTAATTTCTGAAAAATAACTTGTCAAGATCTACTTTTAGTAGTTAAAAAATTGGGATTTTGCTGCAGTTTCTTTATTTTCCTCAGTGACGGTTGCTCGACTAGCCTTTTTCTTTGGTCGAACACTTCCATCAGAAGTGAATTGTTTAATAGTGAGGTAAAATGAAGCATGTGACCGAATCCTATCTGGAAAACGCGAAGCGTAGAGATTGACTGTATTATCAAGACTACGACCAGCTGCTCCATAAACCAGGACCATTCCAATTTTTTTCTTGTACAGTAGAATATTTTATTTGGTATTGTGATAGTCTGACGCAAACTGGTTTTTTGTTTTCGAAATAATCTTACCACTGAATCGATATTTTTAAAACAAATACAATCATTTATTTGAAAGCAAATTTAGTCGCATGTTCCTGGGTTCAATAATAGTAGTTTCTTGCCAAGTCATTTTTCAAAAATTAAGACTAATTTTTAAGACTAATTTCGAGTATTTACATTGAAAACGAGTTAATTTTAATTGCAGAATCGTATGCATATGTTCTCAGTAGGAGAAATCGAAAAAATTTAATATCGTATCTTACAGCGCCATCTATCATGAATCGAAAAAAATGTTTCAAGAAAATCATAAGTACTTTTAGCCGTAAAATCTGAATCTGCAATAAAAAATATGAGTTCCTATGTTAATTTCAAAGTTACCGCCTGTACCATCTATCTAAAAGGGGAACCGCTCAGAACTGGACATTTCAAAACTGGATATTTCAAAATAGGATTTGACAAAACGGGATAAGGTACAAAACTGGATATTTCAAAATTGGATATTTCAATACGAGATAAGGTACAAAACGAGATATGGTACAAAACTGGATATTTCAAAACAAGATATTTCGACATGTGATTTAAACTTAAAATGATTTTTTAGGAAAGTTCTGGAATATGGCCGATTAGGAAGGAACTCGGCGAGTTTTGAAATTAATGTATTATTGAAGATTGAATCGAGACGTGGTTTAAATTTCAGTTGTCGACTATATTCTTAATTTTCTAATTATTGTATTATTGTTGTTGACAACTACGGTCCAGTATATTAACTAAAGAGCGTAACTGTTTCATATTCATATGATTATCTTAAATACATCGAAGATAATTTTTTTATGTTCGAACGTTTAATAGCAGATTACCCTATACCACTCATTCTGTTTCGCCCCTTAAGTTTACATTAATTACCATGACTTTTCGAAAATCGTTACCGCACATTTAATTGATCTGCATCGTATGCCTTAAATTTTCGGTAAAATAATCTCGTTTCATATAATACGAACATAATTTCCCAAATGTAATGAAAATATTTCTTGGAAAATTCAATTATCAATTTTCATTATATCTCACACTCTTAACTGTATGCAATCCATTTTAACACATTCCACTTCGTAACGATTCGTTCGGTATTTATACATTTTAATTACAAAGTTAAACAAAAGGGAAATTAAGTGTTAAGAAAATGATTTTTCCTATAATTATTGTTATGTATGTATGTGTTTGTGATTCAGTATTAACCAATTGATAAGGGAATTTTGGTTATACAATTCAAATTGCAATAAATTTGTATTGTATAAAATCATTATAGATAGTTTGTATCCTGCAATAATCATATATTGTGTTGCAATATATGTAAATTGGGTCGTTGAGATAGTCTAGATTCCTCCCATTACGTAACAATGTTTAAAATGTATATAAAATGAAATTAATTGTAAAATTTATGTTCTCGTTGGCATAAAAAATAGGAAAACTGCTGTGCTATTATACAGCTATAGTATATAAATGCATCAGTTATCTTTAAGCATCACCAATCATAAATTAGATTGTTTATATAGACTTCTATTTTATGCAGTTTATGTTCTTTTAATGTTGTGTCTTTAAGTCTTTATGATATATTTAGTGCGATGCTTGTGAGTGGCCAGACTTCATGATAATATACTTCAGAGTTATGTAATACTTGTCATTTAATGTATAGTTATATAAAAAATATTTTTATTAAATTCAGTTTAAAATGTTGTGGTAACTAAATGCTAAAGGGTGAACAAATTATACTTGGTTATTTGAAATTTTCGGTTTACCTAAAAGTTAGCCTTTAGTTCTGGAGTTGTTGTGAGCATTACCAATATTTTTCCAGAAAAATGTTTTTTGAAATAATTAAAAAGTTTTGGAAAGGAACTAAAATTTACACAAAATCATTTAGTTTCGTGAACAATACATTTTTGATAATATCTCCCCGATGGAGTCTTAATTGACAACAGTCTAACAAATGATGATTTTTTCATCGAAGATTAAGGCCAGTATCAGATATTTGCTCGCTATATGAGGACCTTCGAGCCGGATTATATACCTAATATTTTGCCAGCCCCCGCTAACCAGCACAATTTTGGATATAAATCACAACACCAAATTTTTCACGTGGATTTGTCTTATTTTCCGAAACATTACAAATTTATAGAGAAGCAGCGTAGGGAAACTAGTTAAGGTAAATTCATTTTTTTCATGTAGCTCTGGTCCGTCATTTATCACCGAAATTTTAGCCAATTTCACTAATAAGGTTTTACCTTTCTTGGACGAGGGTACTGACCTTACAGTTTATGGTGATTTTAATTTCCCAGAGTTATTTTGGAAGTTGGGAAGTGACAACGATAACATATTTGTCCCGTTCAATACTAACGACTCTTCTGCGTTGGTTTGTGATTATATGGCTAATATTGGTGCATCTCAAATAAAAAATATTCCAAACAGTCGTGGTACCTTTTTGGATCTGTGTTTTTACACTAATAAAAGCACGTATAAAATAGAAGCCTGTGATGATATTGCGAGCTATACGAGTATTTTCCATACACCAATGTCGATCGGTTTATCGTAAGAATTTTGTGACAACCTCAACTTTACTAAAAATATCTTGGTTTTTGACTATGCGCGCGCTGACGTCAGTTCAATGAATAAATTTTTAAATGATGTTAAATGGAGCAATGTTCTGTCAAATATCAATGTTGACCATATGCAGTTCATTTTTTCAACGATCTATTTTATTCCTGTATTAAAAAGTTTATTCCTAAAATGAAAAAGATACAGTCATTGGCTCCTAAGGATCCTTGGTTCACAAAGGATCTAAAAAAGCTCGAAATTCAGCGTAACAGAGCCCATACTAAATTTAAGAATACTGGTTCTTTGTTACACCATTCCCAGTTTAAATTATTTAGGAAACAATCCAATTGTCTTATTGATTTAAAGGATGATTTAAGGAGCGATCCAAAGAAGTTTTGGAAATTTGTGAAGTTGAAGAACCAAACTAACGGTTTACCATCAGTTATGACATTTAAGGGTCAAAAGTCGAATGACCCTCTTACAATTTGTAATTTTTTTGCGGACTATTTTTGCTTGTATTTGTCAAAAAAACCAATAATATTCAATGGTCTTCAGCTAGCATAAGCAGCTCAATCATCACGTTCTCCCAACAAGATCTTGTAAATGCGCTTCTTAATCTCAATATCTCCAAGTGCTTTGGACCAGATGGAGTGCCGTCGGTATTGCTGAGGTATTGTGCTACTGGGTTTTCAGCTCCCCTTCATTTACTATTTAATAAAAGTTTAAGCCAGGGTTATTTCCCAGATATGTGAAAATTAGCTTTCCTTACATCGATACACAAAAACGGATCACTCAATGACGTAACAAATTATCGGAATATTGCCATAATGTCATGTATCCCGAAGGTATTTGAATGTATGGTTAAAGAGGTTCTATTTTTCCATAGCAAGCAATTGATCGGCTCACATCAACATGAGTTTTATCCATGCCGATCTACTGTTACTTACTTGGTACTTTTCCAGAGTTATTTAACAAAATCCGCAATATCTAAAGTCCAGGTTGATGTATTTTATACAGACTTTGCTAATGCTTTCGATAAATTAAACCACCGTTTATTGTTAGATAAGCTTATAGTATACAAGCTTATAGTATACAAGATTTGAATTGTTTTTGTGATTGGGCTGATCGAAACGTAATGTTTCTTAATGTGGAGAAATGCCAAGTCATGACAATATCTAAAACTAAGCAGCCTTTAACTTTTGAAAATTCTCTAACACGTAAGATTTTTAAACGGGTGGAGTCACTAAACGATTTGGGGGATTTGGGTTTTTTTGTTAGCTTTGACATGACGTTCAACTTTCATATTGACAATTATGATCGCGATCATTTATGATCGCGATATCATTTTTAACCTTCAAATCATTTTTTTCATCATTAGTGAGGTCGCATATCGAATATGTCAGCGTTATATGGTCTCCGTTCTACGATATTCACACTAAGAGAATAGAGGGCATACAGAAGCAATTCTTATTGTTTTCTCTACGAAAATTACCATCTTCAGGAAGGGGTGATTTGAAACTGTTACCTTATCATGATAGATGTTGTCTTTTGCGGGTATTTAGTCACTGTCATCTAGGAATAAGTGTGCAAGTATCACATTTGCGCGTGATATACTTTGTGGTAAGGTCAATTGCCTAGAGCTGCTATCTCTTTTTAATATTTACACTCCTCAACGTGTGTTGCTTTTTATCCCGCCCGCGTGCACTAACTACGCGTACTCTGTAGCGCGTATACAACGCGACTTGAATAGTGTATCAATGTGGTTCGATTTTCATATTTCGCGGGACGCTTTTAAAAAATCAATCTCCTCAAGATTATCTCTTTAAATTGATAATTTATTGTTGTGTTGATGCTCATGGTCAGATAACCAGGACTAGTAATAAAGGTCAGATAACCAGGACTAGTAATTACATTGTGTTGCAATATTTTTGATATTGCCCTAACTGTCCCATCTGAGATGGAAGGCATAGACGACGCTTACTTGAAGATTGTACCCAAAATCCAAAGCCTATGTCGAGAAAAATCACTTAACCCTCAAAACAACCCAATATTTCAGAAGAAAGTTAATAATTCCCAAAATGAGAGGGCGTTTCGTTCAAACCGGATTTAAAGCTTCTAACACTTAATCTTCCTATTTCTGATGGATCGTTGAAAGAATGGTATTCCTTTTACGATGTCTTCGTATGAAGCGTGTCAGAGAATACCGGATCATAGAGAACATAGAGATCCATAGATCATATACCTGGTAGTCGATAAATTAGACAAAGTAACCAAACAATTATGGAAATACGAATCATCTGAAGATGACTTTAGCATCGATGACCTTTTGCAGTTTTTTATTCAGCATTGAGTGATAATAAAAAAAATTTATTAGCAAAAGGTCCTACAATCACATTGTTTCTACCTGCAGAAACAAATGACACTGCCGAAAATGTAATAAATGATACGATACGCTTTGGCGTTGCGATATTGAATCGAAGAATTACTTCGTTAATAATGCCTTAGAAGCTCGATATTTGAATCATTTTAAAGCTTCCCAACTGCAAATATACAAGTAAAGAATAGCAAACGAGGTTGGATAATTGTTCGAGCATTGTTAGATTCCGAATTGACATATTCTTTTATCACTGAAACCTGTACTAAAGGCCTCAAAGCTCTTCGATTAAAGACTCAGGAGTATCATTTACAAATTACTAATCATTTCCACTATTTTTAATATAAATACATTTTAGAAAGTCCTACCATCATAAGAAAAAAACATTTTCCCCATTGATGTTCCAGATGTCGGGTCGATAGAATATTGTCAAAATTATGAATAAATATATGACATTTAGGCGATTATACATATACAAATATTTTGATTATTTTAAAACGATACCAGTAGCGACATCTAGCCCGACAATGGGCTAACATACCATGGTAGTACTATGTGTATTTATATTATGCACCATTATATTATGCACCAACTACCATCAACAGTATTAAAACCAATTATCATCAAGATTGGGTGATCAAGAATATTTTAAGCTAGCTCCGATTGATATTCTTCTTGACTGCGACCATTTCTTCAACTTAAAAAAAATTATTCTATTTACCCCACAATTAGTTTTCAAGGCATCAAGCAGCACCACCCGGTTACGCATTATTGTTGAGGCGTCTTCGAAATCTCAAAACGGTCAATCACTGACTGACAAACTATCAGTCAAACGTACCATAAAAGCAAGTATACTCCACATTTTAGTACGGTTTCGAAAGCATATGTTCGTAATTTCCGTAGATATAGAAATTCCAGAAAATGTTGATTGGAAAACCAGACACCGACTAACAGAGAATATTGTGGAGAAAATCTCCTGATATAGATATCAAACACTATCGTACCGTTATTTATGGTACCACAACTGCTCCGTTTTTGACTACCTTTTCCCTTCAACTACTAGCAGAAAAATATGAGAAAATACCCCCGATTTCCTTAATTCCAGCTCGAATATTTTTGAAGGAGCATTAAACCTCCAAAGAGACCTAATTGGCCTAATGAAGAAAGGGAAGTTTAGATTACGAAAATGGTCAGGAAATCATCCAGCTCTACTAAATACCATTGCCATCGAGGAAAGAGAGCTCTCATCCTGGAACATAACCGATGGAACTAAAATGATTTCTTCACTGTTAGATATAAAATATCAACCAACTAAAGATATGTTTTATTTTAAGATCGAGTTACCCGAAGTCACCAAACTCACCAAAAGGGTATTTCTAATATTTAAAGGATAATCCAATTATTACGTCTATTTATTGAAGCCTAAAAAAGGTCCTAAAATTTATTTTTATACCGATTCTACAATCATACGAAATTGGTTGTCCAAGCCATATTGCTAACCGCACTTTTGAAAATGTATCATATACCAATAGCTCAATAGTTTTTTGTGAAGTCATCCCAATATCTCTAGTAGTAGATCTTGCCTCTAGAGGTATGTCTCCCCAACACCTGATTAATAATAACTTTTGGTTCAATGGTTCTGAATTTCTTTTGAAACACCCATATGAAGACCCACACAATTTTTAACTGACCATAGAAGCAAGCATGAAGATTTTAGCGCATTATTTCACAGTAAAGAATCTACCATCCTAGTTGCTACTTTGCTGATAAATCGAGTCTCCAATTTTCGTACAATGACAAATGTTTTTTTAGCCTATATTTTAAGTTTTATAAAGCATTTAAGAAACAATCCGTTAAGAAAGGAAGTTGGAGTCTTTTCCATATCTGAAAAATGCTCAATATTTTATTTTTCGAGGGATTAAGGTGTAGTTTATGGCATAGACATGAAACTTTCAAAACATAATTCACCAGTACCGAACAAATTTAGTTTATTAACTTTTCATCCATTTTTCGATAGGTATATTCTGCTGCGGGTTAGAGGAATATTACGCCCTGCAGTCTTTCTTTTTACAGCAGCAACAGCAACTGACGGGTCAATTGCCAGTTTGTAGAATCACGAGATAAGTCAAATCATTTCTTCAATTTGGAACAAACCTTGTCAGGCCGTTTGTTAGTAAAACACGTTGCACCTAAGGCGCCAAAGATATAAAGCATATCTGATTATATTTAATTTTTTGGCCACAAAAGCAGTATCGCTAGGGATTGTGTCAAATTTATGCACTCACCTTTATAGCAGCGTTTAAAAGATTTCGCGCTGTAAGAGGATATTATATTTCACGACTTGTACTAAAAATCCACTAGCGAAGTCAACTTTAACATCGTCCATGCCTGGTGTACCGAAAAATTAATCAAAATTCATTTCATTCCTTCCAGCAGGACTTTTATTCGAAGGGCTATGGGTAGCTGCAGTGAAGTCTTCTAAATTCTACATTAGACGAGTGTTAAATTCCAAAACAGGAGCATTAATTCTCATATCAAATCAAGGCTTACCACCATCCATATGGCCACTCTCTCTCGAAAATTTAGACCGTTTTATACTCGAAAATAGACCAAATTTTATTGTTAAAGTTTTCAATTTAAAATTGGAAGCTTTTTTAGCATATATGTCAGACTAGAACAAGTTTTTGAATAAGTACATGCAATGGTGTAGGTTTACCGCATGTGTTAGTCATCTAAAGTGACGAAGATAAACCGCGAACAACTGAAAAGATTGATACAATTGTTAGGGCAGGGATCCCAGATAAGGAAAAATACTCTGAGCTTTACGATGTTGTTGTGAAGCATATGATTCACCATAATATAAACACACATAGAATTACCATGGTATGTTGGCCCATTGGCGTGCTAGATGTCGCTACTGGTATCGTTTAAAAATTAATCAAAATATTTTTATATGTATAATCGCCTAAATGTCATATATTTGAAAAGTTAGTGTTGACGATATTCTATCGACTCGACATTTGGAACATCAATAGGTAAACAATTTTTTTCTTATGATGGTAGTACTATATGTATTTATATTATGGAGTCACGGTCCATGTAGAAAAAGCTATGTGGTGTACAAACGGTTATCTAATGCAATGCACAGGCAATAATTTTGTATGCCATTATACGTTTGGCATTACATTTTTCGCAGGTGCAATCTGTTATGTTTTTGAAAAATCAAGAACAGCAAGCGACAGAGAATGTTAATGATACTGCTAATTTAGCTTGGTTTAAATTAAATCAACAAACGCTGAAAACTTGCAGCGATGGCGGAAAGCCAAGACAATCATCAGGAAGGTCTTAACAATGCCGATGCTTTTTGATAATAGCGAAAAATATATTGAACTTCCCGAAAAATAAGGGAAAATCCTAACGAAGATGAAAATGACAACGAAGATGTTGTTAATAGTGATGTAGAGGAGAGTGATGCACATTCCAGTAGTATAAGGAAAAACCAATTGTTCATAGAAATTTCTAAAAACTATGTGTTTAAAAAAGGGAATTGAACCTTCAGACAGCAGCAAAAAGAGACATTTATTAGTAAAATGTACACAGTGAGGATGAATGATCTCGATTTTCATTTAAGACTATACTCTTGCTACATGTGAGAGGAGCAAAAACTTTTGAATGTTTACGAACTGTAGATGACGTGCTATATGTTACATTTAAAGAGGCTTGCAGAGCAAGAAAATTACTTGCTGATGATACTAAGTGGGATAATTCTCTCACAATTCTCTCGGTTATTCTTCCGGTAACGAACCGGTTATTCTTTATTGATAAACCACGAGAAAGTGGGAAAATGGTTTTATATAACACTTAATTAATTATTTTAAGAGAAAAGGGACACAATATATTACCAGTAGCTTCCACTGAAATTGCTGGAACTCCTTTGGATGGTGAAACAACATATCAGTCTCAATTAAAATTACCAGTGCCCCTAACGGACACAAGCTCATGAAGAATGAGAATGAAATCTGCAGACGCAGATATGATAAGAGCTACTAAACTGAGATATGATAAGAGCTACTAAATGAGACCCGGAATCACACTTGAGGTCATCAATAGACTTCTTAACGAAGTTTTCAGTAATGAAAAATGTTTGTAATAACCGAGTTATCACAATGGAAAAACCCATGTAACCCTATTGCAATTGAGTCGAATTACTCAAGCAAATGCTTTTGAAACCACAGGTTGGGCTCGAACGTTCAGGAACATTACAAAAAGGATGCATTACACTATTTGTCTGCTTCGTAACCAAAGCAGTACGATTTATACATAGACGAGAAAATTACACTCTGAACATAATGCAGCAACGTTTGAAGGAGACTAGAACGAAATGAAGTAACTTTTAATTTTCTTCAAACACAAAAGCCATATCAACGCAGTCCATAACGTCTGCATTCAACATAGAATTATATGACATTTTATTCCACCAAGAGGGCTCAACTTCAATGGACTTCGGGAGGCTGGTATAAGGTCCATGAAAGCAAGCTTAAAAAAACTTCAAAATGGAACAGTTTTTTTAAACCAGAACCTGATCTAACAGAAATACCTCCAAATCGTCTCACGAAATTGGCAGCAATGGAGTCAGGAATATACATCAGTAGAAATTAAAAAAACCAAGAAAAACGAAGTAAAAATTCTGCCACAATCCAGGAAAACATCTTCCACCGATGTCATGGTGAATTGCATTGTCAACGGTAGGACATCATTAGGATAATTCAAACGAGCGAACACAAAAATTTGCGAACTTCCGTTTTATGCCAATACTCGAAAAATTAAAGCAATTAACTAAAAACAATTCCAAGAAAATATTTGACATAAACGAAAAGAACTACTGGCTCCACTTGTGCAATTCTCGGTACCATGCACCCTCGAGGCAAAATCCTGCCGTGATCCTAACTAAAAATAATAATTTGATCAGGATTTGATTGATAGATCTAGGACTCTAAAAATACAATATTTCGAGACATATATTCAAAACATTTATATCGGTATAGTATATTTGTCTTCATTTGCATGAGTAAGTAAATTCATTGGAAATGTATTTTCATCAGAAGTAAATTAGAGCGCAAAATATATGTAAATAAAATACCGTGAAATTATGTTTTGTATGTTGAAACGAACAACATAATATTTATAGTAAAAATAACTTACATAAAAATAGATTTTCCTGGAAAAATACAAATATTTTAACGAAGGTGTGTTCAAATGATTTTACAATATATTTGCCTCCACATAGCACAGTAAAAAAAATTCTAAAACTTGCTGAACTTTTCAATTTATATATTTGTTTGCAATGAATTCCCATTGCCACGATAACAATAGTCAATATAGCGAGTGATACGCTCGCTTGAATACACTACGCACAAAGTATCAGTAAAATTAGTTATTTTTTGCGACAAAGCTTTATTTTTTATATGTATTTTTAATGAAAGCTTTCATGTTATTTTTGTTAAAAGGAATAACAAAAATAAAACCCTTTGAAATTTCTTTTGAAATATAATTTATATAGAGACGACAAAATATTAGATAGCTAAAGATCTTTATATTGAATATCATTATCTCGTGCATACATGAGTCCATTAAAATTATGTCAATTTAATAAGTATTCCCACGTAATCGAGATTATCGGATAAATAATTATGATAATGTTTACTTTTACAATCGTATATGTGTGTTGGTGTGTGCCATCGTTCGTCGAAATTTCTGATAGAGATTTTTTCTTATTTATAATCTTTAATTTTTATTTTTTTAATTACTTTATGGAAATGATCTAATCACATTATTTCAAGATTTTTCATTTCTTTTGATTTTACATTTGAATATTCGATGAAGTTTACTTTCACCAAAACATACTTTTGCGCACCAAACTAATTTATTTGTGAAGAACTGCTTTACAGGCAGGAGATACTGTTAGATTGAAATTCCAGATAGTAAAAGTGTAAGGAACACAAAATAAAAAATTCAGAAAGCAATGCTACATAATATTATTCTAGAATTATTATTTTTGACAGTTTTTATGTAAATTTGAAATGTTTTTTTTGTGATAATCATTTATAAAAATATTATATATATATATATATATATATATATATATATATATATATATATAAATTTGGATTTAAAATTTATAAATAACTTATGTTAAACGACAGTAGGTGCGACAAAAATTAATTTACGAAAAAACAAAACAATAAAGTTGATATTATTTGATCATTCCGGTGTCATCTTTATTTAATTATATTTTGTTTTAATCGAACATTCAGGCGAACTAAGTGTGAAAATTGTTTATTAAACTTTCTATCGAAAAAGAAAATATAATATATTAAACAAAATGGATCAAACAATTACGATGAATTCTAAAGATGGTAGAGAATATGCCGAGACATTTGGGATACATTCCATAGGTAAAATTGCAGTAGTAATTTATTAATTAAGAGAACATTTTCGAAAACAAGATCCAATCAATATCGAAATTTCTGACGATGAAAATGATCTTAACCAAAAAACAGTTAAAACACAAAAAAATGATAGAAAGATAGAAGAAGTAAACAAAATGATATCGTTCAAAAGGGTAATGGCACAGCCAGCGAGTCTTTAACAACTTAACGTAATAGTTCGATGAATAGTATTTTCATGTTACTGGCCAGCGAGTCTTTAACAACTGAACGAAACTTTCGTCAAAATGTTACTTCAACTTAACAGAGCGAAATTTTTCGTGCCAACTTGTAGAAACGTCAAAACCAATAATGTAATTTATTTCTTTTGTGGTTTTAATTTAAGTTTTATTTATTTATTTTTTTAAAATCCACATTTGGAATATATAAAATATATTAATTTAAAAATATACACATAATTTTAATTAATATATATTAATATGTATACACATAAATATTATGATAAAACACGTATAAATTACAACCACAAAAAGAAAAAAATTCTTGTCAATGGATTCATATTGTTTATATGTATTTACATAAAAATGGACTATTTGGCCCTTGTTAGCGTGGTGGAAACAGATAGAAGAATTAATTGTATAAGATTTTTTAGTTTTATTTTAAATTAATTGGATTTTATAAACTAATTATATCAATAACCGCATTATAAAGTTAGAACCATTGACAAGTTGTGTTACGGTTTGAGTAGCCGAATCTTAAATTTTCCATAAAAATTTATTTTCGTTCAATACCGTAAGGTTTTGACATGTTGTGTTAAAGACTCGCTGGTTAGCCCATAATCAAACTCCCAAATATGTAAATGAACATCATCATACCCAATTTCGGGACGTCGAAGCTTCCATGGAAGCTTCCATTCACTGTCAAGGGTGAAACTACTGTAGAAACTTGGTTGTAAAAAGTTTAACACGTAGACTTATAAGCAATATTTTCATTTTATGCAAAAAATTGCAATTTAAAATCAACAAATCGATGATCACTCCATAATATACCATATAATCGAAGGGATTCAAGGCAACGAACGGGATAAACTTGTTTTATGGGGTGCTGGTTCTTTGAGAAAGCTGAAATTAAAATAATTAATAGACAAAAAATTACAAATGAAGGTAGCTCAAAATAAAAATATATCATTGAATAGAACAACGACAGATGTCAAATCCAAAAGTGATTTTGATAAAAAAAAAACCCGATCGAAGGGTTTTAAATGCAAAAAATAGATATCTCTAATAGATACCGGCAGTAGTGTAAATATAATAAGATCAGAGGAATTTGTAAAATATCAAAATACAAATTTATTAAATGACCACTCATTGAACTAATCGGTTTGGAGAATTTAAAAGGGGAAACCACAGATATCAATCACATTACGGATAAATTTATTAGAGATGCATTGTTATCCCTCATAAATTGTTATGAACCGACCGAAAAATAAACGACTAACCCTAGAAGGATGTCAGTCTACGATAAAACTATTGTAGATAATGTAATCAAGAAATGGCAAGATCAGGGTATAAGTCATAGAAGTAATTCAGATTTTTTAAGTCGGATGGTTTTAGTTAAGAAGAAGAACGGAAAGGTTACATTATGTGGCGATTACCGAAAATTAAATAAACAAATTATAAAAGATCGGTATCCCTTGCGGTTAATTGCGGATCACCTTAATAAATTACAGAACGCTAAATTACTCTGCACGATAAATTTACACAATGGATTTTTCCATATGCCAATGAATCCAGACAGTTGTACATTTTTATCATTCGTAGTTCCAGAGGGCGAGTATAAGTTTTTGAGGACACTATTTCAATGATTCATAAACACAGTGTTGAACACAGCAATACAAGAAGGAATTGTTCTAGTTTATTTAGATGATGTCATTATACTAGGAAAAAATTAAAAATATTTTACCGCCTCATATTTTTCTAAATTCACTTTTTGTGAGGGAGGTATAAGAACCATGAAGAAAAATTACCTTTATAATTCTGTATTTATTGAAATTCTCATATTAAGTTTTTCAATGGTACTTTACAAACCGGAGAAATGAATTTTAAATGTTTTTTGTATATATCCAAGTGAGATACTTGATGAGTTTGGCTTTTATTATAAAAGGTTTTGCTATTTGTAAAAAATTAACATAGCAATTGACCGTGATAATTTTGGTGTGTTTGGTATTATGTCAAAAATTTGTATTAATAAATATTTATCGTGGGTTTCGGACACAGTCTTAGTGCGTGTTTCGAACTCGATGAAAAAAATATTTGCTTAATCGACTAATTTGCTGAAAATAATTGGTAGATTAAGAATTTAATTTATAAAAACAATCACCTTTTAAAGTTAAATAGCTACTTAGTCATACTTTTGAATGTACTTTTCAACGTTTTTAAAAAAAAGTTGCTCAATATAAATTAGTTAAGTGGGGATGTATATTATATATATTACCTCAAATTAAATGTTTAAACAAAGGTTTTGTTATAAAACAATATGCCCAAAATAATTGTTTAATCATGGTAGTTTACATATTTATTCTAATTGGGTGAACAAATTTGCTCAAAATAATTTTTATAACTGTGACAACGTACTTAGTTTTGGCAATGTTTTATAACAACATTAAATTATTTCACTTTGTGTTTCACTTTAAATTCGTTGAAAATGTTTCCAAATTGGAATTTGCTCAAAACAAAAGCTCAAATTAAACATTAGTCGCTTTTATGTTATGTTATGATCGTTTTAATAACAAACTTTATTTTTTATAGATTCCATCGCTTTATGATGTCTGAAGTTAAACGATAGTGGTAATATAAATTTCGGGTACGAATTTAAAATTCGATAAAACTATAATTGCTCAAAATATTCATATAAATAGTTTAGTGCTCAATTTTAATTTTATGTAAATCCAAACCTGCTGCATTATCTCTGTGGTTTAATGGGACTTTTCAATCAATGTTACAGTGGTGGTTAACATTTAAAAAAAACGTATATTGGTAATTTGCTTAAATTATTTTATTTAATAATTGACACAAATTTCACTAATGTCTTAAAATATTAACTTTTCAAATTTTAAAATGATCCCGATGTTAATAGAAAATATTTGAAAAATAATAATTTGTAGAGAATCGTAGTGAAACAAGATATAATTTCACAAAGGCTTGAGGCAAAGAAAATCAAAAGGGCCGTGTATGGTTCGTTAACAGAATTCGTGTATGCCATTTCGTCATGGCATTATATATAGTTAATTCAATTGTCAGCAGAGTAACTTGACAATGAAATATTAAGAATATACGAGATGATCATTACCGATCCCTGGGGTTTGCCAACAATAGACGAATTTATCACTCTCCTGGAGCACCAATTCCAGACATTGAAAGCGACAAGTTCAAAATTACTCGCTTCCTGCATCACTGAAAAAATTGCTTTACAACCAGCAAGAGGTAAAACCTTACACAGACAACCCCGGGGGACTAGAGTAATATAATAAAGTAAAAGCTCCAGTACCAATGAAGGTTAAGAACATTCACGTACAAACTAATAGAGCTTATACCATTTGTCAAGAAAGCCAAGAGATACAGATTGCTTGAAGTTTCAACAAAAATCTACAATGGAACGGACCAAACTCATCAATCAACATTATCTGTGTAAGATGTGCTTTAAATAGTTCCACGTGTTATGTTCAAATCCCTTATGTTGTTTAGTATGTAAGGCAGCCTTTCACACTCTGCTGCATATAAACAATACATCACCAGATGAGTCATTAAAATAGAGTTCCCACTAACAAACACAAAAACAAGTGGGCCATGGTTAATGACCAACCTCAGCAACATAATAAACAACCAACCAGAACTTCTCCGAATTCTAATAGATTCCGGATTATAAGCATCGTTTATTACTGGGGAAGCCGCCGAAAGAGTAAACCAGAACACAATAAAATCAAATGTAGAAGTTGGAGCATAAATGGAAGTTTTCATGGCTGGCGACCTTTTGTAAAGAACCACGGGTTTCATCATTTTTGAATGGAAATGGAGGCCTTAGTATTTCCAACGCTTTGACCATTTAAATAATCTTCTATGCGCTCAACCAAACTACAACCAACCAAGCAAGGTGGACATCTTATTAGAGCTCTATCAACATCCACTCTTTGGTTTCGTTGGTCGTCAATAAATTAATGAAATTCTGAAATTTGGAAGAAATATTTCCGAAAAACTTCTGACAGAAGAAGAGAAGCTGTGAGAGGACCATTATATCAACTGAACTTCAGACTACAAGCAGACGATCGTGAAACAAGCTGACGGTCGTGACGGTAGGGAACTAGATTTTGCGATACTTCAGAAATAAAAACGCATTTGCAGTGCATTTTTATGAAAGATCCCAAGGTAAAGCAACCTTGCAAAAACAAAAGTATCTCCAACTTCAAACAAATTAACATTGCAAAAACTAGAGCTATGTGGAGCCAGTCTCCTGGAGAAATTAATGAATAGAGTAACACCAGCTTTGAAGATTGGCTAAATTTCATCATATTTCTGGTTAGATTCAATGATAGTGCTGAGTTGGGTGAAAAAAACCTCATAAATTTAAAACATTTGTAGCGAATCGAATCTCAAAAATCCGGAAGGTGCAACAATAGATTACATCCAGAACAATTTTCTGATTGGCGCACCGAACAATATCTCACGGATTAAATATAAATAAATATATAAATAAAGATAAGCCATTGCCTATACCAAGGACCAAAATATTCCTCCACAATGATTCACTGAAGTAGTCGTAAAAGTACATCCCGGCACAAACCAAAGAGTTGTGTTGTTTCACTTTGATGCCCAGTTCTCTTAAAAAGACTATTCAACAAACTAGCACCCGTTCCCATAGAATCCGAGATATATAAATCAACAGATCAAACACAACCTGTAACTCAATTAAGGGTCCATCCTCATCGAGAAAAAAAAACAAAGATGGTTGCACTACATTAAAACAGGACCCAAGAATGAGCTAAAAGCACTAACCACCGGAACAACAAATTTGCTCAAAATAATTTGAATACTGCCATGTATTAAATTGTTGTTATACATAATACTAACCTTTTGACATTTCATTTTTCATAAAATAATTCATTGATGAAGTGTTGCTCAAAATAAATGTTGCCAAAATTCGGATCTTTATTTTAATATTTGAACGAAAATAAAAATATTTGAAACTTTGAAATATTTGAAAACACTTTGTATCTCTATTTTACAAAAAAATATGATTTTAAACAAAAATAAAGAGCAAATAAAATTGGCTCAAAATATTTAGTTGAACCTTTAATCGAATTGGAAAATAATATTTTATAGTTTTAATTTAATGAAAATAATTATGGTTTAAAATTGTAACAATAATTTTGTCAGGACTTGACAAAACGACTGATTTGGCCATTTCATTATTTAAATTGAGCAACATATTTAATATTTGCTCAAAATAGTATTTTCATAAAAGCATATATGAAATCGCAGTAATTTGAACTTTCCATCTTTAGCAAAGATTTTCAATATCACTAGAAACAATTCATAAATGATAATTTGCTCAAAATAATTTGTAGATGAATTAACAATTACTTAGTTTTCGAACTAAATATGTTATCTGCTAAATTTGAAGATATCAGATTCAGAATATAGTTTTAATTTAGTATGTACATAGCAACAAAATTTAAATTTAATATTTTCGCTTAAAATAAGTTGCCGACCAATTAAATTTGTGCCATCATTTTAATGCTCATCTTTATTATTATTTATATTTAAATAAGCGTATATATAACGTAATTGATGAATGGAAGTAATAAAATTTTGAGCAATATGTTGAAGACGTTGTATCAACCAACCATGAGATGAGCTTTTTACTACAGAAAAATATTAAAATATTGTAAGAATGATGAATAATACATATAACAAGTAAGCTTAAATATTTATCAAGCTGTACCAAATCAAGTAGCAATTTCTATGAATAACATTTTCATTTCAACAGTATATATATATATAAATATATATATATATATATATATATATATATATATATATATATATATATATATATATATATAAATATATATATATATATATATATATATATATATATATATATATATATACTGTATCTATTTGTATATAATACTTATATATTACAATAAACGAACAATAGGAACTCAATGATATAATACACAGTACAATGAAAAAGAATAAATAAAAGGATGGTATGGAAGGAAAATAACAGAAATCAATAAATAAATAATAATTCGCCTAAATGTCGACTAATGAAAAGCTGTGAAATAAAAATGTGTGTGTTGTTGTACTAAAAACCATACAAATTATGTATTTGGTGTGTGCTTTTACGTGTTTATTTGTTTTTAGTTGTTAGTATATTAGTATACTCACTTCACTTCGTGATAGCATTGGTTTTTTAGTAGACGAGCTAGTATAGTTTCTATGCAAAAATGATGATGATTTTTTCTTGATGTATGGTGATGAAGCAGAAGAAGTACTAGTTATGGTATTAGTAGCAAGACTAGTAGTAGCAGTTGTAGTAATAGAAGTAGCAGAAGTATTATATAAAGGAGTTGAAGAAGATACAGTAATACTATTCGTAGATGATACATTATTTGTTGAATTTGGTGATAATGTTATTATTGTATTAGCTATTGTTGTTGCAGTTGTTGGACTAGTTTTTGTTGGTGTCGTCGTTAAAACGGCTGGTTGTGATACAGATGACGTTGATGATGGCGATAATGATGATGTTGGAAAATTTGGCGACGGTAATGTCGTTGGCGTTATTAAATTTGATGTTATTGTTGTTGTTGTTGATATGGTTGTGGCCAACCAACACATTTTATGAGTACTTTTATTACTACTATTATTATTATTATGTTGAATATCCAAATGTTTTATCTATTTATAATATGTATCGTTCAATAGTGTGTCACGCATAATAGATTAGATATATACATATATAAAAGTATATATATATAGAGAGAGAAAGAGCATATATGTATATGGATAAAGATAAACATGAAGACAAGTAAAGTTTCAACTAAACATATTAAGAAAAATGAAAATGAACTTACCTCAACTAACGATGTGGGTGGATGAGGATGTGTATCCTCGATTAGTGTTTGATCATTTTGTATTTCGATGTTTTGATCCAGTTGGTCTAAGTGCGTTAAACTTTTTGATTTTGACTGAAAATAAAAAATAAAAAAAATTAAATTAGGACCATTATTCAGGTTGTGATTATTTTAACAATATACTTTATTTAGAAAATTTTATCTGTTATCATGCATGTTATCATTTTTGTATTCATATATGTTATGCTTTATGTAAAATCATACATAAACGTTTTATTTTTTTACACTTTGTTTAAAATATACATAATGAGACCATTAATTTAACAGCACACCTGTGACAGTTTAATTTTATACACATTACACATTTAATTCAATGGCACAAATTTATTTTTTATAAATTACAGATTTACCATCATTTACGTCACAATTGTTGTTTTATGTAATGATACATAGTATTAATTAGCAATAACTATCGATTATAAAACACCTAATGAGTCGAATTCGTGGGAGTTCGTCAGTGGATGAAAAGCTGCGAAGGATTGAGTGATTTTCTTTTTCTTAGAACCGCATCGATAGAACCGCATCATATATGTATACTGAACGTCTACTACTATTTTAATACCCAGACAAAAATTGATGCTTTTAATATTAAAAAGTTGTTTGAAGATAAAAATATTGATGTCACACTTTGCCTGACCACAAATTTACAATAAACAACCATAAACGCCTTTTAACGATTTTAGTGACCGGTTTTAAACCATAATTATGTTATAAAATAAATCTGCATATTTTGGTAATCACTGGTGCAAGTTGTTGTAATTAATTTTTAATTTTTTGATAGTCGCTTTACCTTTACGACTGAAGACAATGATAATTTTGTGTGTATTGAGAGTGTTATGACGTGTTTGCTTTGTTTAAAGGTTATTTCATTTAATTTTCGTGCTAAACGGTTTTTTTTAATCTGTAATTCATAAAAGTTTTAATATTTTGTATGTACGAGAAAATAGTGACGTGTTTTGTCCGCATTCACCAAATTTATAGCCATTAGATTATCTTCTAATTACAATGACGTATTTTGTTTGCATAATGTTTATTCCATTTAATTTTCGTGATAAATAATTTGTTTTTGAATCTGTAATTTTTATTAATAAAAATCAACAGCATTACAGGCCAATGTTGACAATTTATTGATATCTTATGCAAGAGCTTTTAGACCATATTTTTATAATATATCATAATTGATGATCGTTGTATAGGTGGTACGAACAATTTTCCATACAATTAGTCACGGCGTTGCGGTCAGAAAAACTTACGACCTCGGTGGGATTAAGCCAACATCTTAACCATCACTACGACCGGTGACAGTAATTTTATACATTTTAAATCTATATCTAACTATATTATTCAGTGTTGGCACTCCGCTGACGTCGCCTGATGACGTGACAATTATTTTAGAGAATTTATCTCATTTATTATATGGAAATTTGCATACTTACTATAGTATTCAATAATAAAAATTCAGCTGATTTTGCGACACGAGGATCGTCAATATGTAAAATAACACCTCAAACATCGAATTTCAAATGTTCTTAAATTGAAGTGTGCAATTGGACGATTTATGAAAAATCAGGTTAATAATAATAGACTATCACCTTTTAAGGGGGTAGCCGGCTTGCGAAAATATAAATAATTAAGATTAAAAAACGACAATACTAGACAAGAAATCTGAATTGTTGGCATTAAATACTTTTTTTGACATAGGGATGGTGTATTACAACTCCGTTGACATGTTAGCAACTCACAAATAGCATCAGAAGCTACGCGTGTGATCAGCACTCGAATAATTGAAGACATGCATAATACAACACATAATGGTAGAAATGGAATACAATTAATACTGGCCAATATTTCAAATAAATTCTGGATTATTTTAATGGCTCTTCCTCGTACACATAGCCACCAAGGCCATACATAAAGAGGTAGTGCACAGCCTACTAACAGCGGCATAACGCAGGTTTACGTAATTTAGGGGTCTGTGGACCAACATTTACTCCGATAATGGAACAAATTTTGCTAGCACCGATCGTGAAAGGCAAAAGAAAGAGATTGCCAATCTCGAACCTGAATTCGCAAATATTTTAGATTATTTGCATATATTTTTTGAATTAATCCAATATTATGTGTGAAATCTGTAAAGACTCACATAAAGAAGATCTTATAGAGCAGCACTTTAATTTTATTTGCTTTTTATTCATTCTAATGCATGTGAACAGAATGCACGAGAATTGAACATTTCGTATACGTATACAATGAATAATATAGTATAAAATTACGCCTAAATGTTAATATAATAAGCCTAAATGACGAAGCGGATGAAATCGGATTTTGGCATGAGTATTTTGCCCAACCTCACGAGATAGGGAATATATGGCTTTTAGATATAAAACAAGCAACAGTTTTGAGTTCTCATCAAAACACAACTACAAAATTAATGTTTTAAAATGGTAAATGTCAAATTGTTTACTGTTTAACAAAATTAAAATTGATTTAAATTTATAATATAAATAATTATTTATCATTTATATATTTATTATTTCTATTTATTTTTTTAAAAACACAACCAAAACTATTGATGGGTACGAATTTTTAAAAAATGATATATCAAAAATAAAGTAACACTAAAATGTAAACAACATGTGCATATACACTCAAACAAACCGCCAATATTCATATGTTCAGTACCCCGATTTTGTTTGGTTTTTCATTCATTCTAACGCAAGAGAATTGAAAATTTCGTATACAGTGTATAATATACACATTTATTATTGTGTGATCCAATTTTATTTTAATGTGTCAGTTTAATTCTCATTACGCCTAAATGATGTTTCAATAAAGCCGAAATGTCGAAGCGGTTGAAATCGGTTCGCATGAGTATTATTTCCCCAACCTTTCGATGTGACGATAGATGTCTTATATATACAAAATCAAAAATCAAATGTCGTTTTGTATTTTCATTCAAAGAAAAATATTATAGACGGAACTATATTATTTTCCTCGAAAATCGAACAGAGAATACAATTTATGTTTCAAAATGGTAAGTGTTCACAATTTTAAGTTTCAAAATCAAAAATCAAGTTTCAACAAAAAAAAATAAACAGCATGAATAATCCACCTACAACGATCACCAATTATAAAAATATGAGCTGAAATACATTGTAAAAGTAAAGGGTTTGGCCTGCAATGCTATTGATTTTATTTCATTTTAAAGATCTATGTATTAATCACCTATAAATAAGTGAACCGCAAAGCGGAGCTAAAAAATTGTATTAACAGTTTTGAGAAAAAAAATTTATTCGTTTAAAGGAAAAATTCATTAATGATTTCCACCACCCAACAGTTGGCCACCGGCCTACAGTGATTCACAGTATAATATTATTTTAGTTATAAAACATAGCACTACAATCCCACTACAAGCCAATTTACTGTAACAGTGTAACATAACAGTTCCACATCGCAATATAAAAAAAAAACAGACAACAACACAAATCGCATTTTTATATCATTTGTTAGCCAAATATATTTTCAATATGGCTATTAATTTCATATCACCACTAGAATTTTATTACACTAAAAACTACAGTTATCAAAGTTGAATATTTTCTAACATTTGCACTAAAACACTCTATTTCTGTCAAACGATGCTGTTAAACAACTATCCAGTATTTTTTTCATTAATAAAAAATTAATGAGATGATGTTAAAGCCAAACCATTCTCCAACAAAAAAATAAAAATATAAATCATATCAAAAAGAGGGAGATGAATATATCGTATAGTTACAAAAATCATGACGTCATTTTGTATAAATGTTTTCTGATATTCATTTTCGGACAATTTTCTAAAATTTTCATCCTAAATAGTAAAAATACAAATGGTTTACAAGCTACTAATTGACCTCGACCAAAATTAAAATTATTAAAATATTAAAAATAAATAAAAAACAAAAAAAAATCATATCTTTATAAAGGTTATGAGAATCCATCCACTATCACATGTGATTTTTTTTATTTTTTAGCTTTTGTTTTTGTCAGTTTTCACATAATTGCACAATTACACATCACGACAAATTCAAATATTAAATTATTAATAATTATATGTATAATAATTATTAAATTACATAATTAAAAACTAAATAAATAACACTAATAATAAATTATTTATTTTTTACCGACATCGACACAACCATTCTTTTGGAATGTCAAACTCCCACCATCAAGAAAAAAAGAAAGATGAAGATATAAAAAAACAAAAACATTTAAAGCCATACTCCATCATTTTTTAAATTTTAGTACATTAAGTTAGCATGCTTTTATTGCACGATGGCTTAGCATACAAGCAAACAACATACCTTTCTAAACGGTAATTTCATATACTAAGAGTTAAATGTAGAGGAAGAACTTTAGAAATAAGCAAACCGATTAGTGTTCCGAGCTTTAGGAAACCTTGGTATCCTTTTTAGGTAACTTTGGCGATATGTAAAGACCAGGAAAAATTTTTCCGAATCAATTACTGAAAACACTCCGTAATTGATCATTCCTACATTCCTATCTCTTCATGCAGGAGGGAAAAGCCTTGGTTTCTAGATTCAAAAATTGACATTTAATATTATGAGTAATCATAGTTCTGACCTAGGATTATATTTACCTAACTATCTATTTCTTGTTTATGCCAAAGCCGGACATGAGGATAGGTAGGGAGTCTCCGGTGTTTCCTCCTCCTTTTTGTCCTTATGGCATCTGGAGCAGTCATTACTTTCCAGGCCTTGTCTTCTTGCAAGTTTACCGACAAGGCAAGGCGCAGTATCCTGCGAGTACCCCTAAGACTCATTCTATTCTTAACTTATTTCTGCGCTGAAGTATAAGTGTCCTGGGGCGCTTTAAGTCCAGCCTTGGCCACACTTGTCTAGCTCTCTTACATGTGCAGGCCTTGGTCTATCTCTTTAATGCTTTTTCTTAAACGCAAGTCTAAACGCCGTAATAGGCCATGCTATAACTGCCCTATCAGGATGGCAGATGGTCTGGATGTTGAAATGCTCACTCATCTCATAAGAGAAGATCGGCAATCAACCTGTTGTCTGTTATCCCGGCTTATGTAATCGCAATCACTTTAGCTTTGTACATGCTGCAGTATTCAGTCAACAAAATTACTTTATATATTCAATGTATTTACATAGAATGCACCGGCTCCGGCTCTGACTTTACAGTCTAGCTTAAAGCCGTTCGTGAATTACTGCATAGCTTTGGTCTTCAATACTGACCAATTTTCTTATATCATTTTAATAACCTACAGAACCTACAGAAATTTTGCATTTTTCAGTAAATAGTGTCTACATAGTCTACACTTGTTCCCCAACTTTGTAATAGTTAGTAGTTCCAAAAGTAATCGATTGGTCACCATGTTTTAAAGAAGGGAAGACAGAACGATTTTTGGTGAAAGTGCCAACAACCACTCGCCTCCTTATAGTAAATTCCCTCAGCACCGTAGTTAACTGGCTTTTATATTCATTCGAATATATTCATGTATCAGACTTTCTAAGGTCCTCAATAGAAAGGATAATAGTGTTATATAGCTATATAGGTCTTTTGAATAGCCATACTTCCTGCTTTCGGGATAACAACTACCTTGACCTCTATCCATTTCCTAGTAATATTGAACAGCTTAAATATCCTTTAAAGATCACCTCTATAGCCTTTAGAGAATAATCTCCAAGTTGTTTTGGGTTGCTCCTGGTATAATCCGATCTGAGCTACTCGATTTAAATCTTTTTATTCACCAGAGAATCTGTTTCTGTTCTTTATTTACTATATCTACTGTGCACAACAAATGTGTAACTCTTATTGTTCTCAGATCCAACGAGTCGTCTAAGCTTCCTGTGAAGTGGGTTTAAACTAGAAGTTTCAAAGATTCTTTGCTGGAGGCTATCCATGAACCATTGGGTTTAATTATATGTTGTATACTAGTTTGATTGATAGAGAGATTTTTCCTAAGACATGAAGTCTCCAAAACCTCCTCACGAAGTCTCAAAGCATTCTTTTGTATCCTTTCTTGTATCATCCTTTTAAGCCCAGTCCTGAGACTCCTTAGTTCTTTTAACCGAATTAAAGGAAATTTGACATGCCTTCCATGCCTGTCTCACATATTTCAGTATTACTTACAACATACTCGATACCTGTATTTAAAAATATTATCTTTGAATAGTTAATTTGGAAGAGGACTTTTCCAGTTGTATGATATATTAGTTTGGTATCTTTATTCTCGGTATCAAAGCCGGTTAGGAATTATTGAAAAAAAAAAAAATTAATAAAAAGAAGTGAAGAAAATTCCTGATGGCAGGTCTTCAAATTCAACAAACTATAAACTTTGCTATTTCAAGGAATTATATATTTGCTTAACTGAACGTCTGTTGTGCAGTAAAAGGTTTTATAAAGGACGAAAAAATAACTCTTTAAGAACAAATTTAGCAACGGTATGAGCCCTATATATTTGCTCCCACACTCCATTTTTATGTTTCATTTTTAATTTGTCATAGAAAAAGCGCTCGGTCACGATGACATTTAATCGAATATTATGTTAAAGTCCAAAAATAAAATATTACCCAGCAAAAAAAAAAAAATGAAATGAAATAAGTGTACGTGACTGTTGCCTTTATATTGTTGTTGAGATTTTAAATGTTGAGTATTCAAACAAAACAACAAAAAACAATAGCAAGGCACGTGGATTTGATTTGGCTCAGAGCTAACAACGCACCGAAAATCAAAAAAGTTTTGTTTAATTGGTGAATTGTGCAAAATCATTGTGAACAATTAGTGTTTTGTATAAAAATGTTGCTAATCGGCTATCTAGGAAATTACAATTTTATGTTTTATGTGTTTGCGTGCCAGGATTTTTCTATAATTTTTAATTATACGGCGAACATTTTTAATTTAACTGACAATGGCTTGGTGTGTACGAGTTGACTGCGCTTTCAATATTATCTCTTTAAAAATTTAAAGTATTTTCGATGTCTTAATTAATTCGTCCCTAAAAACCGAAATATTTGAAAAAGTCAGTGGAAAAAACTTTTCAATTCCGGTTTGACAATCGAAAATCTCAATTAAATTTCATTCCAATTAAAAAAGTTTGAAAAAAATAACATAATTGAATGTGGATTCAATAAATTTTTATGCAAATTCATAGTTTACACAAATAATAAAAAATTTTAAAATCAAAAGCAAAACCTAATAAATAATTCTGAAAACTGCTAATTCAATTATTTTTAACGTATCGTAACGATGTTAAACCAATTTAATTGAACCAATTCTGTTCAATTCGAATCAAATATAATAAATCGACATAAAACATAAAAAAAGCATACTATTTTTTTTTAAACATCCAATTGCATAAAAATCTATAACGAGTGTATAATAAATCTACAGAATTTTTATTTATCTTCGTAAGGCAACCATCATAAAACATAAAAATGAAACTTATGTTTCATTCCTGCTGATCCAGATCAAATTAAAAAATTAAAAAAAAAAACTGTAACATATGTTGCAAGTATTGTCATTATAACTTAAAAAAGTTAATCCTCTTCGACTCGTTGTTATACACAGATTTGTTATTTTACCAATTTACTAAAGAAAATCTTAATACGACAATCATACCAACTGTAAACTTCAATCTTATTAACTAAATAACAAAAAAGAAAAAAGAAAAATCGGCTTACAATTAAATTGGTGCCCTTTTGAGTAAATTATCTTTTATGTCTAATAATTGGTTGTTCTTCTAAAATACCAACAACAATGAAATAGGCTAAGACTCTAAATTAAATGAGGGTAAACATTTTTTTGTTTACTCTGTATTATGTCAAGAACGACATGACTTTAATAATCCCCAAGTCTTTAAGGCATTATTAGTGGTTGGTAACTGTGTTCAAGTAGTTGATGTGCTATTCAAATGCATACATTCAGGGGTATTTCATATGCCTAATATATTTCATACAGTATGATCGGTAAAACATTATACAGTCTCCTTGAAATTGGAAAGTGGATATGCCATCTAATTCTTTTTATAATCGAAGATATAATCATGATTGATTATGTCCCAGAGAGACAGTTGAACTAGTTTTGTCTTTGTTGAACATTATGGGTAAAACAGAGAAATTAAAGAGTCTACTTATTATTTTATACGTAACATTTAGATATGGGTTTTATGGTTTATTAGAGGCAAATTACTTTTCACCAAACTATTTCATATTGCCTGATTAGTATAAAACACATTTCTTTGCAAATGAAAAATCAGAGGTAGCTCTTGTAATTTTCGGTTTTATATTTCTCTCTGTCTTTTACACGATTTAAAGTTTGGTGTGATTTTTGATATTTTCCATTTGTCTTGAAATATGCCGGTTACTATTTACTAACGAAAGATTGAAAAGATTTCGGTAGTCCCTAGAAGTGAATATAAGACAAATTTTGTGAAGTTATATCCAGCCGTGTGCGAAGTGAAAAATGTAACTGTCAAGCAAAATTGTTAAGAAGATGAATTCAGAATTGGCCAGAGTAAGCAAATTACAAGGAATTGAAAACTGGAATCTATGAAAATCCCAGATTCAGATAATTTTGAAGTCAATTGAAGCATGGGACATAGGAAATGGCACAAACTAACAACCTGCACCCGTGGGCACTGATGCGACGGCTGCTGAGAAAAATGAAAATGCCAAAGCGATACGAAAATGGAATAAAGCCGACGGGCAGGCGCAAAAGGTAATCGTTACCACAATATCTGAACAAACGATGATGCATATTTTGACCTCGGGGGATTCTGAGGCAATGTGGAAAAAGCTAACCAATATATATGAACAAAAATCAGAATCTTCAATCCACATTTTACAGCAAAAGTGGTTTACATTGGCTAAAGATCCTTCACTTGATATTCTTCAGATTACTTGATTATTCTGACGCTGTGGCCTTGGATAACAATTTAACTCTAGAAGCTGATAAAAGAATTTGTAAATTCGTTAAAGAAGGTAAAACCATAGTTGTAGGTGAGAGACAAAACAAATTATTTGAAGTGAAAATTACGATAATGCCAATCGAAAATGGCAAAGAAAGTGCTAAAGAATATTAAGCTTGTATTTCTGAGAAAAGTTCCTTTCAAGAACGGCATCAAAAATTAGCTCATCAAAACTACACTCAAATTAAAAAGATTTTAAAAAATTATGACATTAATCCAAAAGGACATGACGAAATAGTTTGTGAGCCTTGCGTATTGAGTAAAATCCATCGACTATCTTTTCCTCAGAGCAGTACAAAAACCCATTCACAGGTGCAAAGTATTTTCTTCTGTTGAAGAATGATTACTCACATTACGGAACCGTATATTTCTTGGGTGCAAAATCAGACGTACTATGTCTAAAAGACTATATAAAGAAAAAATCAAAACATTGCCCCAGAGGAATAGAAATTTTTAGATCTGACAATGGACTGGAATTTGTCAATCAAGAAGTCACAAAATTGATGAAAGAATATGGAATTTCTCATCAAAATTCAGTAGTTTATTGTCCTGAGCAAAATGGTAAAATAGAACGCGAAAATAGAACTGTTGTAGAAGCTGCTCGTACAATGTTACATGCTGCATAATTTGAACTTAAATTCTGGGTAGAAGCAGTATACACTGCCGTTTATATTTTGAACTGCACAGGAACCAGTAGCATATTTCTATAGCATACCAGTAGTATGCAATTTGGTAAAACAAGCGACCAGATATTCAGGAATTCCATATATTTGGAGAGAAAGTTTACGTGAAATTGCCTGAAAATAAAGTAAAGAAGCTTGACTTAAAAGGGGAAATAGGTTACTTTGTAGGCTTTGTTTGGATTCCAGAGGAAGACGATGGTTTTGTCAGAAAACATATTATCTATATAGGAAAATTAATGGAAAATTAATGGATTGAATCAAAATCAAGCACTATCGTATCTCCCTGAGGAAGAAAATACACAACTCAAAAATAGTCAGGCTGAAAAAAAAGATGAAAGGAGTACAGGAATACAACTAAGAGATCGATCCAAACTAAATAAACCCAAAAAATTAGATTACGAAGTAGATTTAGCGGTTCTTCTGGATTTACAATGCAATAATCACATACATTATGATTATTGCATTGTAAATCCAGAAGAACCGCTGACTTTTCAACAAGCGGTCAATGGTACGAATGCACAAGAGTAGAATCTAGATATGGAGGAGGAAATGAATTCCTTAAAAACTAGCAAAGTGTGGGAGCTCGTTGAAATACCAAAGAACTCGACCATAGTAGAAAATAAGTGGGTTTATAAATTAAAAACTGATACGAACTGAAATATACAAAAATTTAAAGCCAGATTAGTAGCCAAAGGCTTCTCGCAGCGTGAAGGAATAGACTTCAACGAAACCTTTAGCCCTGTAGTAAAGTTGGACTCCATCTGAATATTATTAACAGTAACCGTTCAAGAAAATTTAGTACTCAAACCGTTTGACGTAAGACTGCTTTTTTAAATGGTGATATATAGGAGGTTATATACATAAAGCAGCCAACAGGATTCAGCGATGGTACAACAAGAGTATATATAAACTACTAAAAAGTTTATATGGTTTACGTCAATCGCCTAGATGTTGGAACCAAAGAATAAAAGTTTTTCTAAAGTGGACTCAAACAATAGCTGGAATCGACGAAGAGACTGTGAATGATTTCTTGTGTGCACTTGAGAAATAATTTGATATCACTTCTGACGATGCTGATACTTACCTTGGTTTACAGATTGAAAGACAAAACGATCGCTCTATTAAAGTTCTTCGGTGGTGACAGTTCATTCTGTCAGCCCATCCGGCACAAGCATATGTAAGTAACGCAACCACTAGACCTTCGTATATAGTCTTGAGGGTCCTTTGTTTAAGGCCCCAAGTTTCTTTGGCTACTCTTTTTAAAGTAAAGAATACTTTTTTACTACTTTCAGCTATTCTTTTGACATGTGACGTGACACCTAATCTTTCATCGAAATCAACTCCAAGCCATTTCACAGTTTTGACCATCTTAATTCTCACCCCATTTACAGAGACCAGTGGTGGTCTTCTAATGTCGAGCGTTCCTTTAAGCTGGATCATAACCGTTTTGGCTGATGAAAGCTCCATTTTATATCTGCAACACCAATCAGTCATTATGTTGATAGCACTCTGCGCTATTTCTTGAACGTTTTGTCTTGAGTTTCCTGCAAATATCATTACCTTATCATCCGCAAATGCTACTTCTTGGATGTTTTCATTCATACTACTATTGAATACTATGTTCCAGAGGTGTGGACCTAAGATGGACCCTTGCGGACATCCTTTTGTCACACTCTTTTGTAATGAACCAAAGTTAGTGACAACAGTTGCGAATCTTTCTGAGAAATAGTTATTAATGATTAAGTAAAGGTTTGCTGGACAGCTAAACTTCTTCAACTCATTCATTATACTAGGCCACCACAGATTATCGAAGGCACCAGATACGTCAAGGAATACTCCGAGAACATATTTGTGCTCCGATTCCTTTACTATGTTGATCATTTTCACCATAGCATCCTCTGTGGACCGATTTTCTCTAAATCCAAACTGTTTGTCACTAAATGTCCCAGATTCATGGAATAGACGCATCAACCTACCAGTTATCAGTTTCTCGAGTAATTTACCCAAGACTGGTAGAAGCATGATTGGTCTATAGGATTTTGGGTCGGTGGGATCTCTTTCACCTCCCTTCCTAATAATAATGACTTTGCCGTTTTTCCATGCTTTTGGAAAATACCCTCTTTGAAAACAATGGTTCATGAACCGCGTGATACCAGACCCTATTATAGGCCATGCTCTTTGTATCACTTCGACCTCGATATTATCGAGGCCGGGTGCTTTTCCTAGTTTCATTGACAATATTGCGTCCGTGGTTTCATCATTGCTGAATTCTTCCACGTCGCAAGACCTTGGTGTAACAGATCTTTGCGCTCTGACCTCTTTATGCGCATCTGTGTCATTTATCACTGTGTCATCAGGAAGCAACGCTTCCAACAAACACTTTGTTGTATCTTTCCAACACGTAGTTGTCAGACCATCTCCACTAGTAAGTGTGCTTAAAACTTCAGTATTTTTGAGCCTTCCTGTACTGAACTTATATACGAAGCCCCATGGTTCTGCATTACCATGCTCAGTAATGTACTTCTCCAGACTAGTCTGGCTTGTTTTATTACCATCACTAAAGTACTCATTACGGCATGCTACATAGCTGACTTTCTTTTGTTGTCTTTCTATTGGGTTCTTCTCGTTTTGATACTTTTTGCGCATTCTTGATACATTAACTCTATTGGTGGTTAACTCGTTAGTCCACCAAGGATTTCCTTTGTGAGTACGTTTTCGTGGTATGCTTTTATCACAGACCCTGATAATCGTGCTTGTTATTTCACGTTCTATTGTATCTACATCTTTTCCAGATGTGTAACTCATATTTTCAGACCATCCTTGCCAAGTTGAGTTCAACAAGTTATCAAACTTTTCCCAATTTGCACGTTTCAGTGCATATCGTGGAACTTTGTTTTGAGGATCATTGCTATTATGATTGTTTCCAGATTCTAAAGTGAGAACTATCGCCCTGTGATCGCTTGAAGACCAGTTTTCTTGTACTTTCCAATCGGTTACTTTTCTCAACAACCCACTACTCACAAGTGTTAGATCAATGTTTAATTCACCATTGTAGCAATAGGTACTTGGCTGGCCCTCTTTATTTAAAACAAAGAGACCCCTTCTTGCAACCAATTCTTCAACGAGGATTCCTCGATCATTTGTTGACAATCTACAGTCGCCACCTCTACCACTTATTCGGAATACATTGCAGTCTTTCAAATAGCCCGATAACAAAATCAGGCTATACACCTATAAATTTACGTCCGCAACCTTTCGAGATGCTGGGTGTTGACCCGATCGTGTGCAGTAAAATGAGTTTTCAGTGCACCTATCGAAATATGAGAATTATACTCAAACTGTATAGGCCTTGTATATTGTAAGTGTTTCTGATCAGCCCAAGACATTCTCTTTGAAATAGAAACTCTTAAGTGTGTCAGACGTAACCAAGCTGGATTCACCAGTCAGAAAAGATGTTGAATAGTCACCAGTTCGGTCAGAGAAAACACAGTACGTTCTGCGAGAATGTCGTTTCACGGTGAAGAAGAAGGTAAACAGTAACAGTAAGATGTAGAAAGTGAGTTGTCATTAGCATATTGGATAGAGTGTTGCTGACAGAAGATCATTGATGAAAAATAAAAAAGTCGGATAAAAAATATAGAACGAAAGTCGCGGCATTGCATTTTAGGGCAAAGAAAAAAATCTCAATCCATAAAGTTAAAGAACCGTACAGGCCAATGGCCTTCAATTTGCACAGGAAACCCTTTTGCCACACGCGATAATATTCTTTTAAGCGCAATGATTTGTGTATCGCCAGATTCTATTGCATCTGTTTTATTGTTCAATGGCAACATTAATTAAGTCACTTGCTGAACGTCATCTACGAAAACTATACTAACGATTGGAAATTAGAAGGTTATCTTCCAAATATTTCTTTAGCGTCAACTCTAGGCCTGAATCTAATGCGGTGCATCGACGAGCTGGATAGTGAGATAATCAGGGGTGTTAGGTGTAAATCAACTAAATTAGAGTTGGAAGTTTGCAGCAAATTTTCGGGTGATGCGATTATTTTTTTATTGGAAAGTAAATCATAGGACCAAAAGGTCCAACTGCTACAGTCCTGGTTTAAAACTTGCCGCAACTCTTCTTTACCCTTCTTTTTGTGATCATTTTCAGCTAAAGACACCGGTCGCCTTGTTAGGTTTCTAGCAGCTAAATTTCCAGTGACGGGCATTTTACATATTTGTAGAGGGAGGCTTCCTTATTTAGACATACTGGAAGGAAAAAGCTATTCCATTCCTGTGAGAATAACAGTCGGAACTAGAATGGCTGCACTGTCAGTTTTGCCAAAGGCAAAACAAGCATGCCATTTGAACTCTTGAACGAACTTGTTCATTCCTAACAAGTTCGCATTTTTACAGTGGCATAATAAACATTTAGTATAAGGAACGTTTTCTTAGCATGACTACGTCACCAGCCGGTGAGATGGGAGACACTTGTCACTGTGACAATTGAAATCACTTTTCACATTGATTTCATCATTTGGCGATTTCTGAAGGATGCGCTGGACATAGTATCAAATCCCAAATAAGCGACATATAAATGGTTTTTGTTACCGTTTTATTTTTCCTATAATGCATGGACACAACTCCAACCGGAAACTCTATTAGTAGTATCTGTAAAGTGTTCTATAGATCATACTGTATATTTAAATTTTATTATAATTTTAATTTTTAATTTTCGGTAAGCTTAAGTTAGAGCATCCTTTATTACTACCGACACATTTTCATTGTTAGCCAAAGGACGTATTTCGTATTTTGCATATTTATATTATACGAGTAGATATGGAGGCGGACGAGAGGATAAAATAATTAAACTGATTTCCATCTTTCAAAGAATCGCAAATAAGAGATGCATAAAGAAAAGGAGGAAAATTGTTGTTTACCATGTTTTCATTTTCAAAAAAATTATAATTAAAGTAGAAACGGAAAAAGTCACTGGATGGATGGTTTTAAGTTAATTTAAATGCCAGAAAATTCTATAGTGAAAATATGAAATGGAAAAATTAAGAAAATTATTTGATTTGAAAAAAAAATGGTTTGTTGTGTTTTGGCTTCTGTGCTTATTATTTTAAAATAATACAATTAAAGTAATTACATTGTTGACTGTAATTAAATTGGACAGATTTCATGTTTTTTGTACACTGTTTAGCGTAATCAGATTTATTAAAAGGTATCTTGTGTTTTTACTCATTTTGGCAGGCAATCTTGTTTTAGTTATTTAACATACCAACTTTTGGGTATACTGACTTTTTACACATCGATTATGGTACCAACAAAAACTTTTACATACAACAAAATCAAATCAAACAGCACAGCATATTTTTAGGTAGCATATAAGGAATTGGAAAATTTACATATTCAAGAAATCAATTTAGATTCAAAGTCGTATCGAACAAAATAATTATGCGCTGTCTACATCAAAACGCAAAAACGAAAACTACACACGCATACATTTTATGATCTTGCAACGTTCAGTTCATCACCATTCCACATATTCATACATGAATATCTCATGTATAAATTTTCCAAAAATAAAAATATAAGCTTTCTTTTTTATTTGTTTGGAAAATCACTCTCTCTCGCACACACACACATATACACACGAACAGACAAAAGAAAAGCTTAAGAATTTATTTTTAGAATTACAAAAAAGCACAACATACAATAAATTTGTTAATATGAGCATAATATTTCATTTTATTTTTGACATTGCTCTCAACCGCCACCACCACCATCATCATAATGCTTATCACCATCATCAACCTTACTACTTTTATGCCGACTTTTTTCTGTTTTATTTTAATTTCCCACCTCATATACTCACACTCGCACAGACCGAAAAAAATTGTATTTCTCTCGTATATGGATATATGTTACATTTATATCAAGCCTTTGTGCTTTGTATTTAGAATATTTTTGCTAGGGGAGAAATGGGGCCCAGTGAAATAAATATTTGTTGTTTTGTGATCGAAATTTTTGCAAGATTTGCAAAAAATGTAAGTATATTTTGCGGCTAATGTGGGGCTCGTACTGTAGTCTAACAAGTATGTCTTATTCATTTTATTAAACGGTTTGGGCGTATTGTACAATTTGTCACAAACATTAATGGCAATGAAACAATTGACTATGTGCAATTGAAAGTTCAAATAGCAAAAATCAAGACCATAACCAGCAAAATATGGGGAACTATCGCACCTCTTAGCGACAGCAACGCAAAATTCAAGCGCTTTAGTTGTCAGCAATACGGCCACATATCATATAAGCGCAACTACACTAAAAGACGAATCAAAATCCAGAACTCCAAGAGCTGTAAGAAAACAACTACCGAAGTCAACGCGTTAAAGTCAACGCAAGAAGTGGCCGCGATCATTGCAACGCTCCAAACGTCACCACCACGACTTTATGATGATTAACAAAAGTATCAAGTGCCTCTGATGGAACCCCCACTCCACAAATCTCAAAAAAATTGAAGGTAGAAAGCAACAACTAGGCCCATCAACCAAGACCTCACCATGGAATCAAATAGAAACCTCACACCATCGAGCCACAATACACAAAGGCACGGCAAAAACCAAAAAACCAAAACACCAATAATACAGCACAAATTCAAAAATCATCCAAAAAAAAAAAAAAAAAAACCCAGTCCAATCCTAGCAAAACAAGACAGACCGTCGCAATTAAAGAACCATACGACCAAAAGCCAATCCTTGGAGCGATCCACTGCACTCCCATCAAAATACACCACAACCGCAAACAATAACATCCTGTCAAATCACTCGGACATTCCAATGCGCCCGCTTCCGAATGAAACCCTTCAGCCACAGATCAACTGCCTTTCAAAAACCATATAAAAAACTACAAATACAGAAGTCCCACAGGATCAGTTATCAAACCATCATCCATCTCCCCTTGTACTAGACATCAATTTAATAACAACACATTCGCCCCTCAAGTAAAAATTGAACAAAAACTACTCCGCGATCACATCGGCAACAAAATGATGCGGAACCATAAGTCACGCTCCAACCCAGACTCCACAAACACTAACGCTCATTGAATCAAACTTCCGAAAATTAAAGCCAACACCTCTAAAACCCAAGCTTTCCCACTAGCAATCACAAACGCCGTCCTCGCTATTAAAAAAACTAAAATTAGTGAAGCATCCTTAAACTTATCACCCAAGGAAATCACAAACAACCAAACATCAACTACTGGACCAGTTTAAGATTTACCTACTACACAGTGAAAAAAAATTACGTAAATACAATACTACTTCTATTGTATATAAGTCCAACGCAATTTTCTATTACATTTTAATAGAAGAAAATCATTACATTTTTTTAATGCAAGTTGTATTAAAAAATATCAATTTTGAATTATTAGATTTTAATACAGACACCATTAGTTTTTTTAAAAACAAGATCTATTAAAATGTGTGTTTTTGTTTCTATTAACTTTCAATGGTGCCACTATTTTATTAGTATAATGGATGGAACCATTATATTTAAATGCAGCCTCTATTTAAAAGTAATAATGCAATATTTTATTGTATTTTTATAAAACTGGTTTTTATTTTTCAATAGATATCATTCTTTATAATACATTTTTTATTTTCATACTAATATTACAGATTATTTGTTTTATTTGATTAAAAATTAAAATTAATCAAATTATTATTATAAGTTGGCAACTTGTTTCTATTAATTTTGAAGAATTATTAATACCACTCCTTTGTAAAGCTGATGTATAGGTTCTTTTAATTCAGGTGAAATTATGGATTATACTCATCGTTTTATTATTTCTATAAACATATGGGCTGGAACAAGCGTTTCTTCGCAATCCACAAAATGAGATGTGTCATCTAAAATATTGAAGTTTGAAAAAAACTTAAGTTAGTATATTTAGTAAGAACTATAATATCAAAATTTTATATAATTATTATTTAATAAATTATTTTTTAATTAAATATTAAGTGTTAAATTTTAATACTAATTCTATTAAGTAAATAAGCCAATAAAATCACTAGAAACTGTCATGTGACCTTAGTATAATATAAACTAATACTTCCAATATTACATATTAAAACTAATACTTCTAATATTACATAATAAAAACTATATAATCAATAAATTTAACGTGCGACTTACCTGAAATTACGAAATCTTTATATTTAAACTCGCTATCACTATGTTTAATAATTTTTATTAGTTTAATTAAGTATTTTCACTTTTTAAAAAATTCTAATTTATTTAAATCGGCCATTTTTATTTAATACAAAAATAACAAACAAAAAATTACGATTAAATTAAAATAAATAAAACGATTCACGGCCACATATTATATTTTATTTTTTATCACAAACCTAAATATTTTTACTCTTCTCTTGATTAAAATAAAACAAAAAAAAAAAAAAAAAAAAAAAAAAATATCATTTAAAAATGGATCTGCACTAAACGTTACACAAATATAATTGAAATATTCAGGATAAGTCGAGAATATAAAAATTTACCGATCGAGAAACGAAACAAAAAATATATAGCTATCCTGTACATATTATATAAAAAAGTACATATTCTCTTTTTTTTTGCTTATGATAACTGTCGATGAGAGTCAAATTGAGTAAAAATAAGAGTAAAATAATGGATTTACTGCTGCAGTCATTTTTAACACAAATATTTAATACAATATCATTATTTTTTAATAGTATTGTATTAAACAATTGTTTATCGGTGGTTTGCATTAAATTATAATAGAATATTGTATTGTATAAAATTTAATACAAGGCTTCTATTCCATTTTAACAGAAGATTTTTAACTGTGTAGTGCAACTACTTCAATATGTAAAAGCTTTCAGACACTACTTCCTATTGCAAATGTTAAAATTCGGGACAGTTTCGAAAAAAACCACTGCAAAATATTATTGGATTATAGAGCTTAAGCTTCATTTATTTTAGAGAGATGTATGCAGCGATTACCAGACAAAATACAAATATCACGACCGGCCTTAGTTGAAATTGGTCTCCATTGGTCACGGCCCATAGTGTTATGAAGATAGAAAAAAGTAAGGACGGTTTTTGGGAATTAGAAGATGTCCTGGCAACCCGTATGTTGGTCATCACTGGACCAATTAGGCAATTCGAAACAACGAGCTTTTCAGAGCTTTATACATCTTGAAAAAAAAACGCGAGTCAAATCAGGAGTTGAGAGTCCGTTACACTAAATTTATGAGGGAGTATCTTAACCTGAGTCACATGAATCTAGTATCTAAATATATCAGGAGAAGGTCCTGAGATTACAGAGCGTCATTTTTTTATTGGAAATGTCGAGGATCTTCGACCCATTGGAGTGAATGAAACCACTTATAGTTCGCTGAAAGATAATGTATCAAAAGTCTAGTCGTAGGCTAGGACGACTTGCTATCAACATAGTTCGGTAGGAAAACCATCTATTCAAACACTAATCAATAACCAGTCATCCTTTGAAAGTTTCATACGAATAACGATCCTTCTGTTAAGATAGCGAACAAAAAATCAAGGACCACCACGACTACAGGAATGGGAAAATGCAATATCAGTGCTAGTTCAAACAGTACAAATGTCGAAATTCAAAGAAAAACGTTCTGCACTGGAAAAATCAAAAGCCATTAACAAAAACAGCAAGTTGCGGTCTTTACATACCGTCGTAGATGGATTTAACTGTTTGCAAGTAGAAGGCCGCCATTACATGGAAGTGACGCATTAACACTATCATATAGCAGAGGAGGTCAAACAGTAAAACATCATATCCAAAAGTACATACGCTGCCACCGATTTTAGATTCAAACATCAGAACAACTTATGGCATACTTACCTAAGGGAACTTACGTAGAGTCTAAAAAACTCCTGACACGGTTTATTAATGGTTAAAGCACGAGTGGCAGATCTCAATGCAGTCATCGTCATTGAAATACCATTGATGTAAGCAGGGAATTATAATCTATACCAAGTAATATCTGTTCCAGTAATTCGCAAAAGCAAGCAACTCCGGATCATTAATCAGCTGAGAACCTACTAACATGCGATATATCCACATTACAAAATCTACAAAGCGATCACACACAATTTGAAATTTCCATGTTGCTAAATGCACCAATTCAACATGAAATCTGTGTCCTGGAGAAAACCGCACCAAATCAAAGGATCATTGAAGTAAAATAAAAACAGACAATAGACATTGTCTGCGAGGAGACTTTATCCTGTGAGGAAAGGAATGGTATTATAACATTACAATCAGAATGAAGCAATGAACCACATGCGGTCAACAATTGGTTCAGTGAACGAGGTGAATTGTTCATTCGTGCCTTGAACATCGAAATATTTATCAACGAACCCATAAATCCTTCGTCAATTCAATTCGAAGTGGAGATAACCACTTAACATAGCAGACAACTCCAGATGTCATGGGTACTATATATGCCAAGTTACTTGCATCCAAAACTATAAACTTGCCCCGGTAAAACAAGAAAATTTCCCTAGACAAGAATTATGTGAAGCTCACCTCTTAGTGATATTGCTTGTTGCAAGACACTAGATATAGCTACTCCAACTAAACTAAGTGCATGGATGCAGCAATAGTCCTGGCACTCTTTATTGCACCCAAAATATTAGATTTACTACCGCAAGACCACGCTGGAATCACGTAAAATTCGATCAAAATCCAAACGATCATGCTTCTAGAGCGATTTTTTCATCCCAACTAGCAACATGGATTTGTGATTCATGTACACAATCAAATTTCAGAAGATATCATTGACAAGCTTACAAAAATTACATAATCATTTCAGGCAAAATAAAGATAATCCTAAAATTTTTAAAAAGTAAATTTACACTGTTCTTTGATAGAAACGTCAACACAGTGTTGGAGGAAGACTCAAAAAGTCAATCAGAAAATATGACACAAAATACCCGATCATTCTACTTTAAAGTTCACATCCTTAGTAGAATGATGATCTCCTTCATCCATAACAAATATATATTAGATAGACTTGTATCGTTTTAAAATAATCAAAATATTTTTTTATATGTATATTCGCCTAAATGTCATATATTTATACTAAATGTTGACGATATTCTATCGACCTGACATCTGGAACGTCAATAGGTAAAATGTTTTTTTCTTATGAAGGTAGTCTACTATGTGTATTTATATTATGTACTGTGCAATTTATTAATGGTTTATAAAATATCAAGGATTAAGGATACAATGAACCCATCACTTTCTAAAATACACCACTATATAAAGCACAAACCTTCGAGTTAGTACGTAAATCTAAATTATAAAATGATTAATGATATTTTGTGGCGTACCACTCAAATAATCCCGAACTTTATTTTCGATTAATTTGAAATAATATCCATACCGACCGTGTACACAGTAATTATAGTTATCAAACTTTTTTTTTCTTTGTTATTTTGTTAAATCCAAAAAAGCTCTCATTAAAAAATTGTGTTACTTGTTTCTTTTTTTTTTTGCTTAATTATATTTCGTGATGACAACCAAAATAATAATCATAGGTTTCTTCTTCTTCATTAAAAAGTTTTTTACATTTTCAATATTTAAAAAAAAAAAAACGAAAACTTCACACCAATGAACCTGTAAATAGGTAACTGTATTTATATGATAAGTTGGCAAAAAGCTTTTACGTATATCTACCGAAGCAAATAACGACGACGACGACAATTTTATTTACAAAGGGACACCCAGATTCAGTGTAAAAAAAATGAAAATGGAAATCAAACTTATTTTCCAAACTTGGTATTATTTTATTTTTTACTATTAATCTCATTTGTTTTATTTTGTTTTTAAATGGAAAAGAAAAAGCTAACGAGAAAATTTGTACAAAAACAAAAAAAATGAAATACGCCTACACATAATAACTTCTCAATTATTTATGTATAAGAAAAAAAAAAATCTTCTTCAAAAGTACAAAAGCTTATTCCAAGTCTATTGTTCCAGAAGTTTCATCTGTATATCTCATCTTGATGCTCATTTTTAACATCTTACGTTGTTTATTCAACTGTGTAACAATCATTATTTTAAAAACAGATTAAATGACTTCAATTCAACTTTAACTGTTTGATTGTTTATTATCACTATTCGTCATATAAAATAAAAGACGACAATGCCATAAAAACAACGATAAAAAATGTGATGACATTTTAGCGACAAAAAAATCAACAAACAATTATTAGATCGCTTTATATAAGAAAAGTGTTTGATGACGATAGGAAAATATAAAAATATGAAAATTGTCCTCGTTTAGTCCCACTTCGTTCTTTTGTGTGTACTGTACTCATTTATTATTATTGTGACGTTTAACCTTTTCGCATTTTTATTTAAACTATCGACGAAAATTATTGTCGAAAATAAAAAATAAAAATTCTTATTCATTACATTAATGAAATATTTATATATATTATTTTTACCATTATGACATAATACGCCTAAATGGTGACATTTGAATAGCTGATTACAAATAATAAATCAAATAAATTGATCATACGGTGTCCTCGTCTCTTCTTTTCGTTATTTATTTTTTAATGGATTAAAATGTGTGCATGCGGTTATGTGAATATACGGATATTTAACGTTCAAATAAAATATGTTGTATGACTAATACCGAAACTTAAGGGCCATCGTTTGGCGGTACCGAATTAAGGGATGGTAGTGGTCATTCTCATTTAATTTTCTTATCTTTGATAGTAATTTTTCCTTGATAGTACCTGCTAGTTTCTTTGGTTAGCAATTTGCTATTTATGACAATACTATTGTAAAATATGTTCTAAAATAAACAATCATTGCTCTAATTTTTGTCAGTCATTGGTCTAATTTTTGTCTTCATTTCTCGAATTCTATGAATAGACCCACGACCACATGAGTGATTTTATATTTATTTTGTGATGAAGTAGTAAAAATTAAATTGATGTTAGATTTTATTAATAAAAATATGTTTCTGCGAAAAACCCATAATTACAGTGACTTAATTATTAGAAATTTGTTATAGTTGGGGGGTCTAGGCACTATAATTTAATTTTGATTTAATGGACATAATTGCAAAAGCCATTATTGTTTTTTCTTTGCAGCCGTACTGTGACTATTAATGTTTTTATAGTTTTGGCATATAGCTGGGTATTTATTGGACTAAATTAATTAATTTAGGCCAATTGTTCCTATTTTTGTAGCTATTTTAAGTACTATCGATTAATTATATTTTTACTTTTCGAATGTGAAATGGAAGTGGAAACTAGTTCACTATCTTAAACCCAACAGGATTATGTGATTGTGGAAAGAATTTATTACACCGGACTGTTTATCAAATTAACAATTGGGTTTCATTGTTTGCAACGGTAAATGGGTGAGGTAGTTGTGTACGTGGTGCTATTTTGCACCACGTGGTGTATGTTATATATTTCTAGAAAGACTTATATAAAGGGTATTTTCTTATAGGTTCACAACTATTAGTTGGCAACGCTGCATTATTTGACAAGCCATTTAACAGTTGGTAGTTGATTTTTGTTTAGTTTGGTTTGACATTTCATTATGGATAGACTTACATCAGAGCGACGCTTGCAAATTGTCGGATTTGGAGTGAGGATGATTCACAACCTTTTGTTAAACCACCATTACATCCACAGAAAATTACTGTTTGGTGCGATCTATGGGCTGGCGGGGTCATTGGTCCATATATCTTCAAAAACGATGATGGTCAGAATGTTACTGTCAATGGTGAGCGATATAAGGACATGTTAAGACATTTTCGATTAGCTGGCATTAGTCTTGCTGACATGTGGTTCCATCAGGATGGAGCCACATGCCACACAGCACGTGCTATAATTAATTTACTCAAAGAAACTTTTGATGAAAGAATAATTTCGCGTAATCGTCCAATTAATTAGTCACCAAGATCGTGTGATTTAACCCCATTGGATTATTTTCTTTGGGGTTATGCAAAGTCACTTGAGTACGTCGGTAAACCAGAGACAATTGAACACCTGGAAATCAACATTCGAAGAGTTATTGGCGAAATACGGCCGCAAATGCTGCGAAAAGTTTGCGAAAATTGGTCAAGTCGTGGCGGCCTAAATGTCATAAAATTTTCTATCCAATAAAGTGTTTTGTTTTTTTTGTGCATAGGTGCAATATATATAATTATGCACGTGTCCATTTTCGGTTATCTCGGTTTGTTTTGTGTTATAATTTTGTAAATTGAATATAATAGTATTTGTGTTGGTATTGTCGTCGTTGGACAAAACCAAAACCCTCTTTATTACAAGCCGTCTTGTAACTTTCGTTGACACAGATAAACAAAACCTATATACACAATTGAGTGTATTGATGCTATGAAAATCTGATTGTTGCATCGAGTACGCAGATGCTCTCAAATTTGTCCATCTAAATTTGATTGTGTTGGTGCGAAAATAGCATAGAAATTGTTTGTTTTTTTTTAACTAAAATTTTATAGTATTACCAATACTTTCAAGTATAGATGGGCAAGAAAATGAAAAAATATTGGTGACAATCGAGCTAGAATACTATTGGAAGTTTTGCAAAAAAATGTATAATTTTCTCATTCCTACTACCACTATTTAACATTTTTATCTCTAAGTTACGCCCACTGTTTAATGTGTATGGATAATTGAGAATTTTTTCGTCTCTTTTTTTGTTATTTGTGTTTTGTATAGAAAAGAGATGACATCAATTTTGCCTTTTAAATTTTATTTTCGACAATTTTTACTCTCTTTTGTTTTTTAGTATGGAAATGTTTATTTTATTTTACACTATATTCTAGATCATATATCGAAACGTTTTTTACTTACAATACATTCTCATGTGTATATGATTAAATAGCATGAGTATGCAATGAATACGGCTTGTAGTAAAAAGGGTTTTGGACAAAACCAACATGAATGTTTAAATATGTCTTTTTGTTGTATTTTTGGTTCTGGATTTGAAAATTTGAATTATTTGCATGGTCTCCTACGTAGGTATTTATATGTACATCAAAACTTTTGGTAATCTGGAAAGACTTTTATATTGAGTGTATTAAAATTACATACATACATATTATACTCGATGATTGACGCTTTGTTTCATCATTCGTAAAGAGTAATCACACTTTTATGATTTTCTCTCAAATAAATGAATACGCAAAAAGTATACAAATGTTGTAGTTTTTGTTGCATATACTATTTCCCAAGGCCTTTGTTATATATAAGTATAGATGCGTTTTTGTTTTGTTTGTTTTAGGGGGTGCGAACTATTATTTCACTACAATCTTTATTTGGTGCAGTAGTTGCTCTAATCGACTACCATGGGTGCCTGTAGGTGCTAGGGTGTGTGCTTCTGCTGTGTTGTATCTACTCGAAACTGCTCTTGCAAAATAATAGGAACAGTTGCGGATCGTTCAAGTTGGAGAACACTTTCACCTAGGTGCTTGCAGTTTCTGGCGGTGGTCGTATGGGGGACAGCTATTGACTGCTTTGCGGGAAAGGGGGGGGGTGGAGGTCTGGCGTTGGGACTGTTAGTCTGTGTTGGAGTTTGTGGATTCAGGGTTAGGGGATGTATTTGGGCCCTGACTAAGTTGTGGTAGATAGAGGGGGATTGGTCGATTTGTAATTCGGAGATGGTGTTGTTCGAACTGCTTCCTGGTGTTGTTGGGTACGTTTAGCGATGGGACAGTGAGGGACTGTGGCTGGGTTCTGGGCAATGTGTTGTAGACGGCTGCGGAGGTGGCTTTTATTTGAATGAATGTGGAGCGGCAGCGATGTGTCTGGGGTAGCCTAGTGAAGTGGATGGTCACCTTTTGAGTTGACATTAACTATCTTGATTCGATTTTGGTCTAATGCCCTTGATGACCGAAATCGGCCGGAATCGCAGGAATTGTGGCTTGGATCTGGTGGAGATGGTTCGTGATAGTGAACTTGCTAGTTTTTGCAATTGATGCATGTAGCTTTTCAGGGAGGCACTCCCGAGTTGCTGTGGCCGGTTTTTTCACTGATTTTGTTTCGGTGTGGTGTGGGTCGACAGTCACATATGTATGCCGACAGTTGCATATGTGTGGTTTGGTTCACTTGTAGGAGTGATAGAGAGAGGTTGGTCAGATAGTCTTCCTAGATCTCGTTGGTGACTGTCAGTGTTTGAATACCGGTTCAATTGGCAATTTAGGTCTGGTAGTGATTAGTGTCGGTAGGGCTCGTGTAAATATTTATCTGCTGAAAATGGCAGTTTGTTTTCGAAGAGGGCGTTTTGGTCTTTTCCTATTGGGGTTGTCCCAGATTGAAATTTACTTTGGTTTGCTTGTCATTTTACTCTGCCTTTTAATTATTCTTAAATCTGTAATTTGGGTTTATGGTGGAGTTGTTGGGGAGTTTGGTTTCTATCGGTGGTGATTATGGGATGAATTGTGAATGTATGTTATACTATTGATGAACATAGTACTCATAATGCCACTGTCAAAGGTATAGATCTGGTTTTCAGGGAACCATTGCTGAATGGAGGCATACTGGAGTTGCTGATAATAGATGACAGATTGCAGAGCAGTTCAAAAAAAATGTGATTGCCTTATGCTAACAGTAGTTGGAATATTGGCTACCGGGTATCCGGACCAATTCTGTCATTTCTAACAAACCTTTCTCTTCCTTACACCGCAAAAAATACTAACTATCGAGCGCTTAGGTATCAGTAACCGGGTCGAGTCTGTCATAACTAACATTTCTTCTATTCGTTCGGTTTTGGTGCTCGGCATTCCGGGAGTTCCTGGTTCGTCCTGGCCGTACACTCAAAATTTCTAACATACTCCCACCTGTTGTGAGGATTATGCAGACTAATGCTAGAAACCGCTTAATCATATTTAACTTCAACTAAATGCATGTATACTTATGCATATATATTTATGCATTTAAATAATACTATTGACTTACAACGATATTCTCTTGTAGTTATGAATTGATTTTACTATCCTGAATGCAATTATATTAAATAAGAGTTGACTGGTGTTTCTGACGTGAGTTGTGACACCACTGGTAGTTTGAATAATTTAACTACGGGGTGAAGAAACTGGCCTGAACTGCTCTTCATCTTCGCAACGAAAATAACTCCATCTCATCCAGTAAGTACACGAGACAAAGGCTATTCCGGTGGTGGTAGATTGGTGCCCTTGATGAACACAACATAGTCCACTGATTGAGTGGCGTGAGATAATATTTGTGCTATCTTACCCAGAATGCTTGAACACGTTTCTAATTGTTCTAGTACATGTTGAGCTTTTGATCAGGAATGTCTTTAAACTCTGGCTCTGGAATAGCTACCATAGGTTCTTCTATCAACATATAACCAGGAGAAAGAACCTGTCATAAATACGACATAAGGCGACATAGAGTTGTGGATGGCTTCGTTTTGATGCAGCATAGTGATCATTTTTGCGTACATAAACTGGGATTTTGCCACTACCCATTTTAAGTGAAACTTAAGGGACTTTATCGTAGTCTCCCACAAGCCGCCAAAATGTGGTGCACTCGGTGGATTAAATTGTTTACCTTCGTGTAAACAAAAATTATACAACTCAGTATCGGTTTGTTGTTGAAGTATTTGTTTACGTAATCTTTTAAGTTTAAGATTCGCTCGAATGAAGATTGAACCATTGCCACAAAAAATATGGGATGAACAACAACCTCGTCTGGCCACGAAGCGTTTTAATGCTGCTATAAATGCTTCCGTGTTGAGACTGTTTACTATTTCGAGGTGCACCGCTTTCACTATGTCATATACATACAAAAAGTACAATGCACGCTTTAGAATACGGTTCATTGCGTAATTTGCTGTGCTTTATTTAGATTGGTCCCGCATAATCCACGCAACAATTGAAAAATCGTCGGTGTTGTATGAATCGTTCGACTGGGAGATCATTCATTTTTGGATTACAAATCATTATTCGGTGTCGTATGCGTTGACAGGTCACTTCCGGATTTACGGTAATTAATTCACTTCTGCGCATCTAATAGTATTCTTAACCGCTGATGTAGTGTTAAGTACCTATTGAAAACCTCCGTGTAAAAGTCGATGATGTGCGCCTTTAACCATTAAATTATTGAATACTTTGGCAATACGATTAGGAATTGCGTCGAAAATTTTAGTTGACAAATTGCGCAATGCGTACCACCATTTGCGTATCACTACTGTGGACGTAGTATTATATTGAGAATAAACATGGAATCAAACCATTCAACTTGTTCATTGTTAAATAACTGACCTTTGATATTCTCGATCACCTTTGCTAGGAGGTAGGCCCCACATAAGCCTAATCATGGAACATAAATTTTAAAGTGTATACGGTTACGGGAGACAACTACCCTAGTGGATCATAGGTTCGGGATTTGGCGGCTAATATTTTCCGTTTGGTCCTACTTGACATATAATCCGTTAATTCGGCGTTAAAAATGACTGTATCATTGACAGATTTCCAATAGCACCTAATATTTTATCGGTTTCATTGTCCTCTAACAATTTAGGAGTCGTATCGATTTCCTTTTGCCAAACAGAGTTTAAAATTGTTTGGGAATTTGATCACCACTTTCGAAGGCTAAACAAATTATGTTGTAAAACGCGAACCAGCTGATTCTTTAAATCATTGCGGCCTCTTCGCTGTCTGATCCCGATAACGGATCATCATGATGTGTTAAATAAAACTTTTGATTGTCATTTTGAGGCAGCTGGGATAGTGAATATGCCAAGTTTGAAAAGAATCTTTGATAAATTCACGGTATTGATGTATATGCTAATTCCCGTGCAAATTTACGTTCCATCGCCAAAAGTCGAGTCCTTGCAGGTACATATGAGTTTCCAATACATGTTCGAGGTCCCTTTAGTGATAAACGTACTAACCATCGCCCATGCCTACTTTTCGATGTGGTAGACGCAGATAATCCTTTTCTGCGCAGATCTTATTAAGTCATAGATACTGTCGTGTGTTTTGTTTTTTTTAACAAATGGGGCAGGATGTCTTAAATAGACATTTGTTGATAAAATACCCTTAAAGTACTTTAAGACTTCAATTGCGAAAGCTAGGACATTTATAGAATAAGTGGTTTCCATCACACGAGTAACAAGATGACGCCCTCTTGATCATATGTAGCGATTTCACTTTGAAAGACTTGGTTGATTAAGTACAGCAATTCCACAAGATTCCAATGCGTTAAACCGGTCATTTAGACGATTTGTAAAGCGAGCGATTGTTGGTTACGCTTCATTGGCTATACATTTCTCGCCCATATATATTTAGTATCATCGTCTACTTTTGGTAGGAGCAGATAGATCAACTATGGATCCCTCTTTTCTGATTCGCTTCAGTTCTTTGAAATTGGCAATATAAAATGGTTTCTGATACAGAAAGGTTTGAATTAATGATGAAAATATCGACTTCGGCTTGTCATAACGTTGCTGCTGTTTCTCCCGTGCTTTTTTATTATTTTGATCTATGGTAGTGATGTGTCGAAGAAGTACAGCAGCTTTACCTCGCAAAAAGCTATTAATTGCAATGTATTCGCACAGTTTTGAATGATGCACCGCACTAACGTACTAACGCACCAACACCTAAAAATCTCCGAAAAACGGTTCAATGTGAATCTTCGGCAATCTCACATGTGTATCGTTTAAGGTCCTGGGTTTCGGCACCAAATTGTTTAGAAATTCACAAAGTGTTTAGTCCGAAACAATTGTCTATTTAGGTAGACTCGGTAACTGATTTGATGAAAAACAAAAAACTACGAAATAACAATGAATTGACATATTGAATAGATAAAAAAATATAGAAAAAAAAGAACATAGAATTATACACTGAACTGGATTTCATTAATGTATAATCGAATAATTTTTTTTTTTGTTTGATTTTGATTTTTTCTTTCTAACAGGAGATTTTGCCGAATTCTAAAAAAATTACCTTTATCTTCGACTATACTTTAATATTTTATGGAGTTTGCTTTTAATGGGTCAACAAATAATCAAATAATTGTTTTGGTCACAAATAACATTGATTTTATCAGCTATAAAAGTAGATGTCGTTACTTTAAATCGTTATCAATTTTATTGTACGTTGAAAGCAGAACCGACACTATAGAATGTCCGGTTTTATATGACCGATTTGCGGTTAGAATTAAAACAATTTTCATTATTTGTTGATTTCTAAATAATTTACTCGTATTTAGTCTAGTATATAGTCTACCATTGAGTTTAACACTCAAAATCCAATCGTCATATCATTACATGCGACGTGATTTTATTCATGTCACGTCATATTAAAATTGATATTTAAGTCAACATAAAAAATGGAAGACACATACACACACATCAATAATTGTATCAACTTTGACAGAATATCAACTTATGTAAATTGTTTTGTCAACAAAAGTGGATTATAGAAATTCAATTTAATTATTGTAATTATGGTTTTAGTACACGAATACTATAAGGATAATAACAATCGATTTACTGAAAATTGTAAATATCGTTATGTTTTTCTATAGGAATATGTCATTCCACCTCGTACTCGCAAATTGTATAGATTATATGATTTAAGCTTTTTACAGAAAGTTTAGTATATTTTATTCATTTACCAAATAACGTTGGTGCTCGGGGCTATAGTTTCAAATCTGATCAAAATGTGAGGTGTATAAAATTATACATGGTTAAAACACTTTTCAAATCGTTTTACAAAACTCCGTGATGACGAAAGTCGAATTAAGCCTCCAATAGAATTCGTTTTCTCATTAAAGAGGTTTAGTACAGTGGTTTTGTTGGAAATAAAGTTGAAGATTTTAAGAAGTTTGGTACCCATTTCTAAGAAAATAGAAAATATTGAAGGATTTAATGATCGACAGTTTAGGGGTAGTAGTTTTAGTTTTATTTAGTCTTCCTCCCCTAGGCGAGCTAGCCCTCGAGCTCTTTATAAAATTTTCTTAATGATATTCTTAGAATATACCACCACAGAGTGTTCTGTGTTGTTGTACAAGGCGACTAAAAGAAGGTTTGAGTGCTGGGCTGACATGTTAACGCACTATAGGTGCGCATCCCTGTTTTGTGTTTGTGTTAATGTATATATTATGTGTTGTTGCATTATATACTTTTTATTATTTTGTTTATGTAAATCATAACTGAGATCACTTTTATTTTGGTCTTCGACTGGTAAATACCAAACAAATAAAATATATACATCAATTTTGTGATCGTGTCGCGTCGCTACTAGTAGATTGCGGAAATTTCTAGTCGAAGTTCGCCGTTATATTGCATGTAACGTTATTTTTCGAATTGCTATCTTTTACGGGTTATTTATAATGTTGAAAGGTGTGCTCGTTAAACGGTAATTTAGTTAGTGATACGAAAATACCACTAACTAAATCACTAACTAAATTTGGGATTTTGAAACAATTATTCTAAATCAATTTCAAGATATTAAAACATCAGAGTCGGCAGGTAACTTAAGTGCCAAACTCTGTGATAGATGTATCAAGCGGAGATGCCAATCCATTGGGTATTCGACTCTCCGAGGTTAAACTACCTAAATTCACTGGGTTCGAAACTGAATGGTTAGCGTTTAGAGGCACTTTTCAGGATTAAGTGCATAAAAGAGTGACTGACAATCGAGTTAAATTCCATTATTTAGTTTCGAATATACGTGAAGGAAAAGCATTTTCATTAGTAGAACATATACCTGTGATAGCAGATAACTATGAACTCACTTGGCAAACTTTATGTAATAAATACAATAATGAAATAGCTATCAAAAGAGCTCAAGTAAAAGGGTTATACGAAGTAAAGCCACCAGCTGAAAATTCATCAAAGGCTCCACAAGCATTTGTGGATCACATCGTAAAACATTACAATACTCTACGATCATTAAAAGTCGATGTAAACAGTTGGAGTTTGCTACTCATCCATCACTTAATTCAAAAGTTGGATAGTTCCACGCGTGTAGCTGTCATCAAGGCAACAGATGTTCAAAAAGTATTAACATTTGAAGGTCTTACTATAATTTTACGCAAAAGAGTGCAGCTATTAGAAGCCATTAAGCCATATAACAACTCTAATTCAGGACCACAACCAATGAAATTCACTTCAATTCGAATATAGGTAGAAAAGTTCAACCGTACAAATCGTATAATGGAACGTTCGTTTCTAATGAACAGCATTGTCATAATTGCAATGGTAATCATAGTATTTTACAATGTCAGTCATTTTTGGGTATAAAATTAACTCCCAAGATGCGTCTAAAGTTCTAATTGTCTAATAGACCATCATAATGTACGAGATTGTAAACATCCGTCGTGTGGTAAATGTTCATTGAAACATAATGATCTATTGCATTTTAAAGCAGAAACTCATCGAATTCGTTTCTCTAATAATTACAAATCATCGGGGAAACTCCGCCCATTTATCGAATGACTGTCACACTTCAAACAAAGTTGATGAGACCACAAATATGTGTTCTAGTACTTCTTTAACCGCCACTTTGCTATTTCACGCTTCGAATAAACAAATAGTGGGACCACCGTCGCAACAACAAGTGTTACTAGGCTCTGTTATTATCAAAACGACATCATCGAACGGATCTCAAAACAAGTTTCAGGAATAGGTGGTGATATCCCATCAATAAAATATAAGGTTTCCGTACTGGTAGCTTAAAAAATAAATGACTTTTCGTTTACGATTTCTTAAATAATCGTGTTACACGATTCCTTAAATAACTAATGATCTGCCTTCATCGCGGTTTCAATATGATAAGAGGTTAGTGCCGTCAAACTTCAAATTGGCAGATCCTCAATTTTTTGTGCCACATGGTATTGATATGTTAATTGGAGCTGAGTTATATCATAAATTGTTTTTTGAAAAGACAGTTAGAATCTCAACAGAACTTCCTCCCTTTCATGAGAGCGTGTTTGGCTATGTAGCTTGTGGTAATCTTTCCACAAAATTCGGATGTTAGGTCGCAAGATTTTAACAGTTTACTCAGTTATTGTCATCAAACCGTGTGTAGTATTGATACTCTAGATCGCCAAGTTCGAAAATTTTGGGAATTGGTTACAGTCTGTGTTAAGAACGTTATGTCAGTCGAAGAAAGATTATGTGAAGAACATTATCAGGAAAATTCTACAAAAAATATATATACTATTTATCTACCTGTCGACAGGTAGATATATAATAGCTATACCCCTAAATTCGAATATCTACAATCTTGGTTATTCGTGTGAAAATACTAAACGACAATTCTTACAAATTGAAAAGAGACTTAGTCGTCAACCCGGAATTTATGATGAATATCGGAACTTTATGAAAGAGTATTTGCAACTGTCTCATATGGTGGTCGCTATGTATTGAAAGAGAGTAGCACAACGACTAAACTGCGTGTGGTTTTTAATGCTTCTTCAAGAACATCTTCAAATCTTTCGCTAAATAACTGCATGATGGTAGGGCCAGTCGTTCAACAAGACCTCTTTTTATAATTATTAGGTTCAGGAAGCATCGAATAGCATTTTCAGCAGATATTGCTAAAATCTATAGACAAATTTTGATAAAAAATGAGCATACCGATCTTCAGCGAATTTGGTGTCGTAAAAGTCCAGAGGAGCCATTACATTGACATGTTAATAACTTCAGACGGTAACTTAAGGTACCGCTAGTGCCACATTTTTGGCTACTGGAACGCTAAAACAGCTGGCATTAGATGAAATGAAGAATTATCTAAAAGCATCTACCGTATTGTTAAAAGATTTTTACGTGGATGGTGTTTTGTGGCACGGTTGAAGAAGCGTTAAGATTAAAGTCTGATTTAATCAGAATGCGGTAGGTTTGAATTGCGTAAATTTTCATCAAACTGTAGTAGCATAGCAGACAATAACTCATCGTTAAAGATTTCCTTGATTTTGGGCTTCAAATGGAACAATGAAGATGATACTTTTGAGATGGCGTTTGATAAGGTAAAATTGAATACTACTTGTTCTAAACGTAACGTATTGTCAGAGATATGCCAATTATTCGACCCACTAGGATTGTGTTCACCTATAATTCTTATACTGCAAAATTATTTATGCAGCAGTTGTGGACAATACCTAATTTAAGCTGGGATGATCAATTACCTCAAACCTACAGCAATAAGTGGTTTGAGTTTAAAGGTCAATTGGCAAAACTTCAGAATATTGTTGTGCCTCGAAATATCCTGCAAACTAATTATCATAGCGTCGAACTTTACCGCTTCGGTGATGCAGCACGAATGGTTTTGGTTGTGTGCAGCACGAATGGTTTTGGTTGTGTGGTGTGCACGGTCATCATCGCGTAAGATTGGTATGTTCTAAGTCCAGATTAGCACCCTTGAAGCAACAGACAATTCAACGTTTAGAATTGTGTGTGGCTTTGCTTGCGGCTGAAATGTCTGCCAAATTATTTGACATTCTGGGAATTAAGTTTGATGCAGTATATCTATAGTCAGATTCCGAGATCACTTTGTTTCGAATAAAATCCGAACCACATCGATATTTAACTTTTGTCGCGAATCAAATTACACAAATTCAGGAAAATTCATCAGTTAACAATTGGCACTAAGTCTTATTTCCTCGAGAATTTAATGAGTATTGGTGGACTGGTCCAGAATATTTGGCCCGTGATGAAAATGTCTGGCCTAAATGTCTAAAAATTAAGCTAAGAGCTAATTTACTTAGAAAAACGTCCATTAACAGAAAAATGTAATCACTTAGTGGAAGATAAACTTGGTTTAGTTGAGCGTTTCTCTTCGTTTACACGACTGAAACGGGTAAAAGCTTGGATTTTGCGTTTTTCGTGAAACTACAAACTGAAAAATCTAGAAAAGCGTCATCGAAGTATCACTGAGTAAGAATCTAATGAAATAGACATGGCTCTGAAATATTTAGTCCGAATCGTGCAATACCAAGAGTTCAAAAATGACATTGAAACCCTACAAAAACATAAGGTAGTTTGCAATTAAAGTCGATTAAAGTCATTATCACCATTCATAGACCCAGCGAGAGAATATTGCGAGTTGGGGGTCGATTATCCAATGCTGACATTACTAATGAGCAAAAACATCTAATTTTGCTACCATCAAATAGTGCATTTTCTAGATTGCTCGTTTGTGATACGAATAGATGGTTATTGCATTTCAGACTACATGTTTTATTGTCCAGCATTCGTTTAAGGTATTGGATAATTGCCGGTAGAAATTTATGTCGGAAAATTTACAACGAATGTATACGATGTTTTCGTGTAAGACCAAAAACATTAATGAAATAGTAGCCGATCTACCGGCAAATCGAGTAAATTGTTCTCGACCATTTTCAATTGTTGGCATAGATTTTTGTGGGCCGTTCCTAATTAAGAACAATAGTAGGTCCAAAATTAAAATCAAAGTTTATATTTGTCTATTTATATGTTTTGCTATCAAGGCTGTACATATGGAAACGGTTGCGGATTTGACAAGACAGGCTTTTTTGGCTTATCTGCGTCGGTTTGAATCTCGTCGCGGATTATGTTCTAAAATAAATTCATATAACGCAACCAATTTTGTCGCAAGCTTGGCAGGCAATGGAATTTTGTTCGTAGAACAGCATTCAGTGGTTAATAATTCCACCGCGTTCGCCCCACTTTGGAGGACTGTGGGAAGCGGCAATTAAGAGTGCGAAGGTCCATACAATACGGGCAATTGGTACCACGTTACTTAATTTGGATGAATTTCAAACAATACTGGTGCAGATTGAAGCCCGTCTAAATGCACGCCCTCTTACGGTATTATACATATACTGTATTAAGCAATGTATAGCCATACATTGCTTTATACAGTAGAAATCACCTGACACAATATCACCAGACAGAACAGGATACTCATGTTCAAGCCTAGGTATTGAAGCAAAACAATTGTATCCTTGCAAATCGCAAAATCTCCTTATCTTATCTTAAATAATTATAGAAATATCCTATCGACATCCCAAATTCAATTAATACTTTTGATGATTTACCAATGATGATACAAGACTTTCTTTCTCAGGCTTTATATGCTAATATCTTTATGAATTCGATGTTGACGTAGCAGAACATACCCAACTATCATTCCTTTTTGATTCGGGGCAGATATCAGCATTATTTAAGTTTAAAGTATTACTGACGTGTAATGTAAATAACATAAATGCAATATTAAAGGCATATTTTCCGGTCATTTAGAAACATTAGAAACATTTACTGCCAAATTAAAATTAAATAATCAAGTGAAGATATTACATGTATTAACAAATATTTTGCAATACTTGATCTTGATACCTGTTCCCATTAAGTATCGATAAAATCATCCGATAAAGAGAAAACAGCCTTCTATGGCAGTCTAGGACACTACTAATATGTGAAAATTTCATTTGGTTCGAAGAACGCGCCTTCAACTTTCCAACGGTTGATGAACACTATTATGCCTAGTTTGCAATGTATTCACTGTATAGTTTATTTGGATGATGTTGTGGTATATGCTGTAAAACTAGAGAAATATAAACAAAAATTAAAGGACGGTTTCTCGAAATTTCGTGTCGAAAATGTGAACTTACCCAACTAAGATACAAACTATTGTCGATTACCAAATTTCTTGGATTAGTCGAGTACTACCGTATATTCATCGCCAGCTTTGATAAAATTTCAAAACCGTTGACCAATTTACTACATAAAAATGTTATGTAGTAACAATCGCCTAAGCAAGCTGCCAACTGAATAAAGCAAAATTGTTAGCAGTAGTTTGAGCTGTGAAACATTTGCAACCGTATATAATCTCTACGGCCGGAAATTCAAACTATATAAAGATCAAAACGCATTGATCTGGATGATGAACATAAAAGATCCGCTATCACATATATAAAGAAATTTGCACATACATTCAGGCGCAAAAAATTAAATTTTATATAATCGGCGATAAATATTTTTCAGCGGTAAAACAAAATGAAAACCAAATTTGACGCAAGTTAATCATTTATCACCAAAAGGGAATCGCAATTATTATTTTTCATAAACATCGAACCGTATGCAGTTGTATGTGTAACGAGAATGAATGGCAAAATATATATGATCACAGGGCGTAGAGACCAAGACGCAATGGATTTTAGTAGTGGTGACCACACATTTGAAGAAATGATGAGTTTCCGATACCTCGGATCCCTTTTTACTTATATGTTAACAATGTGAAAGAAAATATAAAAGCGCGTCTCTTCGCAGGCAACCGTGCAAATTACGTCCACTGCTAAAGTATAAATATCCATTTGCAAATGACGACAACCTGACAACCTGAAAAGTGTTGTCATTTTTGAATCTGTTGAGCCCTGATGGATGAGTATGAAAGATGACTTGCAAGAAGAGCCATGTGGATGATATATTGCCCCAAACGCGACAATGACGACACGTACCAAATTCTCCTCAACAACGAGGTCAGGAATTTGATAAAGTCACTGTCGGCGACGATGGCTCCTCAATACGAACGGCAAGAAAATATCTATTTTCTTTCGATTGAGTCCTCAACCGTTAAAATCGGATTAGACATTTTTTTTTTAATTTAAAGGTGTAATAAAAAATGTAAAACAATTAAACTGGATGACGTTTTTCATCGGAGCTCAACAAAACACAAAAAAAAAAATCCGCATGTTACATAAGGAAAAAGGATACTGTGCAAAAAAAGTTCAACGTTAATTTAATCATTATTTCATAAAAATCATAAATAATAAAGTATGGTAAGAACATAATGTTTTCTATTTTTTAATTCTTGTAATTTATTTTAATAAAAATTAATTAAATTTAACAAAAAAATAATTTAAGGATAAGAAGTTTATAAAAAAAAAAAAAGTTTATTAAAAATAATTTGTAACATTTGTGCGGTTAAATCGTTAAATGTGTCGACATTTTCGGGGTACACTTAATTGTATTAAAAAATTAATTAAAAAAAAAACACAACCTAAAATATTTAATGTGACCTACATGGTTTTTAGAAACCGGAAGTTGTATTTAGGTAAATCAATAAACTGGAACGTTATACGTGTGTCGCAACTATAGGCGACTATACACTCAAATACACTCGGTGTGGAGTTCAAAGTTTCCCATCAGAGGAGTTCTTGGGTAGCGGATAATGGAAATTATTAATCAGATCGCTGAAGGTATAAAATACAATGAGAAGGCACCCAAAAGAACGAATGAAACAACGAAAGCATAATGGGGCAGGGATTAAAAATCTCGGTACTAGCGGCTCTTAGTAGTCTAAATCCAACGACCACAATGTTACCACAGTGGGAAACTAGGCTACCAAAGTAAAAACATTTTTACAAGTTCGTTTAGTACGTTGAGTTCAGATAACCAAGAAGCAGCCAAATTTGATCAAGTTCTGGGAATTGGTCTACTAGTTAGATGGACCGATTTAAAAGCAGTAAGGGGCTTACGAGATCATCTACAAAAATACATATATCTGGGCTTTAGTTGGGCCAAAAAGGAACGCATTACAACAAAGGAGGTTATAACCAAAAAGAACACTGACGAAAGAACTGGTCGAATAATGGAAAGTAATTGCACCAAAAAGGCGAAAAATAAATTGGTAACGATCAACTCGACCAAATGCGCTTTAAAAAGGAGCTGTATCGTATGCAAAACTGCTAAGAAAGAGAAGGTGGACTCAAAACTTACTGGACTGGGAGACAAATTTATTCATATTCGCCAAACTACGAAGGGATATTTTTTGTTAGAGTTCGTAAGCACTGAGAACCAACTGCAAACACTTTTTTTCCAACCCCAATTGAAGAAAAGCATTTGTCAGGAAGATAATGTTAAAGCCTTGTCGTAGGAAGCCCTTGTGGGAATAAAAGACTTAGATGTAGTGTCTATACCGACATATCACTTCAGACTATTGTTGGTGGGGAAAACAAAACGTATTGCTTCTATAAAAATGGTAAAAGCTTCTTGTCTTATTGCAAAAGGACTGCAACAATGAACCGAAATGCATATTTTGTAATGATAAAGCCGAACAGGCATTCCACTGGGAGGTTGAAGTGTCCGACAAATCACAAAGCGCTGCAAATAAACCGAAGTAGATGAGGTTGTGCCAACTCAATCTTAAGCACTGGGAAGATGCGCAAGACCTGCTACAGCAAACAGTATAAGTGATTTGGACGCAGACATTGTTAATTTATGCAAACAAACACAATTTATGCGGCAGCAGATTTTTAAAATCGTGCTGCTGCCTGTGTCTGTGAGAAGTTAACCTTTCAAAAAAATACTAGTGGTGCTGAATCTGGTTTTGTAAGATGTAAAATCGATGGTTTTCATATCTATAGCTGCTATGCTCATCCCAGTGCAACCATACAAGAGTTCAAAGTTTTCTGGATAGTCGACCTAGAGACGCGCTAGTTACTAGGAATCCGAGTTACTAATAATAGAGGGAACCTACTGAAAGCATTTTCTTTACTTCCAGTGGTAATGCTGAATGTCGGTTACTCCTCCACATTTCAGAGGGGTACAGCTAACTCGATAGTTGATGTAGGATTGATTAGTGAGTGAGGCGTTTTGAAAAAAAAGCCGAAATTTAATTGCTGGAAAGATAATATGTTTGGCAAAAATATTTTTACTGTTGAAAGATAGAGTTTTATCAGGAACTGCACAAAATCAGGTGTCTCAAGGCTTGTGAGGCAGCAATGCTTCGGAGATTTAGAGTTAACTGGAAGGTTTCAATGTATCAGTGGATCAAGAAAAAAGCCTCGTTAAAAATTCCTCTGTGCTAGCTACTTATATCAACGTGCAAGGCTTGAAACGAAAAACGAGTTACGACGACATTATTAAGTAATAATTTTCGCCTTTACGGAGAATGTGGCAGTTGTTGGGGAGGCAAAAATCGAGAGGAGGTGAAAGAGATATTATGTAAAAGGAGTGAAAGAGTGATTCAAGATAGAATATGGTCTATGGGTTTGCAGTTAGCGGCAACCCTTTCGGTGAAAATATGGACAAATAGGACTTATGGAGGGGCGTATTTCTACCTGAGTCATGTAATATACTTTGTGAAAACTGTCACAAAACACGCTAAAAAAATCATAAATTACAAATCATGCCACCAAAGGACTTGTGAAAAGGGTAATACGTAATGCTCTCCGTTATATACGATTTGCAACAATTTCTCCTCTTCAAAGCAGGAACCTATGTTAGGATACATATAACAACATTTTGTCCGATGTGGAAAATATATATATATATAAAATTTATAATTTTATGTAATCAAATTTTCATATTCATGTTAGCTTAGAAAATTACAATTTTTATTTCAACAACGAGAGTAATAAAAATCAAAATACTATACAAAAATTTTCATTACCATATTTTCTTGTTATGAAAATGTATACAATTTAACATTTATACCAAAAAACAAAATTTTATTTGAAACAAAAACTTTTATAATTAATAGGGACCACACAAAATACACAAAAATCACAAAAAAAAATCCCGATATTTTCATCGTTCGTTCCTGCTCCATACTGTGGCATAAGTTTATAAGTAAATAAAAAATAAAATTTTCATGAAATTAAATTTGTTAAATCTACTTGTGCCCAGAACATGATATTCTAATTAAATAAAAAATAAAAAATTTTGTTTAATTATTGTCCCGATTGGTTGCTGTGTTTTTATGAGAGAACTAACTAATTTAGGAGTATAGATTACAAAATCAAACAAGTGGGGTTTTAAATATTAATAATTAAATTCTATAATAATATAAAGATGTCTTAAAAGGTCTTTACGCATTGCTGGCAGTTTAATATCTATACGACTTAAAGAAATGAGGTTGGAGTTTGAAGTTGCAAATATATTTGGTTGTCTAATTAAAATGACGAAGTGGTTTTTCCATTTTCCCAAGTGTTCTTTGTTTCTGGCAAAAATAAAAAACAGTAGATATATTTCTTAAGTCCTTTAAAATGAAATATAGGAATATTCTCTGATAATTTTCGGCCTTTATACACAACATAACATGGTTTTTAGGGCAACATGCTAGGTTAACAAAAAAGATGTATTTTCTAGCCAGTTTTCTAACCGAACCAATTCAAAATAACTTTCATTAACAAACACCGATATAGTTTCGCAAACTTTATAATGTCGGATAGAATCGTTTTTCAGAAGGTATATACGCACATTTCTTCCGGCTATTACCTTATTTTCGCTAAAAAGAAAGGACGATCTTCAAAAAAACACTTATGAGGTTGACGTCAACACACAGACACCAATTGACGTTACTATCGACAATGCTGTTACATTTTCATTTAGATGTACTCTTCATTATCAGCACAGGTGGTCTATCATAGTTTCACTTCAGACCATTTTTCAGTGTCAAGACCGCACACATACAAATAGCAACAAACCAATTACCTCCAATCGTCACAAAGTTGAGCTCAAGTAAGTAAATTCGACATAAGTATTAAGTCTGTTGGTCTGAGAGTGACAACTTAAGGCAAACCACAGTACTGAAAGCTATACAATTAGAACCTAAAAATAGATTGATGTGAAATGTTGATCCCTCACATAAGACGAGAATAAAAGTTCAAGATTCAGTTTGTTCAGTCTACCATCTATGCTTATTCAGAAGGGGTGAAACTTACATAAAAACTGCCAGTCTCTCACCATCGCGTATAACAAAGAGTTCAACGTAAGGGAACAGGAATAATGATAGTGCCATAACACAAAGAGATCTATAAGATCTGCTCAATACTAAACGTTCATATAAAAATTGTAATGGTGCTTGAATATTATTGTATTCTTACTCGTTCTGGCACATAAAAGAAAAGGAAGTAAAAAATAAAAAATAAAATTAAAAAATAAAATCAGAAGTAAGGTGACAAATTATTTTATTTTTTTTATATTTTATCAGAAATCAGATTTACTCTTAAGAGAAAGAAAGAGAGAAGATTTACTCCTAAAATATTTTTTCTTTATCTTTAAATTTAAAAAAAAGGCAACTGGCATTCGTTTTACAACTTTATTGTTAGCAAATTGAAGTTATACGCTAGTGACAGCTAGGGCTGCAGAAAGCAGTAGAAATGTCTGTACCTTTTAATGTTGCGTTGAATAATAATTAGTTAATTTTTTCTGATGAAATCCTTAAGTTTTTAAGTTGCGTAATGTGAGTCGCAAACAATGGATAAGAAGTCGTGATCTCCACCTAAAAAACCTAATAAACCTAATAAAATCCAGCCAATGATTGGTAATTATGACAGACTATGTATTGTGGGAGATTTCAATTTTCCGGACGTTATTTGGGAACATCCGGATGGAATGTTTATCCCTTTTAACAATTCAAACGTTTCATCTATGGTTATTGATGCTTTATTTGGAATGGGTCTTAGTCAGTGCAATGAGGTACACAACCAACTGGGAAGACTTTTGGATTTAGTTTTTGTGGATGATGAATTGTTGCCATCTGTTCAACCTTGTGCAGACCTGGGCACTGTTCTTCCAGTACTTGTCATACTCCTATTTTAATTCGGCTAAGTTTTGAAACTTATAATGATTACATTCCATATTATAATAATAATGTTATTTTTAGTTTTAGAAATGGTGAGTACGACCTTCTGAGAAGATACCATGATAATTTTTGTTGGCATTTTTTGTAATATCGACATGGGATAACGAAATGATGACGGGTCAATTTTATGATGTCTTATATGCGGGAATGGATCTATATATTCCAAAAATGAAAAAGAAACTTTCAATATAACCGGAACCATGGTTTGATAAAAGGCTGGTTAAATTATATAATCGCAAATCGAAAGCTCACAAGCAGTATAAAAGAACTGGGTCTTCTAGTGATTATGCTCTAAACTCGCAACTTCGGAGGGAATTCAAAGTTTTGAATCAGTTTCTTCAAGGCAACTATTTACTAAAAATCGAATCTGATATTAGGGGAAATCCGTCGCGTTCTGGCATTATATTGAGTCTAAACTAAAAGCCAGTGGTTACCCATTACCCATGAATTATGAGGATAGTGTGGCGGAGGACTTGTCCTAGGTTACTGAATTATTTGCTAAATTTTTTAGGGCGGTTTATGCAGAAGATGATTCAACATTAACTGCCCCTGATCTGTGCAGTGAATCTAATAATACTAACTATGGGATCTCGTTTTCAGTCGATCAAGTTGGTGCTGCTATGTACTCGAAGACGTGCACTGGGCCGGACGATATTCCCTCTATTTTCTGAAGCAATGTTCTAGTGCTTTGGCTTGGCACTGTGGAAAACTATGGGGGGATAGCAATTTTGTCTGTGATCCCTAAACTTTTTTAAAAAATTAGTAAGAGACTCTTTAATATATGACGTGAAAAACTTAATTGTTTCTCAACAGCATGGTTTCTGTGCGGGTAGATCAACTACAACGAATCTTGCATTATTTGTAAAAGATACAGTTTGTTGTTTGGAAAAAGGCATTCAAATGGATGTAATATACACTGATTTTGGCAAGGCGTTTGACAAAATAAACCATAACTTACTTATTGATAAACTCACAAAGCTGAACACGAATAAAGTTCCAGTAATCTCAATTTGTCCGTATTGGGTATACATTTTCTAGGCATATCCAGGTTTTTTTCTGGCGTACATCTAGGTCCATTACTTTTCATCCTATTTGTAAATATTGTAGTAGACTTCTTTAGGTTCTGCAAATGTTTGAAAACAGGATTCAAATTGTGTGTTTTAATTGGACTGTGGAAAACCGTTTTGCTCTAAATGTTTCCAAATGTAAATCTATGACATATTCCAAAAAGAGAATATTGCTTCTTTGTACAGACTCGACGACTCTGTACTTGAGGTGGTGTGTGACATTAGCGATCTGGGTGCCCTGTTTATATCCAATCTTGATTTTTCTAAGCACACAGATAAGTAGCACATACACTCTTAAAATATAATACATTTCTTTTGTTAGACCAGTTTTGGAGTACGCTTTGGTTATTTGGAGTTCCAGTTATGGCTACCACAGCGACCGTATTGAAAGCATTCAAAAAAAATTCTTGAAATTTGCTTTGAGACGACTTCCTCGGTTAACAAATAGTTTTATCCTGCCCCCTTACGATGGACGTTGCATGTTATTAAACATTGTGAGTCTCAAATCCCGGAAAGATATTATGCAGGCAATGTTCACTCGAGACGTATTATGTTCGAAAATTGACTCTTCTGATTAACTTCCAACAAGACAAAATATACTGAAGGTTGATTTTCACCGCACAAATTATGGTAGGGATGATCCAGTGGCCCGTACTTTCAGAATTTAATTTGTTTTCTGATAATTTTGATTTTAACATATCAAGAGATCTTTTTATGAAAGAGTATTTTTTTAATAATCTCACCGCATCTCAATATGGTTTATTTATTTATTTATTCATTCGCCAACACTATGTAATAGACGTGGCGGTTCAATACAAAATACGTTATGTAATGAAACTGGTAATTCGCATTACATAACGTATTTTGTATTGAACCGCCACGTCTATTACATAGTGTTGGCGAATGAATAAATAAATAAATAAACCATATTGAGATGCGGTGAGATTATTAAAAAAAATACTCTTGCATACCACCTTTAAACCATCCCGATGGCAGTAGTAAAATTATGGATTCAAATTAAAAATGTGAAGGAATATGGGATTTATACATAACAATAGTTACTACATATATGTACTAACCGATGCTTCGATTTTCCATGTATCAATAGAAGAGATCAAAGTCATTATAAATAACAGGAACCCACTCAAAAGACCCGGTCAAGATTTAATCTTCAATGTTTCCTAAAACATCTTCCAGAGTCTGGAATTAAATGTATGTAACAAATTAATTATCAAACTGTATCAGACTGGCTTGTTTTCCCTTTTGTTGGAAAAATACCAAAGGTGGTTGCATTAATGAAGCAAGGAAGTAACCCATGTGAATTAGACAGCAGCTATCGACCAATAAGCTTACTTGACTGGGTCAGTAAAGTGTATTTGAATGGATCATCAAAAATAGACTCAATGACTTTATTGAAGGAAACAATTGGTTAATACTGCAACAATTTATTGGTTTCTGATACAAACATCATACTACCCACTTGTCGATCGCATAGCCTAGCATAACAAAATCTAAAGAACATGAAAAAATCTACCAGCATTGGCTTTCTTGACCTAGAAAAGCCATTTGACTCTATGGTATAGATATTGCTTTCCAAGGCAAATGCGCAAAATGTTGATTTGATGCAGCACCTTGTCATTTCCATCAATCAAAGACCTACAACATTGTATGCATGTTAAACCAATCAACACTAAAGCGGGCTGAAATAATTGCTCTAATTTATAATGGCCGATCTACTACAAGAACTGAAAACTCAGCATTACTATACTGATGCATCAAACACTGCCATCGGAGCAGTGCTGAAACAGTTTGGATTCAGTGTGATATTTTACCAAAAAATAACCGGATATCAAAAAAGAATATTATGTATTCGATTTCGAGTATTCCATAAAGGTTCCATACCGCATCTCTAAAGGGAGTTTTCAAACCATTTGTTACGAGCTGGCGAATATTGCAGGTAGTGAGCCCAGTAAACTTTTGTCTACACAAAATTTTGCCACCAGTGCAACCACCGCATTATCTTCAAAACATTAACTGAAATCAATCACCCATATGCTAAACATCTTGAAATCCATCCATCTTGAAAAACTGAAATGCATCACTCTTAACGTCAACAGCCTATAGTAGTTTCACTAAACCGCGACGTGAAGAGTTTGATGCTTTGTTGGTCCACCATAACCCTTCTCCTATCTGAAACTAATCTAACACAGCCACATAATATTTACGTTGCTGAATCAATATCACGTTTGAGCTAGATGTGATAAAAGATAAATCCGGAGGCACTGCTATCGGAGTCAATTTAGAATTTTATACCTCACTTTCTGACAAAAACATTTGTTTCAGCCGATACTGAAGCAACTCTTATAAATGTCGGATCTCCGAACAAACACGATATAGACCATCTAGTATTGTAGAAAGGGACTTTAACTCACGCCATTCTACGTAGAACTGTCAAAATTCTTGATTGTGCTATTAAAAAAAACCTCCTTGATACATCGTTTACGAATCGTATACGAATTATGTTCCGAGTTTATCAGTGATATTCACGATCCAATTCAAGATCCGAGCTATTCCTGAAAAGGTGTTTTGACCCAAGTTGATTGGCTGTAATTTAAAGTTCAAGTTCAATGGAATCTATCAGATGTTCCTTCAACCTCTTCTGAAATTAAATAAAATGCTGTCATGTGAATTGACTCTCCCGAAATTTGGAATAACGAAACTTCATTATTTCAATAGACAACGGGTCTATTAAAAATCCTAAACAAACAGTAAATTAAAGCACTTGTCACTACGAAAAGACGCACACTCAGAACGAATCCCTAAAAATCCCCATTTCGAATAGTTTGTAAATAACTGTGTCATTTTTTTTCTCAGCTCTCCTCTAATTAATCCAACCATATAGAAATAGTCAAAAAAGTTAAAGTTAGTCACATTTATCGGTATTCTAACAAACAGAAACTCAAGAACTTCGGTCGGCGGCTCCAGTCAAAATGCATCGATAGCATAACGAATTTTTAGGCACAACACCTTCGCGAAATTCCTTATTCATAGGACATAGTTACCGGAAATGTACTTTTCAGCTACCATCTATGCAGAAAAATAGTGGAAGCTTGAACATTTTAAAAAATTTAGTTTAAAAATTCGATTAATGCTGTGTGCCTTTATCGACTATTCAAACTAAATTTTTCAAATTATTCAAGCTTCCGCTATTGCCTTATAGGTGGTAGCTGAAAAGTTTTGAACTTTTTGGTTTAGTTTAGTTTCAAGTTGAGGCACAGTTAGCAAATTTTGTGTAGTTCCATCTATCTAGAAATAGCATGAACTAACTCGTTATAATTTAGTTTAGTTAGTTTAGTCAATTAAAGCAAACAACATAGGGCATACAGCATAAGTATGTACAAGTAGTCGATAAGTAGACAAAAGTAGTTTTTTATTTTTTTTATTTTTTTTTGTTTCTGAACTCTGCAATCTGTTCTGGAGTCGAAGCTCTCCCAACTCTTTCGCAGTTAATTTTTAACGTCCTACCTTACGCCATCACCAGCCAAATTGAGGACGCACGAATACAGGTTCGATTTTAAATCCATCTGCACATTGCATTGCTCCAGCCAGCCTACACTGACATGGGCTATGGTTCGGCCCATGGATTCCGCACTCCAACAGGGGGTCATAGTTGTGTTCATCGTCATCACCGATCGAAATCAGGTGATGAAAAATCCCTTTTGCAACCCTCCCCTGTTGGGATTCGAACCCGGTAGCTCCCGTCCCAAACACCGCAGCTTTAATCACTGCGCCAATTGCTCGGTAAAAGTAGTTTAAGCCAGTTAAAAAACAAAGGAAAAATATGTATTTCCGAATGACGGATGATAAAGTTTAGGCTAAATTATACCGCTAACAGACTAGGGATTAGTTAAACAGTAACTAATCCCAGTACAAGTGCTGCCATCTTATATAAATATAAATAAGAATGAAAAGGGTGGTAAATTATTTGCAGTGTTTGTTACATCCTGTAGTATGTCATCGAGAAACTTGAGGATTAGTAGGAGATTAGCTAAGGGCGATTACCTAATTAATCCTTAGTTTGTCAAAGGTATACATTAGTTAAAAATGGATGTGGAAAATATTAACTTTATATATATATATATATATATATATATATATATATATATATATATATATATATATATATATATATATATATATATATTCAACCGTTGTTGATGTGGTATCTTGGAGATGGTGTCGGATAATTCGTTTATTTTGAGCCCAATATCTAGCAATATTGCTAATTGTGTCATGAAATGCTCAATTAATCCTACCTCTGATAGTATCAAAATAGCTTATATCAATTCGCGCAGTTTGAATATGGATGATAAATTTGCTGAATTTGTTAATTTTATTGATGGACTAAATTTTCACATTATTGCTATTACTGAGACCTGGCTTAAACCGTGAATGTCCTCAAATTCTTTAGCTATACCTGGTCATACGCTAATTCGGAATGATCGTTTAACTCGAAGTGGTGGTGTTACTATCTATATTATAAATAGTTTAAAATTGAAAATCCTCGACCAGTCTAGTAATGGTTTGACTGAATTTTTGTTTATAGAAGTTTTTATTAATAAATCCATCATTGTTATAGGTGTCGTGTATAATACTGGTGGTGGAAACGTGGATGTCATAGAGGAAGTTCTTTCTTCACTTGTTGGCTACGATGATATTATAATAGCCGGTGACTTTAACATAAATATGCTTAATAACAGTAAATCAAGTAGCCAGTTGAAAAACGTGTTAGTCAGTCAAAGCCTGAATTACAAAGCCTAATGATCAACCCACTCATTTTTCCAATTTTCATCAAAGTGCATCGTTACTAGACCTAATCATTACTAAGGACTCTGCCAAAATTGAAAGACTTGTGCAACTGGATGTATCGATTTTTGGTCATGATTTTATCTATCTATGGTATATGATGCCTGTGGAAAAAGCTCCAATTTCTGCGTTTCAATATATATCCTATAAATTCATTAATCTAAATGCCTTGGCTTATGACTGCGTTAATATACATTGGGATTATATTTTTGAGACCGACTTAATTGATCAGAAGGCTTCGATATTTGATACACATCTTTTGAGCTTGTTTGATAAACATGTTCCTATTAAAACCTTTGTTGTTTCCAAAGCCTTTATGGTTCAGTGAGGAAATTAAAATTGCGATAGCTAGTAAAGAAACGTGCTATAAACGTTGGAAGCGTAATAAAAGTATTGATAATCGTAGAGCTTTTTATCATAGTAGATACCATGTTAAAAAGCTAATTAGATCTGCGAAGTACAAATATCTCAATAAAATGCTTGACCACAATTTATCTCCAAGAAATTTGTGGACCAACGTCCGTAATCTTGGTCTTTCTAAAGATGTTGAGTTAATAACTCCTCATTTCTCAGCTAATGAAATTAACAATTGGTTTGGTAAAACGGTTGCAAAGTATTTAAATCCTAAAGATCTTATAAACCTAAGACCTATTAGCATATTCAATCTGGCCTTAGGAGTACAGTTACAGCGCTACTAAAAATAACTGATGATATTTTTGTTGCTCTAGATGTGTTACTTGACTTTTCAAAGGCTTTTGATTCACTAAATCATAGCATGTTGCATGTCAAGTTGGAGGCATATTTCAATTTTTCACCGCAAGCAATTAAATTGATTGAATACTATCTAAGTATGGTCGTTCCAAGTACGTCAGCTTAAATAATGAAAATTTGCATAACATTAATGTAGTGTGGGTAGTCCCTCAAGGATTGATACTGGGGCCCATACTGTTTATGCTTTTCATCAATGATATCACTTCCGTAATCAAACATTGCAACTATCATATATGTATGCTGATGATGTACAAATGTATGAGAGCAATAAAGTTGATTATATTGAACATATCACCGATTCTGTTAATGCTGATATTAGAGCAATCTCTAATTGGGCTTTGATTAATGAATTAAAGTTGAATTATTCCAAATCTCAAGTTTTACATATCAGTTCTCATAATCTGAGTATTACATATCCAGCTGTGTATATTGGTAGTGATGTTGTGCCATTTGTTGATAAAGCCTTTAATTCTATTACAAGATATGTATATAGTTTATCTAGATATGATCACATTACTCCATTTTCTAAAAATTTATTAGGTTGTACTTTTGATAATTATCTGAAATATAGGCAATGTGTATTCCTGTTTAACATTAGGTATGGGCTATCTGTTGATTATTTAAATGATAAAGTGCAAACTGCAGTTTTTGAAAGAAATCCATCTATTATTTTACCCCGGTTTAAAACCGTGCTTAGAGCAAAATCATTTTTTTATTTTTGGGGCTCAAACTTGGAATAGCCTATCACTTACTCTAAAGCGTATTACACGTCTACACCGGTTTAAAAAAGAATGTTTGAAATACTTTTCTCTTCTCTAATTAAGTTATTAAGTTAAGTTTTTGGTATACGTGCAGACTACAATGTATGTGAAGCTAGCCCGAAACTCGTCCCGAAAAAACGCGATGGCAACACCAAACTATCTCTATTGTGACATTTTTTACTCTCAGCCCGAAAACTATCACTATATTATACTATAACTGTCATGAAAATATGTCATGATAGTGATTTATTTTACTGTCAGCCCGAAATAATCTCGGTAATTTTGTTTTTAAAAATTCATTTTCTTTCTCAATAAAATGTCTATGGTCGATAAAATCTACATATTAATATATTTTATAATATTCTTATAACTATCATATCATTATACATAATAATTTAAAATCAAAGCCGTTTACTACATTTAATTTTCACCCAGATCCTACAAATACAGGCGATTAACGAGCACTAGTCATATAGAGTTAGGAGAGAGAGAGAGTGAGAAAGAGAGAGGGATAGACAGAAAGTGATAGAGAGAGAGAGGCAAAGCGAGAGTGAAAGAGAGCGTATTAAAAGCCTACACATAAGAACAAGTCGACCTGATAAAATGACAATTAACATTTGAAAAAACTTATCTAAAATTCCTCATCTAAGCCGAAACTAATCATAGTTGAGCACATCGATGTAAGTTCTAGTTTGAACAAATCATTTTAGATTACAGTCTTCCAAGCTCTGAAAATTCAATTTTGAACTTCTATACTTTCGAATTCTGATTGAATTTGCTGGATTATTTGCAAATGCAAGCTATCACAATAGAACAAAACTAAACACACATTACTAAAATATTGAAACTGTAGCTCGTTATGGCAGATATAACAGTTAACATATATAACAGTAGACATATTTACTCTTCCATGTTGGTAAGACACATAAATCGTCGTATTAAATTTTAATTGCATTTGCTAAACTATATATTTATAAAACGTTAGAAATACTATAACTATCATCTTAAACTGTAGCAATGTCTGCATATAATACAAATAATCGTAATCCTTAAGTAATACTCGTTTAATATAATCGACGCTATAATCTGGACGTGTCCCATCAAATATTCAGCAAACATATTACTTATATATTGAAGAAGTGACAATGGCAAAAATAAATTAACTTGAAAATTAATGCAGGACATGTCTGATATTTAATTCATGTACGAGTAATACACACAGAGTGCTTCCAAAACATTTAATTAATTTAATTTTGGGTACATCATTTGTGCGACGAGACGCATTTATAATATTCGTATTTTATATTCATTCGATTGTAATTTTATTTTATCGTAAAATTTACGTAATCGAATCGAATTAAAATATTTTGATTATGTTCAATTTTGAACTTTTCACATTCATTTTGCCCAACACTAATGGAAAATGATCAATCATCAATTTGATTTTCGTTTCCGATTAATAAATTTTTTTTTTTTTTTTTATGGATTCTGATTCGAATATTTTATCAAATAATAAATTATCGATTTAATGCCGCGCTAACAAATTAAAATTCTTTTTATTCGATCAAGCTTTTAACGTGCAAAAGTTTTAATTCCACTGATGTAAAATAATATATGTTAAACGTAATTGTGTTAAATTAATTGGCATAAGACGTCATCATCTTAAACCGAAGACGTATTTTGTCAGTTTAACGGTCATTTTATTTAAATTTCGTGCTAAATAATTTTATCTGAATCTGATTCATATGCACTTTAGAATTTTATGTGTATTGAGAATTTGAAAGTATTGTGACATGTTTTTTTTTATAACTTACAGACGATAACTCAATTTAATTTATTACAGCTTGGAGATATTAATGACATGCACTTTTAATATGTGTGATTTATTGAAAAAGTTTTAGATATCGACTTACTTTTGAGTTGTTAGACTAATTATATTGTAACTGTATATTTTTTCAGATAGTTATAAGAAGAATATATTTCAATGAGAAAGTTAAATGAATAGGTGAATCCGAGTATTTCAACATATTTATTTATTTATTAAATAATAGTTAAAATACAATTTAATACAAAAAATTAACAAAATGTACAAAACTAAATTAAAAATTACAATTACCAATACTGTTACGGAAACACCTTCTAGACATACCAAATTCAAATAAATGATAATAGTCATTATATCTTTTAGCCATAGACAGTCGGTTCATTTGTGCCATAATCAGTTCTATGAAACGGCACATACCAAAATTCGTAGGGATCTGTTCAGAACATAAACATTCCAGATAGAAGTAAGATTCCAACAATTAATTCGCCCGTTCAAAGAATCTCCAACCAGGGGTGCAATTCCGGTTCGATGATACTGATAAATAATAAACTTATCATCGAAAAAACACAAATCAAGATTCCGTTTTCATGGTAAACCATAAACTTGTGTCAAATTTGGTGAAAAACTTAGATATTTTATCAATTTGATTTTGTTGCTGAAAAGTTTTACCATCGCCGATGGTAAAATTATTCGTTTTGGGCCTAAATGTTTGTGTTTCGGGTGTTGTATGTATTGTATATGTGTGTTGTGTGTTTTCTGTTAATGATAGGGTGACCAGATATACTCGTTTAAAGAGTATAATACTCTTTTAACATAATTTTTACTCTTTTTTTCAGTAAAACGGCCAAAATATACTCTTTTTAAATTAAATAACAAATTAATTTAAGTCTATGTGCCTCCGGCCGATATTTTTGGCTAAATTTTTGTCTCTTCTTAATTAATGAGTAGTTCCGCTAATTATTCTTAGATGGTACTAGTATACAATATATTCTGTGCCTGCTTTTAAAATTTCTAAATTCGTAGCAGTTCAGTTTTCCGAAGGTAATTAACAAAATAAAAATTTAAACTATAATAAAACACAACAATAAAAAAAAATAATTTCAGCGGCTTATTTATATTTTTGTTTGACGTCAAGTTAAATTATAACAAACAAATTAAAAACAAACTCACGATGGGTCTTTTCAACCGCTGCCAAGTGAGTAACAGCGAAATGTAACGTTGTAATGAAAAGCCGACAATTTAGACAATTTAAAAAATCGACCGGAGGCACACAGTTTATATCTAACTCTATACATATAATAAAAATTGACCACAGAAAATATCTTTTCTGTGAAAATTCGAAATCGAAAATATACCGCGTTATTAATTTTTCAGCAGACTTAACATAGATTTGCTTCATTCATTCATTGCAAACAAAACCTTCTATACCAGCCGTCTTCAATTAACCCTACACACAGATTCACAAAGTATAACGCGAAAAAGGAGTCCATGAGCTTTATTTATGTTTGCCAGAAACTAATTCTGACTGTGAAAGAATTTTTAGTTTTATTAGTAATTATTGAAAGAAAGACTGTCGACCATCTGGTGCATTATTAGAAAATGTAATTGATTGATTGATTGATTGATTGATTGATTGATTTTGAATGTACTGCCAAGCATTAAGCAGGATATCCCGGAAAGCGCCGGGCCCACAGTACACCCGTTTTTACATATACTTGGAAGGATATGGAAGGATACTAGTTAAATTATTGAGATCGACCCGGTTACAGACACCTTGGCGGCCAATAGTTAGTAAATTTTTGTGGGTTAGGGAAAGGAAAAGTATGTTAGTTATGACTTAATTGGTCCGATTTCCCGGTATCCAATATTCAAACTACTGTTAGTGTAAGACAATCACATTTTTGTTGTACTGCTCTGCATTCTGCCATCTCTTATCAGCAACTCCAATGTGCCACCACTCATCTTTAATCTGCAGAGGTTTCCTAAAAACAAAATCTATTAATGAACTAATTGCTCTTAGCCATAGACTGTAAGAAATAGAATTAATTTCAATCTGAAATTGTAATTTAATTAATTATAATATTATAAAATTATAATTCTGCAATCCATATGCTGTAATAAATTTGATTAGTTTCCCTTGAAATTCGTTCCGTTATTCTCTAAAAGAGACCACCCAAATATTACGAACAGACAAAACCAATCTACACTCCAACAAAACTAAAAGATCCTAAGAATTACAAATACTTAAAAACAAATAAATTTAGAGTTATTAGTTAATATAGAAATATTTTATCTATTTAATATATTTTATTTATTTGTATATAGATTATAAAATATTTGCAAACTACATTTTCCCAATTTATCCGTTGAACTGCCCAACAATTCAACAAATCGAATTTTATTAAAATAATTGAACAATTGAACTTGATCAAATCCACCGTTTTTTAGCAATTACACAATGTACTTGCATTAAAATCCTATTTATATTTACGTTAAAACCAAAAACACTAGAAATCGAATTTTATTAAAATAATTGAACAATTGAACTTGATCAAATCCACCGTTTTTTAACAATTACCGGTGCATTATTAGAAAATGTAATGATTATAAAAACTAATATAAAAATGTGGTGTAGCTACTTAACGGGTGCCACCAAATTAAAAAAAGAGTTGCTACCAAAAACTGCTGTAGTAATGAAAAATACCTTTTTAAAGATAAACTACTAAGGGTCTTTGTGAATGTGTTAAAAACATGTTAAAAATGAAAAATTTTGACAGCTAAAGTTAAATATTTTTTTTATTCACCTCAAAAAGTCTATAAAACTTTTAACGAGGTAGAGACCGTCTATAAATTTTGACAAGTGAATTTAAAAAATCATAACCTCATTTTGGACAAAATCACTGTGGTTAGTTACAAAATAATAAAATTAAAATCATAGTTGGCGTATATTAACTATATTTTATTGGGAATTTTACAACAACAATAGCATTCTGCCTGAATTAATTTCAATCCAACTTTTTGTTGGTTTTATATTAAAATAAGGGGAAAATTTTCATTCTAATTCTTATTCCTGTGCCTAATAAAATACGCATAATATGTTTGTTACTGATACATATATATTGTTATCGCATGCGGATTAGATATATATATATATATATATATATATATATATATATATATATATATATATATATATATATATATATATATATTGTTACCAAAGCGATTATTTTGTGTATATATTTGTACAATGAATAGTTGTCAAAATTTTAACTATTCAAAATTCACTCGGCAAAATTAAATTTTTAGTTAAAAATATTTTTTCTCGATTATATCTTTCCCCAATTTTTTTAACAAAATATTTTTAATACATTGACAAAGGCCCTAAAATTTAAATATAAAAAAAATGATATCGAAATTTCTTTTGGGGCAATTTCGAGGAGTTTTTTAGTGATTGATAGGGTACACCTTTTTATTTATGATCATTTTGAATTTTTATACTCTTTTAAAATTTATGAAACCTGGTCACCCTAGTTAATGACACATTTTAAAAGTCAATTACGAGTTTCAATTTTACTAAATAATAATTAATTGAGCCATAATGATCGTAATAATGAGCTTCAATTTTTCTATAAGACAGAAATGTGTATAAATTTGTGTATACAAAAATCTATTTCAAATTTTGACACATATATTATTTATATATATAAACATATATAACACTGAACTGAAAATGTATAACAGTTTTCACTGACATCATGCGTAAAAACTCAGAACTAATGTATTTTATCAATTTGGTAAACCGGAATTGCGTTTTCGATGTTGATGATAAAATAAAACGATAAAAGTAAATGAAAACATATTGATAAAAATTTTTTTTCATTCTCTTTTCATCGAAACAGAATTGAACCCAAGGAATGCCGAGGCAATTTTCCGACTTTTCGCGAGACTATCAATATTAAGAATTTGACATCGGACTTCATATAAGGGTAAATTACGTACTAGCTGCCACAAGGGTTGATTGTGATCTGATAGATAACCGAGCTTTCTAAAAATATAAATAGTAAATCGTTTTTGGATTGATTCCAATCTGTTAATATTTACATCATGGTGGGGATACCATACGGTGACAGCATACTCAAAATGTGACCTGACCAAAGAAATAAATAATTGAATACATGAAAAAACATCATGAAACTCTTTCGTCATTCGAATAGTATTCAGTATTCAGGAAATCAGTTGATAAGGCATTCTTCCTTAATAGACGCCAAGACGACGATACAGGTGTCATTGTAGTGGATGACATTTCATTTATTTTCGATGAAAGCGATTCAATAAGCTAGTCGCAATAACATCTTCAATTTTTAAAATATCTGGTGTAGCCGACAAACCATTAATCTTATCAATTAGAACACCAAAATTGCTGTTCACGATCCGCTGCTTACAAAAAGAGCACAAAAAAACAATGTTCTCACGAAGGCACAATATCATCAAAATTCCACGAATTTCCGTATTGGAACCGGCAAATTCACAGCTTGTATGACAATGCTTACTGCAACCAGCACATGAAACTGCATCTTGCGTAGGCAATACTAAATTTGAGCACTTACAGCAATTCATTTTATAGAAACTAAAAACAGGTACGGTTACAAAAAATAAATTTGGTATTATATGAATGATGACGTCACGTGTACCAACAATTGATCTAATGCATATACACTCAAACATTTTTCAGTGTCATAAATGAATAAATCACAATATACAGTTATTTTTCAGTTTTAATTAATCAGTATTATGATATACAGTACTACGAAATCATAATTACACTATCACAATTATTTTATCACAAAAGTATAATAATTCAAACTTATAATTTAATTATTAATTATAATTTTAACTAATTTTTGTAAGTTTGATAGGAAAAAAAACACAATAACTAATACAAACAAAATTGCACAAAAATATTAAAATAATTAAAATAAAATACGTCTGTATCGTGGGAGAGATACTGACAAAATCATATATATACAGACTTCTGAAATAAATTAATGTTAAGCCTGTTCCGCATTCATTGGTAGTAATCTTAAGAGGCGGTAGTATTAAGTATAATAAAATGTTTTAATATTATCTATATTTCAGAATGATAGGTTTAATATAAGAATAATTTGTATAATTAATTAAATGCTAATTACAATTTTAGATAATACCCTGATACTCTTGGAAAGAGACAGTTTTATTTAGTTTAGAATTGCACTGTCTTGTGCCGTATACAATAGTCAAGGTGTCTAGGATCAAGGGTAACAAGATCGCTCTAAAGCCCTTTACTTTTAAGTTCTGTAGATTACTGATAATGCATTAGGTTATCGATATATGATTTATAGGGCACATAAAAGTCGAATTTCGTTCTTTCAAATATCTATTGAGTTGCTGTATGAACTTTGATGAAGAAGTTGTGGGTCTTGGGCACTTCCAATGCACAGGATTCATGTTGAGTTGGCGCATCCAAGAACATGGATATTTCCCATTGATTATGCTTACTTTGACGAGTGAATATTGTGGAAATGTCACAAATGAGAAGTACCAGAATTACGCAGTGGCATCTTGTTTTGCCCTCAGATGAAATGGGTTCGAAGCGTTCTCGGCATTGGTCGACCAGTAGATATTTTGTTGATGGCAGTGTTCTGCTACTCGAACTGGAACTGGAATGTCTTCATAAAAGTTGTAAGTACCTGCTTGAACTAATAACAATTCGATAGCAAATTCGATTCCGGAATGAATAGTTGATTTTGGCATATGCTTCAATATGTTTGCCAGTTCTTTTTTCAGTTGTGCGGTAGGTAACGTCGTTTAACCCTATAGTTAGTACTTGTAGTAGACTTCGTTCGGTGTCTTCAATGTGTTTCATGGAAAGTCCTAATTGTAATGAGGGTAATATGCTTGCTAATGCCTTGTCTTAAAACGTTTGGTACTCGTTCAGTGTTGCTAACTCGTATTCCAGATACTCGTATTCGTTGGTGTGCTTTCCCGAGTTGTTTTAATTGTTGGGCGGTTATAGTCGCCAATAATTCTACCTTCGAAATATACGTGTCCGATTGGCCGGACTTTGGTTTTGTTTTGCGTGCGACGACTAGGTTGTTGTCGCGAATGGTATGGTTTGCTATAACCTGTATTTTCTCACAATTTGCCTCACTTATTGATTGTTGGATAGACATCGAAGACACCTTTGTTATTGGTCTTTTGATGTTGGGATTATCAGTGGTTTTCACAGTTACGAAACTTCCAATGAGCCGCGGGTAACGGTTAATTTCGTAATAAGGCAATGTCCCTTTTGTCGATGGTTTTTGATTCCTTTCGCCATTTGGGTCGCTGCTGTAGACGATGTAATTACTCCGTCGTCAACTTTTACCAAAACTGCGACCGCATTTTGGAGCATACGTCATTTAGACGTGATGCATACGTCATTTAGACTATTTAGACGGTATCTGTAATTTTCAATACCCCATGGCAAGGTAAATAATAATTCTCTTTATTGGATTTAACCGGCCTCATATGCTGCAATTTGAAGTACGCGGTCATGAAAATCACATATAGCTCCTTCAGATTAGGGTCACGGTCCATTTTTTCTTCAATTGTAAGAATTTTTCATTTGATGTTTTTTAAATGAGATTTAAACAATATATCTACCATTCTGGTCTCGGCTGGTTGTCTGCGAGAAAATCGGTTCACATTCATGTTCGATCTGGGGCTCCTGCCGATGATTGAAACTTCTTCTATTTTTCCTCGGTTTTGCTATCGATATGGACTGCAGCTTCTTTTGGATCATTATTGATTGGAGTTGGGCCGGAACCGAAGCTAGTTTTTATTGCACTAGGTTTTCCCTTGATGATTTGCTTGCTAAAGAAGTCACTGTACACATCTGCTCCTAGCAGAAGACCGATTGAGGCTGGAAGCTGTTATTTTGGATCAGCCAAAACTCCATCTTTCGTTCTGGTTTCGTGTTATTGGTTGTTCTGGCACATCCATTGTAATTTTTGGCAACACGTATGCTTTTACCTTTAAGTTGTATGTTTATGGGAACTGCGGTTTAAGGCAAATTGTTACTATGGAATTTGCCATTTTTGTATTATTAGCCCCAATCCCTGATATGTTTATCTTGGTGGTTTATTGTTGTAGTATACCAAGACGTTAAACCGCGTTCAACTCGTGATCCTGGTTATATTAAAGCTCGTGCATTGGTTGGAACGCCACAACTGGAATTGATCGTTACAATGGCTGTTGCCAATAATGTTATTTGAGTACCCTTCAAGGTGCCAATTGACACCTTTTTTCCGGGTCGTTGATCTGGTTCGTGTAACAGCTAATGGTGCCTGTTTTTGAAGATGACACATGCGGGGTTTTCATCACGTTCTGAATTTTTGTCATGCAACAAGCAATTGGGGCAGATTCTCGCTCTGTTGATGAAATCAAATCGTTTTTTATGCTAATATTGCAAAAGAGGTGAAATAAGTACATGTGATCGTATATTTTAGTGTAATCCGCCTCGGATGGCGTTCTCCATATTTATGAGTACTTTCCGCTGGACTTTGTTCTCAGGTTTGGCTCGATTGAACCAATCAGATTGTTGGTTTGGCCAGATTAAACAAATCGGAAACTTCCAATACTTGAGACATTCTTAATGACTCAAGAACTCTTAGCAGTTCTTTAACGGTGGAACTTTGCATGGGCAATCAAGACTGTTTTCAAGCCGCTCCAAAGTGTTGAAATCTTCTGCATTACAAGATGCGCGATGATTGCTTCAAATTGGGTTTCCAACTGAAGATTTTTGATGTTGGGCAGCATCTTGATGATGGTGTCATGCAGGTTTCTGATACTTGGGGCTGCTGGATGTTGGGCTGCTGTAATGGTTCCGTGAATGTTTTTTGTGATATATTGGATCTTGAAGGTGATGTTTCTCTATTACTGGTGAATGATGATTTAGTACCAGGAATGTTGGGTGAGAGGCTTGCGATTACGGTGAGCTTGTTGATGTCTTTTTCAAGCTAGCGAATGTCTTCTTCAAGATGGGAAACGTTACAAGTTCGACAATCTGATTATCGTTGACGCAATATTTTGCATATTGTGCTTTTATATTTCTCTTGGGCGTGTCGTAGAAGCCCCTGGCGATCGGTCAGTCGTCATCGCGCACTTTATTTTTGCGATGTGTTGAAGCAGCTCTTCTCTAATGCCTGACTGACTTCGCAGGAGTGCGTCTTTTCTGAAACACTCTCGACTAGATGATATTTCTTCAAACAGAAGTTCTACGTTATACGACGACTGTATAATGTTATGCGGGTGTAGCGCGACGGAATTAGATTGTGTCTGGTTGTGATGTTGTTAACGACTAATATAGCGCCAAATTTTACTGTTTGTTTTGTGTATATTTTGACCTAGACAACACCTGATGTCTCCGTATTGATGTTCTTTTTTTACGGATAGGTTTTATTTAGGGAAAAATGCGGTTACCACGAGTGGGCGTTTTCGCTATTGCTAAATAAAATTACCGGTAGATGTTTTATCCGGCTTGAAGAATTAATTTAATGATTCAGAATGCTGGTTTAAGACAATTGAGATATTGTTCGATGCGAACAAAGACACGAACCAGTTGTTTATAGCTCCAACAAGCGATGATGATCAATAACATTTTGCGGAAACCTCCTGCAATCGAAAGATACACGTACTTAAAGAATGTCCTGATTGGGCAAACAACTCTCTCGGACAGAAAGAAACTAGAAGCTCTATTGAATAAAATAGAGATGGGCGACGACCGTAGTTTTACGGCGGATTAAAGCACTGTCTACTGACCGATTTAATGCACCCTTTATGTCACAACTGTGGATCAGAAAACTACCTGAATTTATTAAGTTAGCTTTGATCCCTCAGAAGGATAAGGGGCCAGACGAACTTTCCAGTATAGCTAACCGGCTATACACGAGGCAATTCCATTCGTCCGCGTGGTAGGTGCTATGTCCACCATTTCAGAAACTGGCTGAATACGAGGCGAGCATTCAAGAGCAATAGGTTGAAATACGTTTTCGGGACTAGCTCCTGAGTGGTGGGGAAGGTGACTTCGTTGGTCACAAAATTACCCAAAATGGTAATCTGCCGTTCATTGGAGGAATTAACGATATTCGGAAGTTTCCAGCTCCTTAATCAATCAGACATATACAGCAATTTATCGGCATGATAAATTACTACCACAGGTTTATGCCTATGATAGCATCATTACTAAAGATGCCCAAAACACCGAAGAACTTCTTCTGGCCAGATGTATGTCAACAGCATCCGATCTTAATGTAACAACCGACGCCTCAAACACTGCTGTCAGCGCTATGTTGCAACAATCCAACAATGGAGATTAAGAAGCTGACACGGGACCTTCAGGATTTACTTTCAGTTTTCTTAGAAATCAAATCCCACTTGGATATTAGAATATTTTAAATTAGCCGACTTAGCAATCATCGTATCAGTTCTACTGGGAGAAATCCAGGTTTTCCTGGCAAAGATGCAAAGTGTGAAGACACATTAAGACCCAACTTGGATATTTCAGCGTGCCACCACGACGTTGGGGACATATTTATTTAGCTCTATCGATATTGTGGGACCACTTCCATGACCAGAAGCGTACTGCGAGAGGGACATTTCTGCGGAATAAGAATTATTGATAGAACTTTTGTCGAGAACTATATCTTTAGATTCGGAGTACCGGTCAAATAAACCATTAAAATTGTCATTCCATGACAATGGTGGTAGTTCAAGCCTAATGGGAATTGGCCTCTTAGTTGAAAGCTATAGAATTCCACTAAATTATTTATAGATAAAAATATATCGGTTAGAATTCGTGACTTTTCAAGCTAGTCGGTGACTAAAAATAGAAGACCATATGTCCAAAGGCATTATGAGAATCATAGCGGATAATGACATCAAAATAGTGCATGATGACTTACCCTCTTAGTCTCTTATCAATATACAATTAAGCGGCTTATAGTGGAGAAGTATAAATGATAAAAAGCTGAAATCCTAAGAGTACAACAACTCAGCAAGAGTTCAGTTCACGCAATTTATATAAAAAAATGTCGCCGAATCGCTCTTTACTTTCACAACTATAGATTTTTTGCCCTTCGGTACAAGATGGCTATATGTGTTAACAGTGGACGAATATACGAGGTGGGTGATTACTTTCCAAAGAAGATGCTCATGATATATGACCTATATCACCATATGGCCGATCTAGGTAGAAAATAGCTTAGCAGTTTTGGTTGTCGAAAACTATATGAAGAGCAAGCTCGGGTATGGTAATAATTTTATGATTGGTTTTATATTAGATAATATTCTAGATATGAGAATTATTTTAACCTTTGGTTTCAAAAAAATTCATCTCGCTATACGAGCAAAAAAAAGGATGAAGAAAAACAATTTGTTTTGTGTATGTATCTAGGAACGACATTCTGTTTTATGTACGGATCTCGTTCCACCAATGCTAAATTTCATCTCGCCTCAAAATGAAAGCACATTAATTTCTTCTCGTGCAATTTATTTTTCTGTATTTCGCACGAAAACACAAAGGCGGGAATTCCTATACGAAAAAACTTTTATGTTACCGGAACAATATGATGTCCTAGAGAGACCAAATTGATAATCCACATATTGCTAATATTTTAGATTGGTTATTGAGTTCAAATTCGATGGACTGGTAACCCTTTATATACCAACGGCCTTAAAATGTTAACGACACTAAAAAAAAAGATTTTTTTGGAAAAGTGTGAAAATTATTATACGAGTATAGACAACAGCAAATGACGACAGCAAATGAAAATTCGAAAAATGGTTTGAAATTGATTTTTGTTTTCATTCCGTTTGATCTACGGAATTCATTTCAAATTTTTAATTCCATACTACCCTAATTTTTCGCTCGAATTTATTTTACTGGAAAGTCGTAAAAATTTTTTGAAGTCGTACTATATGAGAAAAAAAATATAACATTTTAAGCGATTTACGAGATTGAACGAATTTGATCGATAACAAACGTGATTTTGAATGATGGGTATTATGTATGGCACGTTATAACGTGATGTGATTAATATTCGGAGTAGGTGTGTAAATAAAAAAAAATTGTATCAAAAAAAAAAAAAAAAAACGAAGATTATGATACCATAAACGTGTGTTGAAAATTATTTGGTGAAGATTATGTCTAGATATTTCCAGCAGGTAGTACATGGTTTATGCAAATATTTTTAAGTATTCGCTTAATGCGCAATACGCCTTAAAGATGAAATTATAAAGTTTTTTAAAATGATCGTTTGAACCATCATTTATGCCAGTACAGGCTGGCATAGCAGTGCAATTTGTAGATTGATATTTAAAGCGAACCTGTATTCGAGGAAATCCGCACAAAAGGAAAGATTTTACCAAATAACTCTAAAGAAAGGTGGAATATGTCATACGCAATTAAATATTTGTAGAAAATTAGCGCAGGTTAGTCCGAGTTTATGGTGAATATAATTTAATCGTACATATAATGACAAACGACACAGTGAAAGTTGTAACGTGCGTCTTGCATTGATATTTTTTTTAAGGTTTCTACAAAAATATTTGTAGGTACTTTTAACGTCATATAAGATATAATTCGCATTATGATTGCTGTCGTCGCACTGTAGCTATAATGTTTTTGTTGATGATTATGATAGGAACACTAACATCATTTTATTGCTTTAACTGACCCGTCATCAATTTATTGCATTAACTGACCCGTTGTATGGACTGGTTTTCGCTTGTTCATTGACCAATATTGTGGTGGTATTGATTTTCCTCCTACCATATGATCATAAAGTAATTTTTTATGATCGTGGATATCCAAAAACAAATAATTGATTTCAGTCTTTTTGATGAGCAGCAGTCATCATAACAACATTATCATTGATATATGGATATATCTGTTTAAATCTACATATTTGTAAAAATCAGTGTTAGTTTGTAGAGCCATATTGAATTGAATAGAGCCATCCGCAAATGCGCTAATATTCGGGTGTTTGCTTGGACATTTTTATTTATAGACGAAAAAATATAAACGGGTAATTATAGATTTATATACTGAGTGGAAATTAGTTTTTATAAATTTGGTATTATTAAATATAGTTAAATTGTGGACCAAGAGTGATATCGTAGATTAAGGTAATCGCCTTTAGAGGGAATTTAACCGCCTTTCCTGTTATAAAATTACCAAAGTCAAACTATAGCCGGTTTTTACTCCTACAATTGGGTTTCCGAAACCTTAGGTGACGACCTTGGGGTGGTGTAGGTAGTGGGTCCGTCCACGCTATTGCCTAGCCGACCGGCTATATTATTTATTGGCGTTATTTTATAAATCGCTGACTAATATAAATGAACGGTGACAACAAATAAATTGGAAGTTCATTGGGTTCCAGCAGCGGTATTGGTTTATTCGAAAACATAAAAAAAAAAAAAAAAAAAAAAAAAAAAAAAAAAAAAAACGGGAAAATATTGGATTAACCTTCTTCTTCGCACATGTATATATTATATAAATAGGGCCACTGCTCTGCTTATCAAACACAAGATTTGGGATAAATCATTTTTTTTTTATGAATTCATTTATGATATATAAGTATATGTTTGTATAGTGTGTGATTAGCTTATAGTTTTATCTAAGAAATTTAATGAATTTGAATAGTGAATTTATTGTGGTGAATGATATGGTGAACTTTATAGTGCTAATAATTTTGTTTTAGGTCAAGTTATATGAATCGTACATACCGCAATCCCCTGAGCGCTCTGGATTTTGTGGGTAAGTGTGTTTTTTGGTAATTTTTTTTTATATAGTTATTGCACGAAAATAATAAATTTACCTATCATTCATATATATATAAAGACACGTGACTTTCTTATGGAGTTGATTTAGACACTCCGATATTGAATTGAATAATTATACTGTTAAAGTTAATATTATGGGCTGTCCATAACATATGTAATATAATCTGTAGTACATTAAGTTCAAACATTAAATATAATGCTTATTTTGTCATTGCATACCGGTTGTTGTTTTGATTATTAACTTAGAAATGTCGAGATAAATTATTTGTGTGGGGAAGTATCATTAATATGAAGTAATTGTCATGTTATGGGTGACCAGTTGAAGTGTTGTTGGTTGGCGTAGCACATGATTTTAGTTTTTTTGTGATGCTGTGGTGTAATCGTATTTAAATTTCATTGAACCCGCCCAGCCCTGAGCACTCAGGATTTATAGTATCAAGCATGTGCACAATTATACACCCAAGCGTTACAAAAATGGCGCCGAAACAGGGACTTGTTATTAATTTTCTTTATTGAACATGTGTTTTTATAAATAGTTTTGGTCGCTTTAATAAAGCATCCAAGGAGCTTCACTCCTTATCTATAGATGCATTTTTTCCGCCTCTTACATTTTATTAATTAAATGCGGAATATTCATCTTTTGGTAATTTTGAAATTTTTCAGATGTTATTAAATTTTAAAAATTTTATATTCAAGTCATTTAACTATATCATAGAAGATTGATTTTAACGTGGAAATATTGGTTGATTGACTGTGACTCAGTGTTTCCCAATGATTTTCATAGTTATTCTTTTTTATTTTATTTTTATGGTTAGTGTTTTTCTTCCTTCGCATTAATTAAATTTTTTCAGTTTAATAGCGGGTTAGGGCAGTTGATTTAATTATGACAAATGATAATCGAATCTAAGTAATTCTTAGTCATCTTATCTATCATTGGATTGAAATTTAACTGTTTTAACTTGTCTGTTTGAGTATTTAAATATTTCATATCAGTTACTAATCAGATAATAGAGAATTGATTTCAGCGTGTAAATTTACTGGTTGATTGGCTGTGACTCAGTGGTTCCCAGTAGTTTTCACAGTTGTTTCTTTTTTATTTTTTTGTTAGTGTTATTTTATTTTTGTCATCAAATTTTTTTTTCCGATTAGTGCAGTTGATTTAATTATGATGAATGATAATCGAATCTAAGTGATTCTTAGTCATCTTATCAGTCATCGGGGTTAAATTTAATTGTTTTCACCTGTCGGGTTATTCTATTTAAATATTCTATATATTTATGTATATATATTTATGTTTATGTACCAATCAACAACCATTTCTGCTGCTCCCATACTTTGTTATATTATAATTATTATTTTGATTAGATAATTTTGCCTAACTAAATTTTTCATCAAATATTTGTTTTTTGTCGGTAATCCACTACAGTGTTACTTTACGTATAGTGAAGTACAAGTTTTTTTTTAAATTTCTATTAGGTTAATAATTTTTTTTTAAGTTTTTATGGTTCCAACTAATTGACCTAATTGATTTGCTGGGATTCCGTTATTCTTAGCTCATTTAGTTGGTCTACCTTCTTATGAATGCATAGGTTTAGTTTGGTTAAATTTTATTCTGATTTTTGAGGGTGTCGCCCATTTGGATGATTACAAACAATTATTTGAATACTTCCCCTAGTTGAATTATATATTAATTGTTACTTAATTAACATTTTTTTTTTTTTTTTTTTGTAAACACAGAATATTTATCTAATTTTTCGTTATTATTTGGTACTTTAGTACATATTATTATCTACTTAATTATTAAAAGTATATAAGTATATCCCATATTGGTATAGTATTTTTTTTTTGTATTATTTTCATAAATACATAAATTTTTTTGGTTCTGTTGCTTGGATTTAGATATAATTTAAATTACATATTTATTTTTTCAATTGCGGTGGTAGCAATAGTCTTTTATTTACAATGAATTTTACAAGTTATATTGACGCTCTCACAAGCGAAGAGCTAAAAGTTGAGTTTATTATTCGAAATATTAAGTCTGGGTTGTCTAATTCTAAAGAATTACTGGTTGATCGAATGATCGAGGAGGCGGCAAACTCTAAACCTAAACCAAATAAACCACATCCCGATATCGATATCAGTTTGGAGGTTGGTTCTGCAAAGGATATAGCAGAATCTTTAAATAAACAAACAGACATCAAATTCCAACCCTTAAATAAGGTATTAGTGAGTCAAGTAATGTTTCGAGCTCTGCATTGGCAAAGACGACTGGAGCGTATTAAAAACACCACGGGTGAAATTCTGAATATCACCAGCGTGATAACTAAACTCAGACGGGTGAATCAATATGCACAGCGTCTGCTTGCCGAAGAATCCTCGAACACAAACACTAATGATCCCATAGGTGATCCCAGTCAAACTAGGCAAGATGACCTTATTGATCCTAGTGAGAAAGAAGAAGGAGCATCCATGCTGATGCAGGTTGGTTCGAAAACAACCCAAAGGTTTGATACTAAGGAAGCCAATCAAAGGGAACGGTTTGTTCTTCCGCAGCAGATGTATTCATCAATAGACAATGAGTTGAATTTTTATAATAATCCATGGCAAGGTTATCCGCAAGAAAAACATCGTGAATTAACGTCACCTCCTAAGCTTATTAATAATCCTTTGAGTTTGAGTGATCAAAGTAACTGTCGTTCCATAAATACTAAAAATGGCCCAGGCAAATTAGAAGTTCTACAAAACACTGGTGCTCGACCTAAAATTCGCACATCTGAGTTAGTAGACACAAACAAAAATCAGTCCCGTCAGCTTCCTCAGTGGAAAATTTCATTTAATGGTGGTTCGAAAGGACTAGATGTGCATGATTTTGTGTTTCGATTAGAGACATTCGCGAAAAGAGATGGTTACGCGGAAAATAAACTACCTCTACTGATCTACAATTTTGTTAGCGATCACGCTGAAAAATGGTTGTGGGTTTATGCGCGAGATAACCCTAACGCAACATGGTTTGATATGAGAACAGCTCTGCTTTTGAGATTTTCCAGCCACGAAAGTGAGCGAGAAACTCGTCGATCAATTGAACGGAAAATGCAAAACAGAGAAAGCTTTAACGATTTTGCTCTAGAAATTCAAACATTAAATGGGCATCTTTCAAAACGATTTTCAGATTCGGAGCTAGTAGAAATTCTTCGCGAAAACATGAATCCCGTTTTAAGAACGGCGACGTTATCTATGCAATTCAATACGGTAGAACAACTTAGAGCGGTATGTCACCAGTTTGAACGAATTTGGTCAAGTTCGGGGTATGATCCACGGCAGAATGTGGAATATCCAAAACGTCGACTAAACTTAAACGAAGTTCAATATCGTGCGCAATCAAAAGATATGCCATCCGACCTTTTGATGAGTAACGAGGATAGAACAGATACTGATATATCCGCCGTTCAAGCTACTAAGAGCGATAGAGTTTCCCCGCAATCCAATTATCTCGTTTGTTGGAATTGTAAAGATATCGGACATCGCTACCACGACTGTCTGTTAGATTTCCAAAGTGTTTTTTGTTTTGGGTGTGGTGCACCCGAGGTAAGAAAACCAAATTGCCTTCTTTGCGCTAAACGATCTTTAAACCAAAAGTCGAACGAGTTCCAGTCGGGGGAAACTCGTTCGGGATCGATACCCCCCAGAAAACTATAATTAAAATACCAACACCCGTGACATCAAAATCCGTAGATACACAAACCACAAATGTACAAAACAATGAAGTATGCCGCTGCCATAAACTATTTAACTTAGCAGCTCATCAACAGCTGACGGTCGTTTCCTCCAAACCAAATGTCTTGCGCTTAAAAAAGGGGGAAATTTCACTAGAAAATATTCCTCAAACAGTATTGGGTTTTACGGAAAAGAAACAATCAGTCCGTATGAAACAATATTGGCAGGCACGCCGATTTATCATTAAGCAATGTTGCAACTCGATCATAAGCCTTAAGAATGATCAAAGGCCTCACACGGAAATTTCGATTAATGGACATAATCTAATTGGTCTTTTAGATAGTGGCGCATCTATAAGTGTTTTGGGGAAAAATGCGTTAAAACTTATTGAAATCATGGGTCTTAAAATTCGGCATCTCAGCTCTTATGTAAAAACGGCTGATGGTACGTCACAACCTATAGTTGGATTTGTAGAAGCTAAGGTAGAATATAATAACATAGTCCATCCCTTGCGATTCTATATAGTACCAAGTTTGTCAGGAAATCTTTATTTGGGCATTGACTTTTGGGCCAAGTTTAATTTAGCTCCAAAGATCATCAATGAAATTGCCACACCTATCGTTGCTAAGTCCACTAAGCATTGCTTAACCCCATCTCAGGAAAATGTGTTGGAATCAATCAAATCAATGTTTGCAGCTTTTGAAACACATGGCTTGGGAAGAACTAGAGTTATGGAACATGTTATCAATGTAGGGCAAACTTCTCCTATTAAGCAACGTTTTTACAACGTATCACCTGCTATCCAGGATATAATATACTGCGAGTTAGACCGCATGCTAAAAATGGGAGTTATTGAAGAGTCAACTAGTGCCTGGAGTTCCCCCATGGTGTTAGTCAGAAAATCGAATGGTAAAGCGCGATTATGTTTAGACTCTAGGAAGCTAAACTCGGTCACTAAAAAGGATGCATACCCACTCCCTCACATTGATGGGTTAATTGGTCGTCTAAATATTACTAAATTTATAAGTTCGTTAGACCTGAAAGATGCCTTTTGGCAAATACCTCTGGAGGCGGCATCTAAGGAGAAAACGGCATTCACGGTACCTGGTAGACCACTCTACCAGTTTACTGTGATGCCGTTTGGCTTATGTAACGCGCCCCAGAGTATGTGCAGACTAATGGACAAAGTTATACCCCACCAATACCACGAAAGGATTTTCGTGTATTTGGACGATTTATTGATCATCTCAGCCACTCTTGAGGAACACTTTTATCTATTGAAGACAGTAGCGAAATTATTATCTGATGCTGGTTTAACCATTAACTTGTCCAAGAGTAATTTTGTTATGCGGGAGATAAAATATTTGGGATTTATAGTAGGTGAGGATGGTCTCCGAACCGATCCTGGAAAGGTTGAAGCCATTTGTGACTTCCCAAACCCAACTACTGTAAAACAAACCCGTAGACTGTTAGGCATGGCAGGATGGTATCGGAGATTCATTCCGAACTTCGCAGAAATCTCCGCTCCAATTACCAACTTGCTCAAGAAGGGACAAAAATTCGTATGGAGCTGTGACGCTCAATCTGCATTCGACAAATTAAAATCACTATTAACAACGGCTCCCGTATTAGTAAATGCGGTGTATACTAAACCCTTCTATATTAGGTGTGATGCTAGTACAGAAGGTATCGGAGGGGTCCTCTTTCAAAAAGATGAAGATGACCAGGAACGTCCGATAGCGTTCGTTTCACAAAAATTGAATAGTGCTCAACGTAATTATTCAATTTCAGAATTGGAGTGTCTAGCAGCACTGATTAGTGTACACAAATTTAGACCATACGTCGAGGGTTACCATTTTACCTTGATAACAGATCATGCCAGTTTGAAATGGCTAATGTCCCAAAAGGACCTAAGCGGCAGGTTAGCTCGTTGGAGCTTGAAACTTCAATCGTACGACTTTTCCATTGAACATCAAAGAGGTTCACTCAATGTTGTTCCTGATGCCCTCTCCCGAGCGTTCTGTGACAATTTCGACGAATTGAGAAAAGAGAAACACTTGCATGTGGGGTCTATTGATCTGCACTCGAACCATTTTTCTGATTCAGAGTATGTAAATTTGTTAAATAAATTCCAGGCATCCCCATCGACTTATCCGAACCACCGAATCGCGAATGGAAAAATCTATATACGATTAGAACCACTGCGGAGTCAAATTATAACTGACATTCCCGTATGGAAGCTGTGGGTCCCTTCTAAGTTAACCAATCTGCTTATTAAACAGGAACACGATACTCCAAGTGCGGCTCATGGAGGCATTCGTAAAACTCTAGATCGAATTAGACGATTCTATTTCTGGCCTCATTTAAGGAGAGAAGTAACAGACTACATAGCTAATTGCTCTACATGTAAAATTTCCAAGGCCGCAAACAAAATGCTAACTCCACCCATGACTCCCAATCGTTGTTTGGAACGGCCATTCCAAAAATTATATGTGGATTTGTTAGGACCGTATCCGAGATCAAAGAATGGAAAGACGACGATTCTCATTGTTTTGGATAAATTGACTAAATTCGTCCTCTTAAAACCATTAAATAAAGCTATTGCATCAAAAATCGTAACATATATTAGGGATGATATATTCTTAGTTTACGGGGTTCCAGAGTCGATACACTCAGACAATGGTGTACAGTTTGTTAGTAAGGAGTTTCAACAGCTATTAAAGGAATTTGGGGTACAACATGTGAAAACAGCCTTGTATGCTCCACAGTCTAATGCCTCAGAACGGGTAAACCGTTCTATAATTGAAGCTATCAGAGCTTATGTATCCAAAGACCATCGCGACTGGGATACTTATTTAAGTGCAATTAGTAGTGCATTGCGACATTCGGTTCATGACGCATTATCTGTCTCCCCACATTTCTGCCTATTTGGATATCACCGAACCAACCATGGCGATGTATACAAATTGCTTCGAGAAATTGGTTGTATACACGAAAATAGTGTCTTAGTGGAATCTCTTCCGGAAAGAATTCAACTTATTCACGAAGAGGTGAGAAGTAAAGTGGCAGAAGCCTATAAAAAATATGCATCACATTATAACTTACGCTCTAGAGTGGTTGATTTTCAGCCTGGTGAAATAGTTTATTATCGTAACCACCCACAAAGCAGGGCAATTGATTACTTTTGTGCAAAATTCGCTCCTAAATTTATCAAGGCCCGAGTGAAGTGTAGAATTGGGAAGGTCAATTACCAGCTAGAGGATGAAACGGGATGCTTGATAGGTATGTTTCACGCGAAAGACATTAAACGTTGAGTGAATGGTTAACATATAGATTTCAGTCTAGACCGTTTAAGGTTTTTTTCAGAGTTTTCTCGACTTTATCGCTTTTCACTAACGATTAAGCGCTATCAAGAAAATCTGTGTTGTAACGTGCGTCTTGCATTGATATTTTTTTTAAGGTTTCTACAAAAATATTTGTAGGTACTTTTAACGTCATATAAGATATAATTCGCATTATGATTGCTGTCGTCGCACTGTAGCTATAATGTTTTTGTTGATGATTATGATAGGAACACTAACATCATTTTATTGCTTTAACTGACCCGTCATCAATTTATTGCATTAACTGACCCGTTGTATGGACTGGTTTTCGCTTGTTCATTGACCAATATTGTGGTGGTATTGATTTTCCTCCTACCATATGATCATAAAGTAATTTTTTATGATCGTGGATATCCAAAAACAAATAATTGATTTCAGTCTTTTTGATGAGCAGCAGTCATCATAACAACATTATCATTGATATATGGATATATCTGTTTAAATCTACATATTTGTAAAAATCAGTGTTAGTTTGTAGAGCCATATTGAATTGAATAGAGCCATCCGCAAATGCGCTAATATTCGGGTGTTTGCTTGGACATTTTTATTTATAGACGAAAAAATATAAACGGGTAATTATAGATTTATATACTGAGTGGAAATTAGTTTTTATAAATTTGGTATTATTAAATATAGTTAAATTGTGGACCAAGAGTGATATCGTAGATTAAGGTAATCGCCTTTAGAGGGAATTTAACCGCCTTTCCTGTTATAAAATTACCAAAGTCAAACTATAGCCGGTTTTTACTCCTACAATTGGGTTTCCGAAACCTTAGGTGACGACCTTGGGGTGGTGTAGGTAGTGGGTCCGTCCACGCTATTGCCTAGCCGACCGGCTATATTATTTATTGGCGTTATTTTATAAATCGCTGACTAATATAAATGAACGGTGACAACAAATAAATTGGAAGTTCATTGGGTTCCAGCAGCGGTATTGGTTTATTCGAAAACATAAAAAAAAAAAAAAAAAAAAAAAAAAAAAAAAAAAAAAACGGGAAAATATTGGATTAACCTTCTTCTTCGCACATGTATATATTATATAAATAGGGCCACTGCTCTGCTTATCAAACACAAGATTTGGGATAAATCATTTTTTTTTTATGAATTCATTTATGATATATAAGTATATGTTTGTATAGTGTGTGATTAGCTTATAGTTTTATCTAAGAAATTTAATGAATTTGAATAGTGAATTTATTGTGGTGAATGATATGGTGAACTTTATAGTGCTAATAATTTTGTTTTAGGTCAAGTTATATGAATCGTACATACCGCAATCCCCTGAGCGCTCTGGATTTTGTGGGTAAGTGTGTTTTTTGGTAATTTTTTTTTATATAGTTATTGCACGAAAATAATAAATTTACCTATCATTCATATATATATAAAGACACGTGACTTTCTTATGGAGTTGATTTAGACACTCCGATATTGAATTGAATAATTATACTGTTAAAGTTAATATTATGGGCTGTCCATAACATATGTAATATAATCTGTAGTACATTAAGTTCAAACATTAAATATAATGCTTATTTTGTCATTGCATACCGGTTGTTGTTTTGATTATTAACTTAGAAATGTCGAGATAAATTATTTGTGTGGGGAAGTATCATTAATATGAAGTAATTGTCATGTTATGGGTGACCAGTTGAAGTGTTGTTGGTTGGCGTAGCACATGATTTTAGTTTTTTTGTGATGCTGTGGTGTAATCGTATTTAAATTTCATTGAACCCGCCCAGCCCTGAGCACTCAGGATTTATAGTATCAAGCATGTGCACAATTATACACCCAAGCGTTACAAAGTACTTGTGCAAAAAGTGCCTAGATGTGATCAAAAGTCAGATCAACCAGCTAGTAACCTATATTTTTACAAAAAGATGACAAGGTGGATAACGGATGAAAAGCTTACAGTCCGTTTAGGGAGAGCCCCAGATTTATTAAAGAAATTTACTGATGTACGGAAACGTTAACGGTCAATAAGCGTGTAACGGAAAGTACTGATATATAAACGATTTCGAGGATACTATTACCACGTGGTTGCTATCCTGACTAAAGAAAGGATTATCGATCAGATTCAATTATATTTTAATAATAGTACTATATAGACGAGCAACAATGCTTATGAAAGTTAAATGGGCTTCCCACTGCAAAATACTGCTAAAATAGATCCAAAAGATGTCAACGGCGATATCAAAGATATGCAATTTCTCATACCACAGACATCATCGTCGGGAGAAGCAGCAGTGGTGGAAATAAAATCACCACAAGTATCAATGGTAGAGGGAGGTATTATTTCATCTGAGGAGTTTAAGCCAGTAAGAACAAGCAGGGGAAGTAACACTTGCCACTAGAAAGTGAAACAACTGCTACCTATTGCTCTAAATGAAGCAACTTTAAACGCCGAATCTGATCAAAACGCGCAGATGTAGCGGCTGATGTAACAGGACGGTGCAAGACAAAGGTGCAAGAGTTGAAGACATGTATCGTAGCTCACATAACTAATAGGAGGGGTGAAATGTAAGCTTTCAAGAATTGGAGAACAAAATGGAAGAGTTGGAAACTGTAAAGAGGAAGTTATCCTAACATAGCGATGGAAATACGCAAAATAGCTTTGTAAATACCATTGTAAACGAACTAGCTGCCGAAGGACATAAAGGATCCTGAAACCACCATAATTTGATGGAGAAATTTTAATAGAGAACTTTAAAGTCAAGTTTCAGACTTGACTGCTTAAATGGGCATACAATTGTGAGATGACGAAACAACCAAATACCGACTGCAAAGAATTCAATCGCGATAGTTATTAGGTGTCAAATGGATTCCCAGCATAGACGCATTCACATTTTATGTAGATGAATTCAAAGATGGAGATATAACGAAACGAATATTTCTGTCTGAAGCTTCAAGAGTATTTGATCCTCCGATGCTGATCATCTCAAAGACGATTTTCCAAGATTTGTGGAGAATGAGTTTGAACTGGGATGACAGTTTGCCGACTGAACTCCGGGTCAAAAAGAGAAGACTATACAAACTGAGTTTTAAGAGTTCCGCAAATTGCAAATACCAAGGTGGTTGGGTAGTAGTGAATTAGAGATCCACGGACTCTGCGATGCCAGCAGCTGGAACAGTTGTATTACAAATATTATCACCACAAAAACGAAAGTTGCTCCACTTAAAACGATTACAATTCCGAGATTGGAGTTATGTGGCGCACTTTTACTAGCAACATTATTAAAAGCAGTACCTGCATCTATCAACATTTCGTTAAAAGCAATGAAGACATGGACTGGTTGTTCAGTAGTACTGGCATATCTTAGCGCACATCCTTCTAAGTGGAAACCATTCATCGCGAATCGGGTAAAAGAAATTATCAGCATTTGTCCGAGGAAAATATGGGGCTACGTGAAGTCAAAGGAAAATCCTGCTGATATTTGTTATAGGGGAGAGTATCCGGCAACATTAATAACGAATGGTTTATGGTGGCATGGGTCGTTGTGGCTCAAGTCTACCATTAGAGTTAACAACCTTATCACGGATGGTAGTGATATCAACACAGATGAGTATGCTTGTATGAATCAAGAGTTACGAGCAAATCTAGTAATAAACAATGACGAAAGCAGTTTCCTGCTGCAATCATTATTTCCTTCCTGCAAATAATGATAAATAAAAAATTGTCATTTAGTCAGTTGATCCGTGTGGTAGCTACAATACTCCGATTTAATTCTAGATGCAGAGCTGATAAATGCAGCAGAAACGCTACCCCATATTTAACGACAGAAGAACTCATACAGGCTGAGACGACAGTTAAAATATATGTACAAGGCGTGTACTTTAGAGATGAAATCAAGGCAATCCAACCAAATCAAGAAATATCTACAAGATCATCAATTAAGCCATTATAACCCTTTTTGAACAGTGATGGCATTTCGAGGGTTACTGCGAAATCTAGCAATCTCAGCAAGTTATTAATAAGATATATGCATTTTAATAATTTACATGCGGGCACTGCGTTAACATTTCTTATGTCACGTCAAAGGTATTGGTTTGTTCATACACGCAGCATAGCCAACCAAGTCACTCGACAATGTGTCATTTGTCGTCGGTACAAAGCAGTATCCTCATATCAAATAATGGGCCATAGTTACCAGTTAATGGGCCAGTTTTAAAGTTTTGCGAGTGTTTAGAGTGTCAGTGGGTCATTTCACCGGTTTCATTTTAGTTGATTTACCAAATCAATTGAATTTTCTTGTAATATTCGTGTATGTGTGTATATGTGCGTATCTGGACGTCCATGATATTACATTTCCCTTTCTTACCTATTATTTTATGTAAAACTGCTGTAGGAATAGAGTCGGCGGTGTCCGGGAAATGAGCCTAGAGCTTGGTCCTACAGTTCAACATAATATAAATACACATAGTACTACCATCATAAGAAAAAACAGTTTACCCGTTGATGTTCCAGATGTCAGGTTGATAGAATATCGTCAACATTTAGTATAAATATATGACATTTAGGCGATACATTTAAAAATATTTTGATTATTTTAAAACGATACCAGTAGCGATATCTAGCACGTCAATGGGCTAACATACCATGGTAGTACTATGTGTATTTATATTATGAGTTCAATCAATCAATCAATTATTAATATGTGATATAATTTACTAAATGAGTAAACTTCTCAGTCGTAATAAAATGATAGTAATAAAAATAAAGATTTACTATTATTTCAGACCAATTTGAGTGATTTTGTAATGTATACTACATTACATAATGGATGAAAAATCACCCGGACAGTATTTCCACAAATGTTGAGTGCTTTTGATAAAATTATCAACATTTCACTTGTTGAGGTTTTCATTATTAAATAACGAAACTCAACAGGTATCTAAAAAAACCATAAACACACCATCGCAAAACCGTCATCTAATGCTACAATAAAAACACCCAGCCACTGAGTACTGTACACACTCTAACGCAATGTACACAAAAAAAAAATCATAAATCATTTTCGCCACAGAATTTACAAACCACAAAAATATTTTCCAAATATGTTTACCAAAAACATAAATAACGAGACGGTGATTTTCAATGAATTTTTTTAACCCTACATCAAATCTGTATACAATCAATTTTCTATTATTTTCTATTATTCACATACAAAATCCGAAAATATTTCTTAAATATTTTTTATATGGATGATAACATAAAAATGTCTATTTGTGTGTGTGTATATGTGTTTGTATATATGATTTAATTATAAATTTGAATTATACAAAAAAAAAAAATTTTACAAACGAAATTCTAAAACTCGAATATTCAATAGAGTTTCTGAATTCGCCGAAATGTTTACATTTCAATAGCAATGAGTATTCCGTTATGTGTTATCACAACGAATATAGTAAGGCTTTCTTAATCATTTTTTTTTTATTTACTTAACATAAGATAAGAATAAAATGATAAATTTCGAAATAAATGAAAATACCAACAAAATTACAATGATATTTCATATTTTAGGTTGAGTCTGCACGACGGTATGATATTCCATATATTAAAAACATAAAAATCTTATATTCGATTACAAAAGAAAATTTGTAAGATGAATAAAACTAAAGTGGAATATATTTTTTATTTTAATCGAATTTAATATTTCACTTCCGCATCTTACCTGGTTCTCTTATTTAAATTAAATGTCAACCGTTTTGGTTTTGGTTTGTAAATCATATACTCGCAATATATAGTTTTACCTGAAATGATAAGAAAAAAAATTTCATTAGCGATATTGTTTACATCCTGTTCTGCTGTCTTGTAAATATTGTACGAGAAATATTTTTATTTTTAAAGTCACTTAGGTTCAATTATTATTTACTCGTCGTTACTCATTTTTTTTGTTTCCAACTTGATTATAATTATGATGATGATGATGTAGTTGTTATAAGAAATTTAATTAAATTTTTTTTATTCATCCTGCTTCGCTCTATTTACAAAAGAAAGAAGCCTTTAATTGAGAAAATATTGAAGTAGCCGTTCTTTACCCCAATTTATTTGCAACGACTAAGAAATATAATTAAAAATAATTTTAACAAGAGCCAATTTATTTTATTTTTGAATCAGCGTCCTTATTTTCCTGAAACCAGTACAAGTCAAGTCATGCTTTATTTTGTTGGTATTTTATTGCAGTAATTAGTTTTCACATATGGCCAACTTATATTACCGCAAGTTGTATCGTTCCTTTAGTGTATTAAGATTTTATATATCAGAACAAAGCGATCAAGGTCTTTTCACCGAAAACAACTCCCGAGTTAAGAAATGTCATTTAACTAATTGTTAAAAACAGATCGCTGGTTATCTTTTTTAAGGCCTCGGAAATGAGACATATTTTTACATCGTGACGTTCCATTTGAAAATTCCATTTTTCTAAAGAATGTGCTTACCTAAATTGTTATGTTAGATTTTTCTTAAAAAGCTCGAGGAAGAAAATTCTTATACAAGCAGCGTTGCAGCTCATTCAAATATTCCTAAAATTCAGCAAAATCGGCAAATTACATTTAACAGGTATATTGTTTGTGTAAATCTGTCATTTGCTCTTGAATGAAATGAAGTAATCTGCAATCACATAACTTATACTTTGTGACATTACTGCCATCTATGGCAGTAATTAAGTTGTTTAATAATTTATAATTTCCACATTGGTGATTACTTTTGTGTCAAATATTTTGTAATAAAGCAAAAAGGTTCACTTTCTTTTTAAGAAGAGGACAGACCAGAAGTTACGTGGTGAGTGGTAGTAAATAAATAAAAGGAAATAAATGTATTTAGTTACCTTTTAATAATTGTTGCGAAATCTTAAGGAAATAAACCTAGGTAGTGTAAATTATCATAACACGTGTATCAATTTTTTAGAAGAAACTCCACTTCGAAACATGATAGGTCCTTCGAGCTGGATTATATGCACTGGCTCAAATTAATTTATTCTAAGAAGAATGACCAGCGGGTTAAAATGTGTTAAAAACAGAGTAACTGTTATTGTGCACAGTTAGGGCCACATGATATTAGAACAGTGAATTATAAATGAACCTGATTAGTTACTCATTAATATGAGAATGGATTAACCAGGTATTGATCGTAGAGGCATTCTCTTAACTTTCAGAAATGGAAGCATAGTTCAGGAGCAATACTACAATACGGATTCTAATTTTAATATGTGGCTTAGAAAAAAGTATATAATATTTAAAGTCTAATCGCTAGATGAAACAGTAGATAGCACCATTATCACTCATCATACGGATGCAGAAGACTTTAAGCTCCCGCGACAAAATTTTCTGGCGATTATATCGGGAATAACAGTCATGCCATGATCTTTTCAATGCAGCAGTTCATGGAAACTCGTCTTTAAAATCGAATCAAAATACCTTAAAGGAGTATAATAAGGCGAAGCAAGTGCGTTACTTCGACGTTTCACAATAACAGAGGCTATCTACTATGAGGCATTCATAAAATTCAGCAGACTCTATATGAACGGAAGCAGTTAAATGCTAATGCGTTTATTAAATTATTTATGAAACATACACAATTCACACCGCTAATTCAATAACCATTCAAAGGCTGTTGGACACTGTTGATGAAGCGAGAAAGGGCTTAAAGGCGCTAGGCACTGAAGCAGATTCAATGGACATATGGCTCATTAAACTAGATGAATAATCAAAGCAACTATGGATTCGACATCTACTGATACATAGAATTTCCGACACTTACTAAATTTTATGAATCCCTGGACAAAAGAGCTGATTCACTGGAAGGCATTAGGGCAACAATTATCTAATAACATTAGAAGTGTTTATGTCAATCAATTAGGAAACATCAACCTCCGCAAGTTCCGAATCAATAAAGAATTTTAATCAATATCACCGGTCGTATAGTGATGGGTAAGGTGTTAGCTTAAACACTCCGCGGTCGTTTTATTTTAATCACCATCAACCAACAATTGTAAATCACCAACAGTTAAATCACCAACAATTGTAATCAAGGTCCAAGATAATTTTGGGGAATGGCGCTTGTGCTTTTTTTTGTCACAGTAGCTTGTGACAAGCTAGTGGAGGTCGATTCGTGGTTAGACTCCCGTTCATGATTGGAAATCCAATATTCGGGAAAAACATGAAAACCAAATTTAAGCCGAATACACAATTTAAGGAGGCGTGTACCACCATTTTATGAATGAATAAAAAACAACACAAAGAAGAAATTTCTAATTGAAGAAATAAGCAAGAACCGGGAAAGCAGACTTTATTTAACTCACGTTGGCTTTTTTTCTAAGTCATCAAGTACCATCGTACTTGCTTTTTTTCTAAGTCATCAAGTACGGCGTGTCTCTAAATGACAGACTCTTGCTTGATCCCACCGCTCATTAGTATTTTACTAAAATGTCAGGCTTTCAAGGTGGTATGGAAAACGCATCTAATGGAAAAATAATCCAAGTGATCGGTATTAATCTACTGTTTGAAAACTGTCACTTGTGGCACGACATCTGCACCATACCTAGCGACAAAAACAATTCAAGTAATAGGAAGTGAATTGCTAAAAACAATCCGACTGAAACGTATATAATAATGAATAATTTCTACGTTGACGACCTAATGTCTGGAGCTCATGCCTTTGAGTAAGCCATCATCTATGTAATATAATATATCAGCCACACTTATGCTGCGTACATTTAACATCGGCTATGTTTTTTCATCCTAACTTTTTATCTCTTTCTTTTGTTTTATGTTTTCCATCAGAGGATGATTTGTTCAAAGATAAAATAATTTTAACTCTATTGGGGCGTGGCTTGACTTCATATGGTTGATTTGATTGGGTAAAAATATAGGATGAAAATTGTAAATAATCAGCCGATAAATTAAAAACCACTTAAAGAAATATTCTGTCATTTTCAGCCCGAATTTTAGAAAAGAACGATATGACATGTCCACAAAATTTATGTATCTCGAGATGGATGTTGACTAAGAACACTAAAATAGAACAGTATGGATTTTCTGATGCATCAGAAAACGCATATTATACCTTCATAATGTACTGTAGAACTATCAATGAAACGAGAAATATCAGTACCAGGTGATGATCGCAAAAACGAAGCTTGCTCCAACAAACCAAGTCTCAATTTCGCGATTAGAACTGTGTACTACTATGTAATGTTGAAGAAATTACTTTTGATGATCAAGGAAACATTGGGCAGTGATATTGAAATGACGGCTTGGACAGGTTCAACGATTGCTCTTTTATGGATAGATTCTCACCCACGAAGATGGAAAACCTTCGTTGCTAATCAAACGGCAAATATTTTATCTTCTTTTTCTAGAAGGTATTGGAGACCTATATAATCAGCATACAACCCAGTCGATTGCGCCATAAGAGATTTGCTGCCAAAATGGTCCTGATTGGTTGCGGTTAAACTCGTTTTACTATGGCCAGAGCAACCAACGCAATTAATAGATGCAACCGAAGAAAAACCATGTGCTAACATTGCGGTAACCTTAACAGAAACGGTCGCTATACTTAGGCCAACGATGTTCTTTATTTCGAAAAGTTATACAAATATTATAGGATGGATCAAGTGCTATTACCACAATCTGCGATTTCCGACAGAAAAAATTACTGCAAACTTATTGTCTGTCGAAGAAATCTGTCACACGAAGATGTGCTGTATGTAAGAGATATTGAAACCATTCTAATAATCAGCTGATGGGAAAACACCCAGCTGGTAAATTAAGCGAGGCCCTTTGCTAAACTTAGTGTGGACTACTCCGACCCAATAATGATAAAGCAATCAGTCTAATCAAATGATATCTCATCCTCAGCGCAGCACCATCATTCGGCGGATTGTAGGAGACAACTGTCAAATCGATTAAATTTCATAAACTAAACATAAGACAAATCTGCGTTTTGTCAATTGTTAACATCGATGCCTTAACACGTGGCCATTTTTTTATTGGTGCACCGTTAAACAAACTTACCAGGACCTGATCTGAAAGAAATTCCAGCATCACGCTTAACTAGACGACAACATTTGCAAAACGAGGTACATCATCTTTGGCCTCGATGACACACGGAATACCTGACCTCGCTGCACAGAAGAACCAAATGGCAACCTCAAGAAGAAAAACTTAAAATGAATGACGTGGTTATAATTAAGGATAGCACTCAGCCCTACATTTAGCAGTTGTTATTAACAAAAGTTTAAAGGTGCTTTTTTGAATTAGAGTGAAAGACCAGAGGTGATCAACCGCAAGCTAAATTATTTTGAGTCATGTACTGGAGATCAAATTTTTACTATGTTGCAGGCTAGACTTTTAATCTATTATCATTCTATTTTGCATCCATGCTAATCCAGCAATAACGTTTGACTCAACATTGACGTCGGACATTTTCTGACATCTGCTCAACTTACACTATCATTTGAAAACAGAGATTTTTCACAATCTAGATATTTTAGGTTTCGTCCCAAATAACTTCTTATATAAATAACTACATGTCTGGCGGATTCCGACTAATAAAAAATAATAATACACGGTTTTTAGATATCATTGTATGCGCGTACCGTATCAACAATCTGGTTTCATCAGTTTCGATCGTGAGCTGGCTCTTCGTATTGTTCTATAGGCAACCCGTCGAAATTATGTGTTTTGCGCCTGTCAAATGGCCGCCCTACTCTCAAAGATAATTGCCCTACTCCCTCCTCGTCCAAAATTTGATTAAGTAAATCAGAGAAGAAACTCAACACCAAGATTGTCGAGGCCATCCCCACTGTAAAGCAACATATAGCCTTGGGACACATGGTCTTCATATTTTGTCAATTATGTTTCTTGGAGAGCAACGAAATCCAAGCACTACTCTTTTCATGGCTGAACCATCAAATGTTTTTGGTTAACTCGCACGTTCTACAGTTGTAGAACAGTTGAGTCCAACTCGCACGTTCTACAGTTCGATGACATTCATGCCACAAAACAAAAACTTACCAAAATCCATAAAATACTTGAAGGTTAGTTAATAACAAACTCCATTAGATTGTAATTCACTTTCCACATCTACTTATAAACTTACTACTCGTTACCGAACATTAACCTTTTTAACTCAAACCAATATTTGGTACACATAGAAAGCATAAGATCTCACAAATCGTGTATCACACAAATTTTCTATAAGTTTTCTTACATAAATAGAAAATGCTTTTAGTGATTCATATCCGTATTCCGATTTTCTACCGGATTCAACATTTTCATTAAGTATTATGAGATTTTTCAACTTCGCCTAAATGTTTATCAAAACAAAACTCTAAATCAAAACCAACATAAAAAAAATGTGAGAAAAAAATAAAAAACATTACAACATATTATAATTCATTACCTGTAATTTATTAGATGGCGGTGACACAACAAGACAGATTCGCATTGTTGCCTTTAAAAATTCATCTCGTTTAAATTTATCACAAAAAAATGGATTCGTTATCGATTTTTTAGTTTTATTGCTACTGTTCGATGTCGCACCACCCGCTCCTAATGTTGATGTTGTTTGTTGTTTTGATGTTGTTGATTTATTAATCCCAGATCCTAAATGTTGGTATATTTTTAGAAGATACACGCGTGTACATTAAAATTATCGTTGTGTGGATGACATTTTGTTTTCGAAACGAAAAAGAGAAAGAGAAACAAAAGAGAAAACAAAAAAAGAATCATTTCTCATTTCTCACCAATCATATAATGTCAAAAAATATAATCAACATGATAAATATCTACCTGAATTATGATTTATATTTATTGTTGACGATGATAATGATGTTGATAACGTTTGATTACTAATATTTCTTAGATTGTTACTATTACTAGTATTACTAATGCTACTATTTTGATTATTATTATTATTATTTAATATTGTTGCTGTAGTTGTGATTGGTTCATTCAAATTTACATTACTCGAATTTACCGATGAAGGCGTTGAGTGCGATTGCAAACTATCTGGATTCAAATAGTTGATTATTTTTGTTGTTTGATGATAATGATGATGGTGTTGCTGGGGTTGTTGCTGTTGTGGTGATTGATTTGTTGGACTAGTCGTATGATGATGATGATGTTTTTGTTGTTGTTGTTGTAGCTTAATTAAATTATCTAAACCTATTGAATCATGTAGAAACGATGCAGATGTAGATGATGATAATGACGGTGAATTTGGTATAATTGGTGAGGTTGCCTTATCTGTTGTAGATTTATTGCTTTTGTATTGGTCCATTTGATTTGTTAAAATTAAACTAGTCGTTTGTATTTGTGACGATGGCGATGGTAATAGTATACTAGATGCTTGTAATATTGGTGGCGGAAATGGTGGAGGTTGTGATTGTTTCGGTGACGGAAATGTTGGCGTCGGCGATGGTGTATTCTGTTGCCGTGATGCTAATATTTGTACGACTACAACATCGTCTTGCTGTTGGTCTATACTACTGCATTGGATGGAGAAACTTGGATAACGATTTAAATTTATACCAGCGCCAATTGTGCTACCACTATTACTACTATTATTTTCGGCATCGTTATTCGTGACTCGTGCCCCATCCGATTGCGTCGGTGACACTAAACGGTTGTGTGGCAATGGCACCGCCGATGATGTCGATTGACATATTGTAACTGCCGATGATGCTATCGATTGGGCACACGTTAACGATGATAATGGTAATGATGATGATGATGGTGACAATGGTATTTGACTATTTAATAAACTATCACAATTATTATTATTACTAGTACTATTACTATTATTTGTAGTTCGTATTAATTTTCGATGCTTTTTACTATTATTTTGATATTCACTATTATTATTTGTTGTTGTCGATAATTTTGTATTATTCTCTTTAGACATTTTTCCAAATATTATCTTTTTTTTTACACTTTTGTTGTATATAAGCTATATAAATATATTATATACTGTTTCGAAATAAATATTTACAATAATAATAAATTAATTAAGAAATATTGATTAATTTTATTTCTTTTCTTTTTCATTATATCCGTATTATATTTGTTGTATAAAAATATTTATCTAGAAATGGGAAAAGATTATAAAATAAAGTTAATATAATTTAACGCCTGAATGTTGATATTTGAGTAGAATATTTGTTTTCTTGTGTGTGTGCTATATATGAAAATGGCATAATTAAAATAATTTTCGATTTTGATTTTTATAATATTTAATACATTATTCGTTCGTGATTTTAATTATAACCGTTTGTGCAGAATACTAATGAGATGCTGTTTTGCTTATCCAATTATATTGACGTGATCAAATATTTTACTTGAGGCACTTTCGAACTAGATTAATTGAAGGGGAATAAAGTTTTTATTGCGGTAAAGTTTTTTAAAAGGATCTTGATAAAAACAAAAAAAGTCACAATCATCTCGAAGAGAAGAATATAAGAGTAAAAAAATATTAGGCCGCAGCTTTAAAAGTAACAACCGGCTAATCTTGTGAAATTCAATGTAATAAGTAGTGATTTATTGAATTATTTAATTGTATAATTATTGTTGTTAAAAATAATGAGTGAAGTTATATACTGTGCATTTATTTGTAAACAGCAAATTTTATTGGAATTTTTTCACAACCTAGTGATACGAACCGAGAATTAGCAAAAACGTAACAATTGGTGACAGCGGTGGGATTGTGAATAGTAAAATAAAATGATTCTCTATGAATTATAAGTTATGGAATTGAAGAAGGGATCAGAGTGATGAGATTTACCAACTAACAGGCGACTTTGTAAGGTGATGGGAAAAGGAGGGTTCAACCCGGAAGGAAATAACTTTGAAATAGAAAATAAAAATAATACTCAATTCGATTCCCGACGAAACAACTTTAGCAATACAACATTGGTAGACCTAGAAACATATAAAGAACTATTTGGAAATTTTAAATGTTACAGTTAATGACTGCCACGAAACAAATGATGGAGCAGCAGCAAAAAGAGAATGAACCAAATGATGGACAAATAAGTGATATGAAGCTGTTTAATGAATAAAAGTTCAAAAAAACAAAACAAAGGAACGTAGGAAAACCTCTAAAATTCAAGGAAAACCAACAAAACGGCTACTATCGTCGGAAAATGTGAAGAGTACAGTCTGACATAAATGTCTGTACAAATCTGAGTGTACAAGCCAAGCATCAATAATAGCAGAAACCCGCAGAAGATCTTACGCAAAAATTAATATAACACCTAACAGTGAAACTCTCCAGAATAACGGAAAAACAAACATGGTTACATACTGAATCGAAACGGGATCAGAAATGCCAATTCGTCAGGCGCTGAGAATATTACCATTAGAAAAGCAGTCGGACGTGGGCAGAATAGTAATCGAAATAAAAAATCAGTGATTATTAAGCATTCGAGCAACCCTTGGAGCTCCCTAGTTGTACTGGTGGAAAAAAATGAGGATAAATCAAAGACAGCATTCAGTGTATGTAGTGAGTCTTGGTAGTCTAATGTAATAATATATGGCTTATGTAACGTTCCTGACCCTTTCAAACGATTAATGGACTATGCACATATGTACTAATATGAAAAGATTTAAGCGGCAGAGGAATGACCCAAACCACAGAATCTTCACGAATTAAGAAGTTTTCTTGGAGTGTGTACCCACTTTTGACGGTTCGTACCGGTATTTGCTAATGTTGCCAAAAGTACTGTTAAAGCCATACCGAATGGCGCCAACCAGCATTAATTAATTGAAATGTGTCGGTAGATTAGTATACTTCAGCAATTGGCCGGTGGTATATCTAATAAAAAATCAGGAGATGGCGACTATCACGAATTCTGTAGTGAACAATTATATACAAGTCGATATAAGGTACCGATGGAGGTTCATTCAGAATAGAGACGGAATTTTGAGTCAGTTGTATTTTAAGATACTTTCCGTATTTTAAGATATGATTTAGTGCCACATTGAAGGAGTAAATCGCAAAACCAGTAGAAAAAAACTAGCGCAACTTGGATCATAAAACCACCCGATTCCTGATTGCCTATTGGTTGGCATTGCACGATACAACAAAAATGACACCAGCAAAAATCATTTTTGGATATAACTTGCGGCTAATTTACGGGAGAAGATACGACTTTCCTGTGATGGAGGCTCGATAGCCAATGACAAAGAATTTAAGAAGGGACAATTGGTATGACTTCACAATTTTGGCAACGATTTGCTCAATTCCAACTTCTTCGTCAAGAATTACAGCTGCGTTGTTGGAAGGCCGCAAACAACTCATTTGGAACTCAAGTGTCCGATGGATAATGCAAATCAATAAAACTCCAACGTGCAACCTTTCGAAGAACTGTGCGATAGCCGATGTTTTTCATCAATGCAAATTGATCATTTGAGACGATAGCGCCTGTCTCATTCTTTAAGTGGTTTTAGTAATATGATTAAAAAGATTTCAACCCGTACTTCTGAAGAACACGGAAATAAAAAATTTTCTACAATGGTGTCTGCGAGGAGGTAAAACAGTTAATTACGACAGAACGTAAAGCACTGAAAATACTGTGTCATTACAAAAATCTTAATTTCATTAATTATAAATGTTTGAACAAAAGTAATGCAAACGCGCGTTGATTAGTCGAAATCGTACAAATTGCCATTAGTAATTAAGAATTATCCTTTCAACTTTTAGTCACATATTCTCACGTCACATAAAATGATTCATCCGAAAATGTTGACGTGCTTTGAAATATTAATTATTACCACATGTGTATATGATTAATGAAATAGCAAATAATAAGGATATATTCCGACTCGTTAGGTAATCCAATCAATCACAACAAATACACATATAAGGAAAAAGGTATTGTCCCCACACACACACATCATATTTGTCCGTCAACAAAACATATATGTGTCGAATAAAATTTCAATTCAAATTTCGGGACGTCAAACCGTTTTTTGTTTCTTTTAGTAACACTTTAATAATAAATTCACCTAAAACTTTTTATTTTAATACACAGAATGTTTAAGCAAGACATATGGACGTTAAGAAGTTAGAATTCAATCGAGACGACAAAGTAAAACGTAAAAAATAAATAAGGTTATGTTTTTTGCTTTACAAAAAAAAATCTTGTATCGTAAAAATTTTATTTTCGATCCTTTTTTCCATTACACGCAGTAGAAAAAGAAAATAAAAATAAATTTAATACAAAATCCTTTTTACTTTCCTTTTTTGACATTTGTGCTTATGAATTTGACGAAAATTACGAAAATAATTTATTACAACATAATTGAATTGAAGGATTTTTTATTTTGGTATTCCTAAAAAAAATTTAAAACGATGATGCGCCCAAATGATGATTTTTGAATAGCAATAATATTAATAATAATAATAAGTGGATCGATTTAATAATATATTAATCCTGCTCCAAAATCCAGTGGCAAATCTTTCAATGTCATATACGATATATCGATACAAGATATCTTTATAGTTCAGTTGAGTTCAAATTTGTAAATCGAGAAGTTATTTTATGTGTATTATCTTACAAGAGGTTATGTTGTCATAATATCTCTTCTATAATATATTATGGCACTGATAGATTTAAAGTTTATTATATATATTTTTATCTAAAGTCCTTGTTTCTTTATTCGGTATAGTATATGTAGCCGATTTATTGTTGTTCTAAGATTAAAGTATGGTACAAGAAATCGGATAAACCGATAAAATTAAATTAATTTTATTTTAATTATCTTTAATCCAATTTTGGTTTTGCTCTATTAAATTTGTTGTGATTAGTTATTTACGTTTCTTGAGAGATAGTGGGACGAAGTAATTTTATTATTATTTATATAGATTGATGAAGTTAGCTGAATTATATATATATATATATATATATATATATATATATATATATATATATATATATATATATATATATATATATATACATGTATTTGTGTGGGTGATAATCGATTGAATTATTTATTATCGTTCGAAAGAAAAGATTTTTCTAAAGATTTTTACAGTTTTGAAATCGAATACAAAACCAGTCAATTATGAGGTAAATGGATAATACTGTTCATCAATTGGTATCAATCAATTTAGGAAAACTCATTAATCGATGACAATTGAAATAAAATGGAAAGTTTGTTGCTTTGAATATAAATATGAAAAAGTTATCATTTCCATTAGAGTTCTGACTTAGAAACTCTTAGAACATTTCACTTCGGAATTTAATTGTTATAAAGTAACAGAAGTTTCAACAAAAGCTAATTGAAGACAATTTTCTAAATTACGAAATTGGTCCATCTAAAAAAACTTGTTCGAATACATGATAGCTGACCCTATATGGTTGTTGAAAACAAAGACTATTTTTTTTTTAAATTTGTATAAGCAAGAATTGTATCGTGCTAACCAATTGTATGGAAAAACGTATACGATGGGAAAAATAATGCAAAAAATCATAAAATTCAAAAATTCATTTTTCCAGCAAATGCAGCGCAGTCAGACGTTCAACAATTAAGTTTTGTCGTGCAGTCGTAATCAGTTTGTGCAGTCTATTATGCTAACTGCACACATGCAGTTTTAGGTTTTGTAAACCTAACCCTGCTGGCGCAATTTGGACTGCAATTACTTCGCATTCACTGAATTCTTGAAAGCACCTTTCTTCTAATTTCAATGACGTATTTTGTCTGTTTAACAATTATTTCATTTAGTTTTCGTGCTAAATAATTTAGAATTTTGTGTGCATTGATAATGTTGTGCAATTATGTGACTTGCGAGGTTATACTTTTTATATACACCGAGTGAGTGTGAGTGTATTTTCTATTAGTTTTGATGGAATTGTTTAACTGTATGGAATAAGATGTGTATGGGTGTGTGTTCGATACTAATATAGAATTTTGTATAGAAGGGAAATGCTTGTAATCATAGTCTTTCTGTGAATTGTTTAGTTTTACGCTTTCATGAGTTTACATTGCTGTTTGGGATTTTTTAATTTTGTGATTTGCTGTGGTAGCCTGATATAAATTAATCCATTAATATATTTTTTTATGAGTGCAATGAGTAACATTGCAGATTACAGATGAATGATTGCAAACTGGAGATGTTGACAAGAGATTTCAGAATGCAGAACAGATTATAAATGTGATTGTCTTGTGCTAATAGTAGTTTGAATATTGGCAACCACAAAACCGGAATTCTGGCATTATGGACATACTTTTACTTTCCTTCCCCACAAAAAAAAAAAACGGTTTATCGATCGCTTGGAACCGGATCGAGTCTGTAATAACAACATTCCTATTCAAACCTTCGATTTTGTTATATATGAAACTGGTGTAAAGTGATGCTAAGCATTCCGGGAGTTCCTGGTTAATCCTTGGCCGCATACTCTAATCAATCAATTTTAGAATTTTAAGTGTAAGTCATTACTGTTGGTAAGTTATTTGTTTATATTAGATCACCAAATTTTTGCCCTGAAGTTAGAATGCGGAAGCTGAATAGGTGAATCTGGATATTTGCGTATATAAGAGTGCTCCTAAATAAATAAATGTTAACCCTGTTGTTATCCATTGGCGGTAGTCTTAAGAGGCGGTAATTAGTTCAATAAAGTGTTTGGTAGTGTTAAAGCGCAATCCTAAGGTTTTAAGCGCCAATTTCTATTTGGCACTAACAACGAGCAATATTTCAAGCAAATCGTCACCAAAAAGGTTAAAGCTACCTAATCGGTAGCTCTTAAGTATTTTGATATATGTATTGCAACAATCATTTGAAGGAGCAACATCCACCTTTGTTAAAAGAAGAAGAAGAAAGCACCAAGAAGAAAGCGAACACAAATTAAGCTCAAGTTTTTAAATGATTTAATCAGAGATGGCGACACAAAAAATTAAGATGTCATTGAATATAATTTAGACGAAAAAATTGTAAAAGGAAAATGTAGCTGAAGTAAATGTGACCATCAGCAGATGATATACGGAGAAAGAACCGAGAAAACTAGTCAAGAATGACAAACTTTAAAATAATAAAAATAAATTTAAAAATGGCAGAAGAATTCATAGAAAGCCGAGCGAGAAACATCGACATTTTATTTTTCTGTGCCGAAAAATATTTTTAAAATATTTTCAAATAATTTTATTTAAACATTGTTATTTTAACATTGTTATTTGTAAACCATTGTTAAGTTGTGTAAAGTTTGTATTTCGTTTTGTTTGTTGTTTCAATTTGTTTGTTTGTTCCGTTTTATTGGTTTGTTTGGTGTATTAAAATGATCACCAATTTGTGTGTTTGTTGTGACACTGATGTCACTGGGCTTCCGCTCATTTGCGCTCATTTATAGTGCAAGCGCACTATAAATGTGCTAATATTAAAAAAATCATTATTTGATTTAATTCGTGTTAATAGTAATGTACATTGGTCTTGCATAAATTGTAATGATTACTTAAAAATGCAAGTGACTAAAATGTCTGAATTAACAGTAATTTGTAAAAACATTCAGATTTAAATTAACAATTTAAAAATGTGTGCAACTGGAAATGTGGATAGTGGTACAATTTTAAGTGACAGTGATCCAAAAAGTGGCATTAATTTCAGTATTACCGGATTCTGCTAAAACTAATCAACAACTACTGGAAGATAGTGCTCCTTCTTTTGTTAGTGATATTGGTTCCACATCTCAATGCAGTAACTTAGATATCAGCTTTAGTAACAACAGAAATCATAGAAATTTAAGAAGAAAGATAATTCGAGTTCAACGTCAAATAGAACCAATTTCATTGTAATTAGTTTAGGTATAGTGACTCTACTTTAAGGACTGTGCAACCTAGAAAACAAATATTTATTTTGAGATTGCATGCTGATATCACCATTCCTGATGTCGATAAATAGTTAAACGATAAGTTTAAATTATATGGAACTAGGGTCCAACGTTTCAACCTTAAATTCAAAGATGCACAACAGGACTATTCATCTTTTAAAATGTATGTGCACTATTCCGATTTTCTAAACTTAATGGATTCATCTTCGTGGCCTGATGGGACTTTGGTTAAGGAATTTGAACTAAAATCGAGTTATCGTCCTTTTTTAGGAACTCGACACAGTCAAGTACCAACAGTTTAACTATTGAGGCTATTCCAAATATTAATCAGGTAAACATAAATTTTAGTTTAAAGTTTGGGCATTTGAATATTCGTAGTTTAGTTAAACATTTTGATGAGATTGCTGTTTTATTGGATACATCCAGATTTGATTTTCTTGGTTTGACAGAAACGCTCCATAATGACAAAATAACAAACAAGTCGCTCCATATTAACAATTATAAATTTTTACGTTTCGATCGAATGAATAATACACGATGGAGTGGAGTGGGTCTCTATTACCGAAACTGCTTAAAAGTCCGCAAATCATTTTCGGGTAACTTTAGTAAAATTGAACTTTTAGCATCTGAACTTAGGGGTTGTTATAGTAAAATTCTCATATTAATCATTTATAATCCTCCTCCTGCCTGTACTGATGATATTAATAATTTACATCAAATTTTGTCACAATTCTTGTCACAATATGAAAAAGTTATTTGTGTTGGTGATTTTAATTTTAATATGTTGACCAACAATAAGCTAAGTATCTGCTTAAGTTTGTATAATTTATATTATTTGCCTTTTAAGCCTACTAGGTTGGATAGTTTATTAGATTTAATATTTTTATATGAACCTGATAAACATAACATTATTTCTTTTGGACAGCTTACTGTTCCGGCTATTTCTGATCATGATTTAGTCTATGCACGTTACAAGTTTAACCGTCCCAGAGATAAAATTGTATATTATGATATTCCTGATTTGAATTCAATCAATCGTGAGGATTTTATTAATTGTTACTTTTCTCTGGACTGGGCTAATCTATTTTTGGTAGCTGATGTAAATGATATTATTGACGTATTTAAATCAAACATGTTGTATTTGGCTGCTACTTGTGTTCCGTTTAAAACTAGTATTAAGAAATGTAGAACTGCTCCTTGGCTAGAATTCTCTGTTGATGAAATTTTGGATGGTATCAGTAAACTAAATGAATCTATATACGTGTTACCTTTACCTGATTCTTTTTATTCTGATACCTATGCTTTTGTTTTTGATTGCGTTGATGAACAAATGGTATTAAATTCAATACGATCAATTAAGTCTGATGCTATAGCATTCGATATGGTAAATTTCAAATTATTGAAACAATTTATTGATTTGTTTCTGTTTCATATTACTTTTATTAATAACCAATGTTTAACTAAATCCACATTTCCTAATGTGTGGAAAATGGCTTCGATCAATCCACTGCCCAAATCTGATGTGATTATTGGTATCGGTGACATTCGACCAATCAGTATTTTTCCCGCTTTGTCTAAGGTTTTAAAAAAAATGATTCAACTGCAAATAAGTGATTATCTAAATAATTTTGATTCCATATCCAAATTTCAATCTGGATACAAAACTGGCCATAGTACTACTACTGCACTTGTGCATAAAAATGATGATCTATCAGCTATCTTAGATAAACCAAATTCGTTTGCTATTTTGGTCCTTTTAGATTTTTCCAGAGCATCTGATTGTGTAAATCATGTTCAGTTAAAATTGTATTACAAATTTTCTAATTCGGCAATTTTGTTACTTCATTCGTATTTGAGTAATCGTAAACAATTTGTAAAGCAATGCGATGATTTTTCGAATATAACTGATGTAATTACGGGAGTGCCTCAAGGGTCAATTTTAGGCCCTTTACGTTTTTCGATTTACATTAATGATTTACCTTGGCAAACTGTAAATTTCATCTTTATGCTAATGATTTACAACTGTATATCGGTGGAGATATTTCTAAATTAGATATTAGCGACTAAATTTAGATCTAAAAAATATTTCGCTATGGGCCAAAAACAATTCGCTGTCCATTAATCCGACCAAAAGTAAAGCATTATGGCTCACTAGAGGAAAATTTGATAATATTTCTCCTAAGCTTTTTTTTGATAGTGATATAATTTTGTTTGTATCAACTGTTAATAATTTGGGTTTACTTCTAAGCTCAAAACTTACTTGGAATGACCATGTAGGTGCCCTTTGTCGTCGTGTTAATTATGCCTTATTTTCGCTTAGGCGAAATAAAAAAGTTTTGTCCTACTGATCATCGGATTTTTTTTGTTAATAGTTTAGTAATGCCAATTTTTACGTACTGTGATATTATATTTTCTAACTGTGATAGTTCATCTAAACGGTTGCTAGAAATTACATTTAATAATTGTGTGTTTCATATTTCTGAATTCAAGAACTCAATTTTAGGTTCCAACTTGTTTGAATTTTATTTTTAACGTACTGCAGTTTTCATTTTTCGTATTATTAAATCTGGTGTACCATTATACTTGCAAGATAAGTTAAAATTTTCATCATCTATGCGTACTGCGAAAATTAATGTGCCGATTAATCGGACTAAAATTTATAATAACTCTGGTTTAACAAAGGCGATTAATATTTGGAACGGTTTACCGAATGAATTAAAAAAAAATTAGTTCTATTGAAAAATTTAAAGTTTTATGTTTAAAATTATTTTCATAATAACACTATATAACTCTTATGATTTAATATTAAGTTAACTGTTCATAATTTTGTAAATTTTTTTTCTATAGTTAATGTACAAAAGCTTTAGCTTAGGCATTTAATAAAGAATTATTATTATTATTATTATAAAAAAAAAAAATAAGAAGAAAATACGTAACGATTTGATTTCATATTGAAAAACCAAGCTCAGAATGAAAGGACAGAAAAAAATTGCTAGGAAATATAGAATTGGCAAAATGAACAACAAGCAATCTTACTTAACTCAATGCAATAAAATCAAAAAGAGTCAGAATATATTGAGCAATCCTCATAGCACTCCAACCTCAAAAAATAAACACCTATACATAAAGAATTATAATCATTATGCTGGTAAGTTTAATGCTTTAACAATTTAAAAAAACATAGTTTTGGTTCCGTATATCAAAGTTTGAAATCAAGGTTGAGGTGGCGAAGATCATCAATTTTGTAAATGCTATAGTCTATAGTCTAGGAACTTCAAAGACAAATCCCTTCGTAATTAACCACAAAAAAACCGTCTCTGAATCACAATTTGTTTGTTTTAAATTAGGGGTAGAAATAACGGCCTATAAGCAAAAAAAATTTCACAGAGTGTTGGCCCAACGATATTTTTATTCGTCCATTTGATAATCACAAATGGTTTCAAAGCAGAATTCTTTGTGTTGCTCCAGTGCCTACTATGAACCAGTCACTTCAGTATATTAGCATTCAGACAAAAATGTTACCTCCGCTCCAAATCAGAACACTTAAACAGTAATAATACATATTTGTTCTTGTGTTTTCGTACAGCGGAATGTTTTTGGAGAAACATTGTCATTTGTGGATCTATCAGGATGTTCGAACATATGAAAAATTATACATTAAAAAAATTTAAATTTAATATTTTCATAAAAATACTTGTTCTTTTCCTAATAATAATTTTCATTTTGATTGAATCTCCCTGCGTCCTGGCGGAGACCTGAACGAGGTAGTTTCATTGCGTAATCAGAAGCATTTTGGAGATTGAGGATAGTATTTCATCAGTTCCAAAAAAAATTCTGAAAATATATAAGCAGTAAAAAAGTGACACCATCCCACCTATTCTTCTTAAGCACTGATTTTTGAGCCTATAATAAGGGCGTTAACCATTATTTTCAATAAAAGTACCCAGACTGGAGTCTTCCTATATATAATTCCATGAAACATTTATTTTACTCGTCGATTTTAAAACTAGACAGGCTCAATGAAATTTTCAATTATTGTGATATTGCCATTTTTTCTGCCATTCCAAAACCATTTGAGTATATGGACCAACAATTTTTATATTCCCAATCATAAGAAAGAAACAGTTAACCCATTGATGTTCTAGAAGTCAAGTCGATAGAATATCATCAACATTTAGTATAAATATATGACATTTAGGCGATTATACATATAAAAATATTTGGATTATTTTTAAACGATGCCAGTAGCAAGCTTGTCACCGAAACCGCTGAAGCCAAATTGTGTATTCGGTTCAGGCTAGTAATGGCCTGTTAAAAGCGATTATTATTATTTGTATTAAAGAACTACACGACTAATAAATATTTTAAGGAAGTGAAAAATGTAACAGGGGTAATATTGTTAAAGCAACATTACGGAATCGCAGCTGTTATAAACGCACGCTTAAATTTGACACACGTTTAAAGCAGTGAGGCATTAAATTTAAAATAAAACGACTTAAATTTTTAACGCCATATAATATGTTGTCTAACAGTCAAATATGCATGGAAAATACTCATAAAATTTATTCGTCTGATTTCAATTCATGTTGGCTCGTTAAAATTGTATATTGATTAGTTTTTCACAAGTCAAATTTTCTCAACAACCAAGTTAAAATAATTAAATTCCATTTATACGAGTCTACGAACTTTTAATCAAATCATAATAAAAGCTAAAAATAGTTACTATTTTCATGATTTTCCCTAATTGCGTGAATACTAAATTATAATATTTCAACTTTTATTTTATAAAGTTTTTTATTTTTATCATGATATCTGAACCAAAAATTTTATTTCGATTAAATATTGTCTAAACAATACACATACATATATTCAACATACTCGAGTAGTAATTTCAATTTTTTGATTCGATGGAATAAACATAAAAAATCGCCTAAATGTAGACTTTTGAATAGCTGAACAAATTAATCAACACACCTCATTTACTACAATTGTCTGCCCCTCTAATTACGATTTATTTTAATAATGATTACTAAATAATAATATAAAGTTTTAATGATCATAAAATTCAATGATGTTATATTATGCTAGGTACTACATAGTATGGGAAGGTAACCAGATGTTAAGGCTATGATAACATTTATTTATACGAACGAATCATTTACTATTATAAAATAACCAACAACTTTTTTTAGTTTTTTTTTTATTATAAATCACGCGAAAACTTATTTCTTGAATTATAAATTATTATTAATGTAACTTTTATAGTGGAAGGTGGTGGGAAAGAATTTATTTATATTCCTTGTACCACATACATCAAAAGAATATCGTAATAAAATAATTATTCAGTCGAAACGAATTTATATTCGTTTCGAGTTCTAAGCGATAAATTTGCTAGTTACACGTCATCAGTCAATTTAATATAGTGCGATCCGTAGAGCAGCTAAACAACCAATATTTCGAATAGTGGATGGGAAAATTGTGGTCCGAATTTAGAATCAAATTAGTTAAACTAAAATCGTCGCCATATCAATATTTTTCAAAAGGTATGGCCTATTCTATAAATCCGGATATTTTTCCTAAGTGGATATTAGAAAGTATAGGTAACATACTTCATTTATTTCGAAGAACACAAATAAGACCTTTGGTGGCTTGCAGATGTCAAATAATAACCCGACCGTATTCACTGGTCCCTAATTCATTCATCTACCACACAAGATACCGCTTGTCAAGTATTCTATAAACCATCCTGTATTTAAAGTTTCGATTTCGAAAATTTTTAAAATAACAATGATAAATGACAAGCGCTCAAACGATTTATAACACGCAACCAAAATAAAATATTTGAAATCATTGTACGAGAGATAAGTTTACATAACATTACATAATATGTACACATTAAAATCATATCACACCAATTTTTAAAACACATTTTTTTTTAAGTTCTAAAAATAGTTAGGAAATTTTAATTTATTCACACGATAAACCCATAAAATATTCAAGTATACAATTAAAACCAAAATTATGTAATGTAATCACAATAAAATTTTATGAATGAAAGCACACCACATACACCATATACTAAAACACTGTCACATACCCCAAGCCAAAAATGACATATGAAAAATAATTGTATGAAAGCTGCGGTCGATAGTGTGTATATTTGGGGAAGAAAACAACTATTATTCACCCAAAACATAATTCACCCACTCGTACCATAATTTCACAACCCCCAAAATAAATATAAAAAAAAACCGAAACGCTTTCCATATCGTTATATTGTCTGTTTTATAATTAAAGGTGGCACGGTGAGGAGAAGACGACCTCAACCAAATATGCGAAAGAAAAACATTTTCATTATGTAATTTAATTATGAAATCAAATACATAATTAAGATTCACTGTAAGTCGATTAATTTGTACACACGGTGTTTAGATTATGATATCATTCGGTTTCATTGTGAATTTTATCTGATTGATGATGTTTTGTTCTTATTTATCTGCCGGCATCACCATTACAGTGATTTCAGCACTAATTTGCAAATGGCGTACATTGGTGGAAATCGTGACTGTATGTTTTATATATCCAACCCACCAAATCCCACAGATTTGATTAGATTTGATTAGATTTGATTAGACTTGATTAGATTTGATTAGATTTGATTAGATTTGATTAGATTTGATTAGATTTGATTAGATTTGATTAGATTTGATTAGATTTGATTAGATTTGATTAGATTTGATTAGATTTGATTAGATTTGATTAGATTTGATTAGATTTGATTAGATTTGATTAGATTTGATTAGATTTGATTAGATTTGATTAGATTTGATTAGATTTGATTAGATTTGATTAGATTTAATTAGATTTGATTAGATTTGATTAGATTTGATTAGATTTGATTAGATTTGATTCGATTTGATTAGACTTGATTAGATTTGATTCGATTTGATTAGATTTGATTAGATTTGATTAGATTTGATTAGATTTGATTAGATTTGATTAGATTTGATTAGATTTGATTAGATTTGATTAGATTTGATTAGATTTGATTAGATTTGATTAGATTTGATTAGATTTGATTAGATTTGATTAGATTTGATTAGATTTGATTAGATTTGATTAGATTTGATTAGATTTGATTAGATTTGATTAGATTTGATTAGATTTGATTAGATTTGATTAGATTTGATTAGATTTGATTAGATTTGATTAGATTTGATTAGATTTGATTAGATTTGATTAGATTTGATTAGATTTGATTAGATTTGATTAGATTTGATTAGATTTGATTAGATTTGATTAGATTTGATTAGATTTGATTAGATTTGATTAGATTTGATTAGATTTGATTAGATTTGATTAGATTTGATTAGATTTGATTAGATTTGATTAGATTTGATTAGATTTGATTAGATTTGATTAGATTTGATTAGATTTGATTAGATTTGATTAGATTTGATTAGATTTGATTAGATTTGATTAGATTTGATTAGATTTGATTAGATTTGATTAGATTTGATTAGATTTGATTAGATTTGATTAGATTTGATTAGATTTGATTAGATTTGATTAGATTTGATTAGATTTGATTAGATTTGATTAGATTTGATTAGATTTGATTAGATTTGATTAGATTTGATTAGATTTGATTAGATTTGATTAGATTTGATTAGATTTTATTACATTTGATTACATTTGATTACATTTGATTAGATTTGATTAGATTTGATTAGATTTGATTAGATTTGATTAGATTTGATTAGATTTGATTAGATTTGATTAGATTTGATTAGATTTGATTAGATTTGATTAGATTTGATTAGATTTGAATAGATTTGATTAGATTTGATTAGATTAGATCAGATTTGGTCAATGGTTTTTACCTGCAGTAGCTTTCTAGATTACTACTGAATTTTATAAATAGCATCAGCGTACGCTAATGACGTCGAACTCGGCTCAAGATGGGCTAAACTAATTACAAATTAATTATAATTTTCTTTTCCATTAAGACCACACACCTTGATGTTTACTTAATCACCATATATTTAGTGACGATAATAGTTTTTTGTGTACTTTACAAAGTCGATCATCATCATCAAATATTTACATTCAACTGTTTTGTTTTCAGTAAATTAAATTAATGTTTATATAGTAAAACGAATCAAAATAGTTTGATTGAAAATTGAATCACAAATATAATTAAATTTGACATGGGAATCAAACCATATGCTGTGTCTGACGCACCGATTTTCAAATCGTGCTGCTTTTTCTAAAAACTATATACCCGCTTTTTTAATTCGTGGATGAAAATTTTTTTCTCATTAATCTGCTGATCTAATCATTTTTCATTTACCATTTACCATTTTGAATATACACATATACATATCCATTTTAAAATTTAATATTAATGATGTGATAATATTTGCAGCTTATGATTACATTTTTCATTTAATTAAATTTTCCAAAGCTTTTGTTGTTGTTATGTGTATGAGCTTTTTGTTTGTATTCATTTCTCGGCAAACAATACCAATGCTTTATTTAGTTCATTTCACCTTTACAATTTAATCCATGTGTATATAAGTTACATACACACACATACAGTTTTCCCAACATAATAAACCGAATCATAATTCAAATTGATTATCAATTAAATTTCCATTATATGAAAAATTATTATATTTTAGGAAATTTATTTATGTTTTTGTTGTTGCTGCTTTTTTTATCTTTAACAACGTTATGATTTGTCATTCTTATCAGAAAATAAAATCGGTGGAAAATTTTTGCTATCATGATGATAAGACGAGAATATTAAATAAAAATTTTCATCATTTTTTGTGTATGCGTGTGTGTGTGTGTGTGTGTTGCCACAATTTAACTGTCAAATTGAGTTACGCGAAAAATGATTTTTTTTTTACATTTTCATCCGGTTTTTTTGTGTACACTGTGTTTGTTTCCCTCGCAAATGACGAATTTCTATATTTAGAAATGAACACGTATAGCTGGTGGAAAAATGTGTACCCAATCGAATTTATTTCATTAAAATGTAAGCTTATTTATGGATATGTCATAAAAAAAAAGTTAACAAATAGCAGTCCTTTCGCGTGCAGATGCTCGCTTACCGGAATTTTATTTCGATCATAGGAATGAGATTAAACAGGCAGTAAAATTCATTGTATGAACTCAGCTCTTTTTTTCCACTTTTCCGGGGAATCACAGTAAAATAATTTTAATATTTTTGAGATAACGTCAGTAACTTGTAAAAATAAATATTTTGTGTATACATTTAGGCGAATTTATATTAAAAGTATTAGTAAAGTTAAATAAAAAGTAAAAATAGTAAACATTATTTGTAATAGATGTCACTTCAGCAATCGAATAAGATATATTCACCAAGACTGCTCGTCTATAGTCATTAAGTGACTGCTATATCATGTATTAACCAGAATGAGGCTCAATATTAATTCAATCGTTCAACTGCGATCATACCTTCATTGATTTCGGTCAATAAAAAACAAAAAAACCCAGTGAAAAAAAAATTCATTTTTTTTAATTTAAAATTTGTATTGCATAATTTTTATTTAAATAAATTAAATTGTCACGTAATATCTATAAACTTTGAATTAGTGAAAGACCAGGAGTGCGTTCTTAAACTCTATATTGTAAAACATTGTAACAAATGTCATTGTGTGATTGTAACAATATGGTTTACAATGACATGGTCTCAAACGTCAAGTAAAAATATATAAAATTATGAATAAAAATTAAATTTATAGTAGTGTGCGATATTTATTATCGTTACCATAGCAACAAAAAAATTCAAATTTTTGTTAATTGTAAATTCCTTCTAAACGAATTGTATTGGGATTCCAATACATACTGCGTTTTAGTTAGAGTGTCAAATAACAGGTGCGCTACTCCCCATCTATTTAGTATCATATATCAATTCTTTAATATTAAAAAAAGTAAAAAACAAAAAAATTAAAATGTGTTAATTTTTTCAATTTATTTGCTTGAAACTTAAATTCCAAAAAAAACCCTAACCTAAATATAATACGGCTATTATTTTTACGTACTTTATTTCATTTTAAATTTGAATACCACTAAAACAAACTTTTTATTCTGACAACTACAAGTCTACTATTGAGTAGAGTTGAAAATGACATTTGAAACATGAACATTTGAAATATGAAAAATAGTTTATGAACGCCAAAACTCACATGTATGTTGTAACAATGTGAGTTTAAGAACGAATGAAAACTTTCATTGTTAACAATATTGTTTAGGAAAGCACTCCCGTTGTATAAACGAGGAATATTTGTATAATTTGTGAAGTTTTTGTATTTTCTGGTGTCAAACAACACCAAAGTAAGGCGAAGACAAATAGAGAGCTCCGACCCGAGGGCAGTCGGAAAATGTTTGATAGTCCAAATCGTTTTTCGATATTAAGTTGGTTGGGAAATAATACTCTAACAAAAGAAAAAAATTGAAGATAATAGAGTGAGACGTCAAGGAATTATTTGTTGTCGAGATTTGATGAGTGTACATGAAGAAGAAATTAAACAAGAGCTCACCGATCAAGGAGAAGTTGAAATCCGAAGAAAAAAAAATTGGATAAACAACGATCTTAAAGATACTGCCAACATTGTTCTCACGTTCAATATTCCCATACTACCTGATACAATAAAGGCAGGTTTTATTCAATTAAATATCAGTGCGTACATACCAAGTCCAATTTAATGTACAAACTGCCATAAACATGGACACACCAAGAAAAGATGGATAAATAATCCGACATGTTACAAAAGTAGCGAGGTAATGCCATACAGCAGTCGGTTTTTTAACGAGAAGCAGAAATTGTAAAAATCAAAACGAAAGATCGATTAACTTTTTACGAAGCAAGGACGAAGTACTACAGAATGTATGCAAATGCACTTGAAAATTGCCGTCAAATCGGTAAAAAAAATTGATGAAAGTACTATCTCACGGATAAAGGGACAACATTCCGCTAGTAAAATGGTCCAATGAACGAATTGTGAAAGTAAAAGGTGGGCCATCTATCGGTTTAAATTTGAACCACCGGTTATTTCGAATCTGGCAATACTTATGTCATTCCATTCTGTCACAAAATTCAGTATATTATCTCCACTGAACGAAATGAATCGATTTACGCATGAGCAACGTTAGGATTTATTGGAGATTTATTTCCAAAACAAAGACAATTGGTCGGAAACTGAACGAAAATGTCGTGCAAAATTTGGTCGCAGAGAAGGACCAACAGTGCCCGGTATACGCAAGTTTATTGTTTAAGTTCGTGGAACTGGTTTCATTGTTGATGCACGAAGACATGAGCGTGCTCGTACAGTGCTGAGAGTGTGCGTGAGAATCCATCAACATCAACTCGTCATCGTTCTCAAGAATTGAACATTTCACGCACCAGTTTACGTCGAATTTTGCGAAAAGATCTCGGTATGCCGCCTTACAAAGTTCAATTGATTCAAGAGTTGAAGCCGCATGACCATCCGCTTCGTTTTCACTTCGCTAGATGAGCCAACGAGAAACTACACGATGATGTCGATTTAACAAAAAAATCATCTTTTCGAATGAAGCTCATTTTTATCTTGGTGGGTAGGTTAATAAGCAAAATTGCCGTATTTGGTGCTTAGAAAACTCGCACGTGGTCTTACAGAAGCCAATGCACCCATTACGAGTGACTGTTTCGTGCGGCTTGTGGAGCGGAGGCATCATTGGCCCATATTTCTTTGAAAATGAGGTGCAACCATTACGGTCAATGTAGACACCTATCGCGCCATGATAACCGATTTATTTGCGCCCTCTCTCCATGGTATCTTATGCCACAATCGATTTATTCAAACGTTTGATGGCCGTTTAATTAGCCGAAATGGTGATGTCAATTGGCTGGCAAAAAGCTTTAACACCATTGGACTATTTTCTGTAGGGCGCCGTTAAAGACAAGTATTATGCCGATTAACCAGAGACAATTGAGCATTTAAAGGCTAACATTCGTGATGCCATCGCCGCGATACGACCCCATAAACTCGAAAAAGTGCTCGAAAATTGGTCCAATCGAATGGGGTACTGTGAGGCCAGCCGCGGCAGCCATATGAATGAAATAATATTCTATCTCTAACCGGAACAATCGTACTTTACAACAAAAAAAATAAATTTCTCAAAATTTCAAACCGTTTTTGTTTTATTGCATTTTTAAATTTAAACTTTTAAATGGCCCACCCGTTACAACCAGGAATGAACCAAAAGGTTTAAGTGGTCGTACTTTGAGGCCCAGAAAGAATTGTGCTAAAAAAATGTCAACCGATAATTTATATGTGTGTGTATAAATTCTCATCCTCATTGCAAGGTAACGCAATTAAAAGTAAACCACACAGGAAACAGCACGGACATTCATCGTCTGTGGTCCCACCATTAAGCCTAACACCTCATTTACTCAGGTCCTATAATTGTGTTGGTGAATAGTCTAAGAGTACAAGATTTAGTGTTTGAGTCTTATGAATTTTGAACCTAATTTAATATGTTTGTTTTCTGGTGACCCCACTAATTCACCCCACAATAAAATAAATTAATTAAAGATAAACACCTATAAGGTATACATTTCTTTACAACCTTAACCAACCATAAAAATGACACATCACTAATTGATTAACCCTATATAAAACCTATTTACCATCAAACTATAAGCACACACACATAAACATATATAAATACATAGAGTTATACATAAATTTAATAAATTAACTCGTATAACGTAAATAACATGGTTAAAGTGTTGTAAAACAAGGAAATGCCTTTAAAGCATACAAAAAACCACCCAAAAGCAATGAAGAAAATCCATAAAGCTATATATGCCAAAAAAAAAATAGAAAATTCTCAACCGTAAAATCCATTATCACCAAAATATATATTTTCAATTTATAGCTATCATTCACACATTAAAGCCGATATATATATACAATAACTCTACGCATACGATTTTGCCCAAAAACAACACCTCAAAATTTTCCAAACCCAAAACATCATCTATATAGACCTACATATACATAAACGTTGACGTATTCGTATCGTACATATATCGACATATATAGATCAAAACCCGAAATAAAAGTTCGATACACCATTTGAGCTTTTTTACGGTTTTTATCACAAATAAATTTTCTACTTTCATCTTAACGGTTTTTCTTTTTCATTTTCTTTCGTTTTGCGGTTATGTATTTTCTCGTCTAATTTATTTATGTTCTTTTTTTTTTTTTTTTGGGTTAAGCAGTGAATAATTTCGATCAAAATGTACATAACGACGATACGACGAGAAACATAAATAAGAGGAGCGATATAAAAAAATGTTTTTTTGTCGGGGAAATATATGTTATCGTGGCCCCGGTAAAATGGTTTATGTATTTACATGAATGATTTTATGTTTTCGGGAGGCTGATATTATCGTAATCGTATTTAAAGAAAATAGTATTAAGAATAAAATGTATCACAGAAAGGGACATACGATGGCCCGTTGTCGATGTCCAGAATCCATGAGCATTATGCAGTATGTCACTGGTTAATGGAAATTAACAGCAAGATTTTCAGTAATATTACTGTCGGCAGTGATAATTCGAAGATGAAGTAAAAGCTGGTTTAAGCAACAGAAAGTATAACTTCGAAGCTAAGCAACAAACGGAATAGCAGAGCTCTTAAGTGAAGAAGCCACCTTGCAAATACGCAACAAGAAAATTAAGTGACACAAGAGCCACAAGTGCAATAAAAGTTGGAAGATGCCATAGAACTACTAAATTGCTTACCTTGAAAAGAATTAAAACTGATAAGTTGATAGATACTTTAACTTCCAGAATAGTTATACGCCCAACAATAGTTGCACGAGAACAAGTGGCGCTATATATAAATTAAAAACATCTAAACTAGCATGATGCTGCGATTTTAAAACGGCAAAAATTCTCTTTCAGTCGACCAATGCCAGGTGCTCCCAAATTTATTTTCCTAGTATAAAATATTGATGGATGCTAAGCACCAAACGACCGAAGGACTAATTAGGAAACTGGAACAGAATAAATAGTAGCGTAGCCTAATAGTTAATGACGCAGTGTTATTGCCACAGTGTCACTAAATAAAAGTTGGATAGAAAAATGTATGGTATATATTGTGGTGCTAAAATATTGGACCTTCAACCCGGATACCATTCATAATGGCCATTTATAATGGCCAAAGCTACTACAAAACAGGAATCTATTGAAGGAAACTCATACTGGCAAGATATCACAACGAAATAATGAAGCAGATGCTCCTATAAAGGATGTATTATTTAGTGAGCAAGTTACACCCGCAAAAGTATTTTATTGGCAATAGCACTTGTTAAATAACTTTTTTTTGGTAAGGAGATGACCTTACGAGATCTATTTGATCAAAATTTTCAGGCGATACTTATAACTGATGTTGCGGTCAACAAACTGGGCTTGAAAAGAAAACCAATCAAAGTTTCAAATATTGGGCTTGGCTATGTTCATAATATAAATACATACAGTACTACCATGGTGTATTAGCCCATTGACGTGCTAGATGTCGCTACTGGTATCGTTTTAAAATAATCAAAATATTTTTATTTGTATACTAGCCTAAATGTCATATATTTTTACTAAATGTTGACGATATTCTATCGTCTTGACATCTGAAACATCAATGGGTAAACTGCTTTTTTCTTATGATGGTAGTACTATGTGTATTTATATTATGCTATGTTACCATATTCAGTCTACGATTAGTTCACACATGAACTTATCTACGAACGAGTTTGTGCTCAAAAATATGTCCGCCCAACTCCCTTCGAAATCTGTTACAACCTCAAAATGGCAGCATATTGAAAATCTACGTCTCACTAATCCGTTTTTTTATAAAGCAGGCCCTGTCGAAATATTATTATGGGAGTGGACATCTTTTGTGAATTACTACTTCACGACCTTATCAAAAGCCACAATGGTTCACCCACAGCACAATAAAGGGCTCGGTTACAACTTTAGCGTTTCGAACAACAACGAGCGAAGGGTGCCACCTACAAAGTAGGTAACATTACCGCACCACGAATCGTGTAGAACAATTGTCCACGAGAACAAGTGGTAAAAAGTGTGTGCTATAAATTAAGAACATCTACTGGCGACACCACGGTTTTAAAAAGCAAAAATTTCTCTTTCAGTCGATCAAAGCCACGGGGTCTTAGATTAAGTTTCTGTGCTAAAAATGTTGTTGGATTTGGTAGGCAACGTTTCGAATCTACTGCGAATCTACTGCTAGCGAAGCATCAAACTACCGTAGAACTAATTAAGAAAATTATAAAGAATGAGATAATAGTGCAGCCTAATAGATATACGTGGAAAAGGTACTGTGTCAAATCCCTGCTCGAGTTCAATTACCGAATTTAAAAAATCAGTGTCCGGAACCATACCTGAAGGTTTTTTTCTCAAAAGAACTCAGTCCTGGGGGAGATTGTCCCAAACAAGGAACAAACCTTAAACCTTAATAAACCTTCTGAGAGATCGGTGTCATGCGGAGAGTACGATAAATTGATGGAATTAATTAATAGATTAACTTTAGGTAATTCTGAAACCATAAGCCATGAAAATAAAGATAAAACTTTAGAACATGGTAAACGTACCAACATGAGTCCTCCACAGATACCCTGTGGTCAAGCCGTCAATGGATTCTTCTATCGAATTGAGCGGTTGTCTTCCGCCAGTAAAATTGCCCACGAAAGATTGGTGAGCGACTTATATTTGTTGTTGAAGAAGAGTGCTCTTAAATGGTGTTACGAGAGATCGTAAAACACTAGAACCGACGCAGAAATTAAACAAAGGGTTGCATCAATTAAACAGAAACTTGATGAATGTTTAATGGATTTTTACAATAAGGTGATCGACTTAACTTTATCTCTCAGTTCCTCTCTCTCCGATGCTGATTTGTATTTTATATTAAAACGAAATATGAAATTTGGTTAGTCCGTTGCAATATAAAATTGCCGGACGATAGATTGGTTCACTGACCGAGTTGGTTCACCAATGCGTCGAGATAGAAGATACGTGGAAGGGATTAGTAATTTTCGACAAGTACAATACTTTGTAAGTGATACCGATGGATGCAACTTTCCAAATACAGATTCTCCTGGTATTGAATATCCTTATCCTTCGCCCTACTTTAATTCCTACGTTGAAGATTACCAAATACCCACCATTGTGGGTAATCCATATAGTTCTGCGAAAACATATCATGATAACTTATATATAACGATTATTATAGGCAAGTAAATACCAGCTAAAAGTACTCCTCATTATCCGACTAGAGTCGACCTGGTACAATATCGTGATCATAATAATTTGAGGAATTCAAATTTGAGCAGCCAATGTTACGGTTCTGGTGCGCCTAACATCATTGAGCCCAATTGTCGAGTTTGTAATCAGACAAATAAGAGAAATGTCAGAGGGGAGATTAGTATGCCTGGTTCTCAGCCTACCCCAAATACCAAATTCACCAGGAGGCAAACTAAGGATGTCGCTGCGAAATGCCCGGAGTATTATCGCCGAAATCAGTAAACCCTCAAATTGTTTCAATCTCTGCTCCGGTAAATGTTCCATGTTAAAACCTAACTTTTAAGAATTTCACTAATCTTTCCATCCGGTCTGCAGAAAACAAGTTATTGACTCCCTCAAAACACAATTCGTTTCCGTCAACGCCAAGTATCGTTACTAATCCGATCTCTACATCACATTGCAAATCGACTCAAACCCATTTCTCAATAAACCCTTCAAAGTTACCACCCAGAACCGTAAGATATTAGATGCTACGTTGTACACTTACTAAGATGCATTGGGCATTGGTACTTTATGCTCTGATTATACTGATATGCTAAGGTGTTAATTGTTGGTACAGCCATTTATTGGATTACTAGATAGTGGAGCTTCTATCAGTGTGCTTGGCGCTGGTTCTGAAAACTTTCTTGAACAAAAAGGTATTAAAGTACATTAATCTCTCTTCTTCCCTCATAACTCCAAGTGGTAAAAAACAACAAATTATCAGCCATATCGTGTTTCCCGTTTCTTACAATGGTGAAGTTAACCGTTTTCGTCTTCAAAACTTCCCTGGATTGATGAAGCCCCTTTACTTTGGCATTAATTTTTGGAATTTGTTTGGCTTAATTCTGGCTGTGGTAGATTCCCTAGATATTGATGAGCCTGTGCTAGTTGACCATAATCGTCATCAGTTATCTCCAGAGCAAGCGAACAGGCTGAGTTAAGCCTTAGAATATTTTCCATGTTCTGCTAAATACGGCTTGGATCTCACAAACTTAGTGACACATGTCATAGATGTAGGTGGTGCAAAACCCGTTAATAATAGGTACTACTCTGTGTCCCCAGTAGTCCAGGCTGAGATGTGTAAGAAGTTGGATAGCATGTGTGAGCTTGGAGTGATAGAGGAAAGTCAAAGTGCATAGTCTTAACCGATTGCGGTTGTCTGCAATGACAATGAGAAGGTGAGGCTATGTCTTGACGCCTGGAAGATCAATAAATTAACGCTTATTCGTTGCCACTGATTGAGGGATTGCTAAGTCGGCTCGATCAAACGAAATATATATTATTGATCAACTTGAAAGCTGGCTTTTAGCAGATACATCTTGATGTGGCATCACGTAATAAAACTGCGTTCACCGTTCCAGGCCGCCTCCTCTATATCTTTACAGTGATGCCTTTTTGGTTATGCAATGGCCCTCAGTCATTGTGTAGATTAATGCATAAGGTGATTCAGTACCAATTGCGTGATGGAGTCTTTGTTTACTTGGACGACGTGCTCGTTATTTCTATGGACTTGGAAGAGCATTTCTCTTTACTGAATGAGATTTCCAGGCTAATAAAGTAAGCCAATCTCACAATTAATGTGGAAAAGAGCAAGTTAATTTTTAAAGAGACAAAGTACTTAGGTCATGTAGTTGGCACCGGAATCATTCGCAAGGAACCGGAAAAAATACAAGCGATTGCAAACTATCCCACTCCTCAAACAGTTCGACAATTACGGCGATTTTAAGGCATGGCGGGGTGGTATCAACGTTTAATTTTTTGATTTGCGGCGATTAGTGCACCACTAACTGATCTACCAAAAGTTGACTTGGAATGAGCTGGCAGATGAGGCTTTTAACAAGCTTAAAACCGTACTTACCTCAGCGCCTATTTTATGAAATCACAATTTTCGGTGCCGATTCTACATACAATGCGATGCCAGCTCTAGTGGTGTTGGGAGTGTATTATTCCAGAAGACCGAAGAAAGCGAAGAACATCCTAATTTCTATAAAGTCATAAAGATACCTGTTTGGAAAACTGGTATCAATGATCTAGGAGCATGGAGGTGATTCCTGATTCTTTGGTTCTTTCCATATTTAAGTAAGCCCATAATTTTCCAACTGGTGCACATCTGAGACAGGCAAAAACTTTGTATGTACTTTAACGGCAATTCTACTGGTCTACCATGGCTCGAGATGTTAAGACTTAAATTCAAAATTGCGACACGTGTAAGACGGCGAAGGCAACCAATTATACCATACAACCAGAAATTGGAAAATATAGCGAACAACAATATCAAATTATTGGGTATTTATCATTTCTAAAGGTCTGAGGTGATACCCCTCTTAATATCATCATCGTCTCGATATGGAACGATTTTCGTTTTTAAATTATTTTCTAACATTTTTATACTTATATAACTATGTAACTCGTTGACATGTGTAATGATCCATTACAGTGGTGGTCTAATTATAAACTAAAGCATATATTAGTATATTGCCAGAGATTTATAAATCAACAAGTTCATAAAAATCCTTCACCTTCCAATGAGGTACCCGTTCCAGAGATTAAACTTGACTGATGGACAATAACTCCAAACTTTTATCATTACATCCTCTTGTTGACAGTGATGGCAAAACATGGCTCCATGGAGTTTAAGTAACACTAAAATAGCTTTGACTGAGAAGCTATCTTTCATCCTGCTAAATGAGAGTGTGATCAGCAGCTGAATAATTGAAGACATACAACACTTCATGGTGGAATACAATTAACACTAGAATGTGTGCGAAATAAATTCTGGATTATTGATGGCAGAAATCTATCCCTAAACCAATCAATCGGGAATATATCTACCTGCAGAGCGGCACCTTCGCGAGCATTCGCTAATGTAGATGTTGACTATGCCGGACCTATTCAAATAAGAACAAGATAGGAAGAGGTCATACCACTTACAAAGAGTGCATTGCGGTATTCTAATGAATGTACAGTGGAACGAATTTTGCTGGCGCCGACCAAAAATCGCAAGTAGTTTACAAAACGATGAAACAACTGGGCATTTTATACTTTTTACTGCATCTCATGACAAAACAAAATGGAATTTAGCAGGAAAAATAACGATCGATTTTTGGAAAAGATTGGTCAATTTAGCATTTGATGTCGTTTTAATAAAATAAGACACATTACCCCTTCGCGATGATAAATGGAAAGAGTTCAAGAAATATGATTCGAATTGCCTCCATAAAATGCGAACTAACTATCTATAAAAAAAACAGCTACAACTAAACTCTGTTTGCTACCATATGTACTGTAAGCCACCAGAACATAAAGGTAGTTGTAGAAGAAAACACAACAAGCAACACTCCAAAAAGACAACAACCACTCGGAAAAGCAAGGGGGAAAAAAGTAAAAACATTGATTAATATCTGGATCCACTGCAGAAGTACCAAGCAAGTACCAAGTATAAGGATGCGAAATTGATGTCACTGTTTCGTGAAATTGCAAGTACAGGCAACCATATTGTAAAACCCTTTATACTAATCTCTGTGTGTGTATAAAAAAGCATAAAACTACATTTTACGTTGAGTAGCAGTTTAATTATACTACATACTATACTACTTTTCCTTCGAGCTACTAAAAGTCATCATTTGGGCGAAATAATAAAATTTAACGTATTTCAATTCTACTTTGCAGCACAGTTCTTATATATGGTGCTTATACTTTTTGATTCAATTAAAAAGAATTGCAGATTGCAATTAAGTACAATTTACAGTAATTATGTTGTGAGTGTGTTTTTTTAATGGTATGTTATTGTTTTTATAGAGACAAAGAGGCTTTAAAATATATCGATTATGTAGTTATGTATATTCACATAGACAAAAAACATGATAAATTATAAATCATGTACAGGTAATTACTAAAAATTTGGGGTGTGGGAAACTGGAATGGGCACTATAAATCAAAATCTTAAGTCGAACCATCGTACCGTAACAAAAAAATTAAGGCTGAGTGAAAAATCGAATATATTTTTTATTTATTTATATAGGTTTTCTATGGAACCGAAGTTGAACAAAGAAAAATCTATTTAAATAAATAATAATATATTAGTAATGGCAACACTTTTTTTTTCGACCCGAATATAGTTTTTTTCCTCTGATGGCGGTGGTGGTTCGTTTTGTAGGAAATATATCTTACCACAATAGTAAAATATTTCAGTATATATATATATATATATATATATATATATATATATATATATATATATATATATATATATACATATATTTATTTATTTATTGTTGTAGAATCAGCACACACCCATTTAGTTTTCTTTATTACATTTTCTAATATTATTTTTAGACTAGAAAATAGAATGAAAATTTATGAGTTTTTATTTTCATTTTTATTACAGTATCGTTTTCAAATGTGTGTACATATTAGGAGTTTTGGACTATAAAACTTTTTTTTCTTTTTTTGTAATTTTTATGGCCACACAGTAATTTGAATTTTATAATTAAGAAACGAAAATTGGGTATTATATTTTTTGTCACTTCCATATTTGAGGCACGACAATGCTATAAATTACAATTTACTACTTTTCTAGGATTTAAATTAGGTTTCTTAAATAAGTTTTTAATGACATTGTGGTAATAAAAATCACTGCCACAGTAGGCTTAACAAACTGTCGTTCACTTCCATTATATTTCAAAAACGTTAAAAAAAGTTCATCACCAAAATTTTCAGTATCCGATTTTAATTTTTTTATTCATTTTTTTTTATAAATATGATTCTTTATTTAAGCTTTCAATACAAAGATAGATAGCGAAAGAATATTACAAAAAAATCCAAGATCTTTTACCCTGTGGCCTTACTACTGACCTGACGGTGCTCTAGTAACTAGATTTGTCTAAAAAAAAATATTATTTGTTCTATATTATTTTTGTTTGAGGTCACTCATTATGCTCCTTATTAAATACAAATTGTAGGCATACAAATTAAGCTATAAAAAATGCCATTTAACAATTTCATAAAATGTTACTACTTAAAACTAAATTAAACTATACTTATACAAAATTTTTATTATATGTATACTTTAAATCATCATAAGAAACCAACAGGTTACCGATTGATGTCGGGTCGATAGAATATCGACAACATTTAGTATAAATATACGACATTTAGGCGATTATACATATAAAAATATTTTGATTATTTTAAAACGATACCAGTACTATATGTATTTATATTATGTTATATGTGACCTATATTTGCAGCCACCAATCCGTTCTTTTGAATTCTGTGCTAAACCTTAGCAAACTTTCATCATAATTCAGAAATTTTGTCCTATCAAATCCTTTTTCGTTTGGTAATCTTTGAATATGATAAATGATAGGCAGTTGATTATCATCTCGTATGTACTGGAATTTGTCTAGATAAATAAAAGCTTCTGGTCCTGGTATGTTGTTTATTTCTATACTTTTTTCAATTATACTATCTTTCATATAATATAGATTGTTTACGCCTAAAAACACGTAAAACAATTTTTTTAATACAAAAAAATCATAAATTTGGGAATTGCCCTAATCGAAAGTAACGATAGCAAATCGTCGATAAGGCAGATTTGCATACATCACATTGGATAACAACATAATTCTGGTAATACAAATTATAAATTAGATAAAACAATAAAATTATAACGATTACCAACTTAATAACAAAAAAAAAGTTAAGTGACTTTCATTAAAAGTTGTGCATTTTCGTTGTTAGCAAAAACATTTTTGGTTCCTAAACCCGGGAATATATTATATTTCAAAAACAGTTTAGTGTAAAAGTGCGTTTTTGTGTTTGAAACGGACAAAGTATAATTTCTATTTTTTTTGCTACTTGTTACACTATACACCAACTCTGGTTGGTTTTTTCAGTTTCCCGCTACTTATTCAGTGCAAATAGTCAATAATCGTTTTCTCGCTTCACCGTTTTTGCAGAATAAGTGAACAATCGTGAGTTTTTGCAACACGATTATTAATATTCCTTCGGCAATTGACTTACTAAACCATTATATCCAATTAACTCAGTACTTACTATCATCAGTTTCTCAACTTAAATATAAAATGTCTGAGTTATAAGCTCTTATCAAAAAGCGTGGTATGTATAAAGCTACCTTGACAAATATAAAGAAATTTGCAGATAAATTCCTGTACGAGCCAACTCAAGCTATAAACGCTGAACAAATCGAAACATGGATTGAAAAATTAAACGAAGCAAGGAAAGAATTCCATGCGGTTGAATACCAAATTGTGCTTATTGATACTAAAGCATCTAATTCTGAAGATTTCGAAGCTAGGTTCTTTGAAATTAAAGCCACATTAAAGCGTTTGCTTAACTCCCGTTGCCCTAGCGGTATTTTTAATACTCCCAATCGAAACTAGATCATTGAATGATCATTGAAAAATAGATCATTGAATGTCACAGTGAATCGCTCTTTAAATCAAGCTTCCGAGTGCGATTACCACGTGTGCGATTACCACGTGTGATGATCGAACCATTTAGTGGAGACTATGCCAAATGGCAATCAAAGGATCATTTATCCAATATATACAAGTTTCAATATCTTAAGGGTTTGTTAAAAAATGAATCATCATCTTTAATTCGTCACATGGCTTTGACTGATGCAAATTATATACTCGCTTGAGACAAGTTAAAAAAGCGATACAACAAAAAGAAATATTCTGTTAAAGAGCTCATTGAATTGATCCTCAATTTACCGACGGTTAATTCTAATGATCACAAACAACTCAGAAAAATATGCGATACATCCAATGAAGTTTTGCGAGGCTTACAAGCTCTTAGAGAAGAGTGGCAATTACGTGATCCATAGTTGATCCATATTTTGACAAAGAAACTAGATCCTCAAGCACAACAAGCATGGGCAAAACATTCCAATGAGATCGAAGTGCCCGGCATAAACTGCTTACTGGAGTTCTTGACAAATCATTGTGATGAGTTAGATGCGTGTACGCCTATAAAAAGACTAACTATTCGAACTCAACCAAGTTCAAACACAAGGATTCATGCTGTTACAACGTAGCTGGTTGTATACAACGTAGCTGGTTGTATAATTCTGCCATGTGCAACTTAAACAATCATTCGCTATTTAAATGTTTTAGATTCAAAAAACTTAATCCGTTAGAAAAAATTCTGTTTGTAGAAACAAACAAATTGTGCCAGAATTGTTTAAAGTCGGATCATGAAGCAAATAGTTGTTAAAGCCGTGACCGATGCTTTAAATGTGAAAAAATGCATCATACACTGCTCCATATTAATGATGAAACCGCTGATCAACAATATTTTAAACTAAAAAGGGCATCAAACCAAGGTCAGACTGTATCAAACTACATTACTACGTGCAACGATTTAACAATTAACGAACCATTTTCAATCAACAAAACGATCATTTCAACAATTCAAAAACCAACATCAGTCAAACAACTCTCAAGCAACGCTCAGCAATCAACATATAATAATTCAAAAAGTTATCAAAATTCGCCAACAACTTACAATGACTCTTCAAACGATACAAGTTACCTAAAGAGTGTCTCTTTACATATTGGAAGCACAATAAACGCATTGCTGTCCACAGTAGTTGTTGTAATATGTCATTAGATGAATTTGGAAATGCACATAAGTTTAGGGGCTTGCTTGATTCAGGCTCTGAAACAACACTAATAAATGACACTGATAATATACTGTGTGAAACAAATAGGGCTTCACAGAACCAAATCACATGTCAAAATAAATGGATTGGGTTCACAAAAGGTAGAAACTACAAGAGGTGAAGTGATGCTAAAAATAGATACAAACCGGAAAATCATAAATTCGCACGAGCATTAATACTTGGAAATGACGTTTTTTTATGAAATTCTGCTGCCACAAAAAATTAAAATTGCGGATCATCTATTTGCTCAAGAAACTATCTTCGTTTGGGTGCTTGGCGGTCAGTTATGCAACCAACAACCAAGCTCAGCCATCTATCGCACAACAGTATCAAGCAGCGAAATTAAATCGACTTACTCAAACGTTTTTGGAAAGTCGAAGAGTTTAATGTCAGATGAAATTTAAACCTAAGTTCGGCTGAAGAAGAATGTGAAGACCAGTATATCCGCCATACCACAAGAAACATAGATGGAAGATATATCGTTAGACTTCCTTTCAAAACACCACAACAAGATTTGTGAACTACATATCATCACGCTAGAAAAGATATTTTAGACTAGAAAGAAAATTCATGAATAACACTCAAATGCAACAAGACTATTCACAATTTATGACCTAACATAATAACATTGACCACATGGTAAAAATTGAAAATGAGGACAATCGAAGAAACCAATGTCATCAGAGCTACCATCTACCGTACCATTGTGTAGTAAAAGAATCAAGTAGCACTACCAAATTACGAATTGTCTTTGATGGGTCCTGTAAAAGTACAACCGGTCATTCGCTAAATGACTCGCTACTAGTTGGTCCAACAATACAGGATGACATCATGACAATCCTCTTACGGTTTCGAACCCATAAAACAGCTATCTCTGCGCTCATCGAAAAAATGTATCGCCAGATAATTATCCACCCAACAGATAACGAGACTCTTCTGGCGTCACTCACCAGACCAAAGCCTTCAACAATTTCATTTAACTATGGTAACATACGGGACATCAAGTGCCCCTTTTTTGGCTTGCCGTACATTACATCAGCTTGCGAATGACTGTTATGAGAAATATCCAGATTCAGCGAATCGTCTTAAATCTGATTTCTATGTGGACGATATGTTAACAGGTTGCGACGACGCTAATCAAGCCAGTAAAATATATGATGAGATGACGACATCACTACTAAATTCAGGAGGTATGATTCAGGATGTGAATCACATTTTTTGGAGTTCGAGGGTGTATCACTGATCAATACACTTGGACTACTATGGAATCCGTCAGATGATACTTTTAACTTTAGAGTGACATTAGAGCATATCAAAAGGGTCACAAAACGTACATTATTGTCAGAAGCCTCCCTCATTTTTGATCTTCTTGGATGGTTGTCTCCCAGCATAATAATAATTAAAATTTTATTTCAATACTTGTGGTTACAGAAACTAAACTGGGATTACGAGTTGCCGGAAAACATCAAAGGAAGTTGGATGAAACTTAGATCATCGTTACATCATCTTCAAGATGTTAAAATTCCACGATTTCTATTTATCCGTAATCACCAGAACATGAATATACAACTGCATGGATTCTCAGATGCTTCAGAGCGTGCATATGATGCAGCAGTATACATTCGCGTTCAAGATCCGGAGAACAAAACCAAGGTATGTCCAATAAAGCAAATTTCGATACCGCGACTAGAGCTGTGTGCTGCCGTTCAAAATTCCATCAAACTGGAAATTAACTCGATCCATGCCTGGACCGACTCTCAAACCGTTCAAGCATGGTTGTCAGACCAAGATGATGGAAATGTTTCATTGGCAACAAAACTTCGTATATTTTCGAACAACTACCTAGAAATGGTCTGATGCCACAATTGCTCAATTCGAATAAACTTTGGAGGAACGGACCTGATTGGTTATCAAAAGATGATCACCACTGACCTAATCTATCATCCAGTCCGTCGCAAGAAGATCACAATACTGAACTACGCAAAAATTACATGAAGAACTACCACACCACCATAAGTGTGCCTCATCCTTGCCAATCATTGTTTACTAAATTTTTCTCATTAAACAAAATATACAGAATCTTAAGCTATATTTTCAGATTTTATCTAAGAGCTAACCAGTTAAACAACGACGAACTTAAGATAATCAAATCCAGTCCGCTACCACCTACAGTCGATGAAATGGTATTCTCTGAAACTGTTTGCATTAAATATGTCCAATCAGAGATGTTTTAAGGAGTACTACGTGTTGGTGGAAGAATATCAAATGCATCTTGTAGTTTTGATGCAAAACACCCAATCATCTTGTCACAAAATCACATTTATACTGGCCTTATAGTTGAAAGGTATTACCATGAAAACATACATCTAGGACCAACCTTACTCACTAGTCTACTTCACCAGAAGTTTTGGATAATTGGATGTCGGAAGGTGACAAGATAGCACGTTCAAAGGTGTATGTTATGCTTTATGCGAAAAAGAAAACGAAATCTACAGCTTATGGCTGACCTACCTTCCGAACGAGTGAGCAGTGGGCGACCTATTTTAAATACTGATGTCGACTATGCAGGCCCGTTATACCTAATCGATCGAAAGGGACCAGGAAGACATCGTGTGACTAAACCATACATAGCTCTATTTATCTGTTTGTCAATAAAGGCCGTCCATATAGAGCTAGTAAGTGACATGACGACACAAGCATTTATCGCAGCTTTAAAACGGTTCATATCACGATGTGGACTACCAAGCCAGTTACATTGCGACAATGGAAGCAATTTAGTCGGTGCTCGCAATGAACTACATATTCTTTACAAACTATTCAAATCTGATAGTCACATAAAATTAATCAATGAATTTTATCTCCACAGAGAATAAGATTTAAGTTCAATCCTCCGAATGCGCCACATTTCGGAGGATTATGGGAATCCAACATTAACTTCTCCTACGTATTAAGAGGCTAACACACTAAAATGATCACCAAAATGATCAGTATAGAATATAGCCATGGTTTCCGATTGAGACACATGATGTTCAAATTGTTGTCACGTACAACTTATAGGCAACAATGATAAATTGTTTTTTTTTTCAATTTCAATTCCCACCTTTAACTAAAATTTTAAAAAAATTTGAAACTTAGAAAACTAAGGAGCTCCATTCACTTCGTATCCGCTATTAGAATTGAACAATATGTTAATATTTTATGATTGAGTATTTTACTAGAATCTACAACATGTTTATTGTACAGTTATACTATTTTAACACTAACAATTTTTTTTGCTAACATTAATTTTACTGATGCACTATGTATTAGAACAGATGATGATAGCTCGAAAATGTAATAAATTCAACACAGTGGACAGTTTTTTGTCATTAAATCTGATTGTAAACACAGCAACATTGCTATATTTCTACAAAACATATAAATACTACTGTCAACATGATGTTGAAGTAAATATAATTTCCAGAAAATATTTTAAAGTTAAAATTTTATGAACAAAAATTATTCACATATATAAACTAGCGTGTATCAAATTTGCTTTAAAATCTTTTTAAAATATTAAACGCAAAACAATTGTTAACTCTTCTCTTGTTTATAATACCTGAACAATACATACTTTACCACTCGAGTCAAATCATGAAGTTCAGCAATGTCAGAATACAAAATTCCGTGGAACTTTAATTTTGCTGTACAAATCTTTAACTCATTTACCGTCTTACTTATACTGATTTCAACTGAATTTAATATTTTAATCAATTATTATATTCTCCGAAATTTCATATAAAATCAAATCAAACCATCAATAACATAAAACATATTATTCAATGTACACATTTATGTATAACATTATTATAATAAAGTTACGCCTTAATGTTGAGGAATGGATAGCGATACACATATTTCTATACAATATATCGAATATTTATATGCCCACACGTTTCAAATAATATGACGAATAAATTTTCATTATTAATTTTCTTTTCAGAATTTTCGTCAAAAAAAGTATTAAATTAATATAATAAAGGTGTTTGCGAATTTCACCCACACCCACATCCCAACATATATATTCATATAACTTTATATATTGACACGCCACACGGTATTAGTACATCAGGTGGTAGGTCAAAGTGTCCAGCATATTAAAAGTAGTCGTTATAAACGTCTTAATGAACTCTTTCAACGGAAGACATAGCATAGGTAAAGTGCTTTATTTCGCCTACATAGGCATTATAAGCCGGTTTATGTGAATCACACGTTGAAAACAGTTAGTATGTATAATTGGAAACATCAAAATGTTACACTGAACATTATTTACATTTATATTGGCGAGCAGTGTGATGTCAGGACTGAAAACCAAACGACGCTCTCGTTTGGTAGACAGGTGTAAGAAAAATTTAATTGAAGTTTCAGCAACTATTGTTCTGTGGCCTAATATTAGAGAGAGAATGTCATTGCGTATTTAACCAGATTGGTGGCTGATTACTTTCAGCATATAGTTTTTAAGTACAAAAGTTGCCTGGCATACTTTTGTACTTAAAAACTATATGCTGAAAGTAATCAGTCCACTGAAAGTAATCAGTGCTAACAAAGCATTAGAACATGTGAATTAAGGAATAAAGAATGTAGACTAGGATTCCACCCACCTAAGACAGTTGCTCCACCAACCATAAATGGCATTACACAAACTGACTCTGATATATTGGATCTATACCACATTTTATGTATGGAGTGGGTATTTGACGGCCAACACTGGACGAGGCACCTTATAAAAATAAAATTAAGTTATAAAGAATGGTCTGTATGCTCATAAGTGGGGCACTGAAGAGAACATCTACGTGTTTAAGATAAAGATCCATCTTGTTCCAGTCGATATCATTGGTAGGTAGATGGCGGCTTTTTAATTCCGTATCTTAGTGGAAATGTATTCGCCAGTAGTAGGCTTCGAAAAAGGGCTTCAAACCTTTTCCTATTAAAAGTCTTGGGATAATGGGTCAATATTGGCAACCGAATATAAAAAGCTCTTATCAGATGGCTTTAAGCTAGACGATGCAGTCAGAGCAGGAGGTTTTTTTGATACATTGAATATGAATATTTCTGTTTGTCTACCGGACTACTGTAGTATGTACCAAACTGAAGAGATGGAAATTGAGGAAGTCTTGAATCAGTTGAGGCATAATAAGATAACCACAGACCAATTTCTTTGGCATTACAAAGAAGCTCTTTTTTTCATCCAGATCATGGTCCAGATCATGGAGTTCATGGTCACTTGGAATCGGTAATTTACATATCAACTCCGCGTCCATTCTTGAAAGTAGACTTAAACAGTAGCTTACCTCAAATTGAACAGGTAAGTTCTCTCGGTAAAACACCACCCCACCTCTCCTAATCGTTTCTGGTTCCGAGTAATGGTCTCGTCTAAAGGCGAGGAAAAATTCCTCAAAATTGTGCGAGCCCGTCTGCCATTTCCGTCATATTCATTTTCCGCCACCGATAAGAAAAAATCGTGCATTATAGTTCGAATACCGCTAGAGTTATGATAATACAAATACAATATTTTGGCTCTGGATAACAGCTGTTATTAAAAGTTGAAAAACCACTGGTGAGTATGGTCATACTACTAGCCGTTTACTAATTTTGACATAATTACGAAATTTAATTTTTTAATTGGCACGTGAGCAGAAGTGTCAGTCACTCCGCTAAAATTCTTGCAAGGTTCACCATCAGCCAACTGTTTGCAGCGAATGGCTCTCCAAAATGATGCACTAAAATTTTAAAATTAAATTTTGGACTTTGACCTGAATTTAGATGGAGATTCGTGATTGCAGACGTATCCTTGACAATGATAGATGCCGTTTTCCTAAAACTTACAAGCTGGTGGTCGTTCAAGAGTAGAAGTTTTGAGATCCATTAACTACCTTAAATATCAAGGGTATGATTTCGAGCGAACTAAATCCTGTATTAAAATTTATGGACAAATCGTGACTACATCCTAAAATTAAAAATGTACTTGTAGATTTTCCTAAATTACACATAATTGTCCCTGCTCCATACTCATCAAGCATATACAGTCACTCATCGCTTAAAAACCAACGGGCCTCCTACATCATACGGAAGAACCGATGCATCTGGCCAATTTACTCGTTCGTAAGACTGACGCAGGACACATAAATGAGTCGTTCCTAGAATGATAAAGTGGAGATTCGCCTAACTAAATCACGACTATATGGGATTTGTGGAGTTTAGAATGCATTACTGAGGCTCCAGAGAATTTTTTTTTGTTTCCAAGAATGAAAATGTATGGCAGCTTGCATCGAGTTGGGATTTACAAAAACACTTTCTGATCTGATTGATAAGATACCAATACTCTTCAATACCGTGTATATCGACCAGCTGGAATCATTTCCTAGTACGCTTATACGTGTATGTTGGTCCAAAGCTATTGTGAAGACAATGAGACAACGATATAAAGCATGTGCTAAACGCAAGCACAACAAAAGAAATGGATGTTAAGAAAATGAATCAAGGACCGAGGGTAGATTTTTAATGAAAGTTTATTTTAATGGAACATTTTTAACGCCGCTACGACGTTTTTAACGTAGACCTACTCGAAAATTGAATTTAAAGAAATTCTTCGGCATATATCGACGAGATGGTTGTCTTTATTGCCCGCTATATATAAACTATAATTATTTGGGCAGCTTAATCAGGATATTTCATTAGTGAAGATTTGCCAAAATGGATGCGTCGATGTTTTGGACTTACAAAATGGTAAAATGTTTTTGACGCAGTGTTTAAACCAAAAGTTTAACTATCCTCTTTTGGCATTTTCCAAAAATGGCAAGCCTAATTAAGAGTGTTGTAACGTGTTTTGTCTGTTTATTAGTTATTTCATTTAACTTTCGTGCTAAATAATATTTTAGAATCTGAAATGTATATACATTTTAGAATATTGTGTTTATTATAGCACTAGGTTGTCATGGCCTGCTGCGATTAGAATTAATATTCATCAAATTATTTAACTGGTTTTGGGCCACCTCATTCCAACTGGGTTGGAACTTGATTTATTTCACTTTAAAAGATGATGAAATGTCATAGAATGAATGTTTAACTAACACGATTTTAATAATAATTAATAAATTCTAAAACAACCGAATTAATAATAAACAATGACGGTTTTAGAAATACTTCCACTTGATCGATTCATCATTGTCAGTCTCATTTAATTTTATCATATATTTCTCAAACAAACACTTAACTGCAACATGGGAAAATTTCACTTGGAATTTTTATTCTGCTTTACAAAGAACGCAACATACATAACTTTTTAATTAGTATAATATAGCATAACAATGACTTTGGATCATCATATAGCCTATACAACATAATCGTAACAAAAACAAGAAAAACATCAAACAACTCCCATTATATGTACATATATGCTGTTTTTTTTTTGTAGCGAGAAGGCATATAAACATAATAAAGCACAAAAAAAGCTTAAAAAATCGTCACATCACTCTAAATGGATGAGAATAAAATCAAAGTTTTTCGTTCAAATCAAACATATGTGTGTCGAGTAAAATACAGTGAGATGATCTCGTTGTCTTGTGTAATATCTTGTAAACAATATATTACAACACTTCGTATCTTTTGTGTGACAGTATTAATTTATACAATAACACAGACACAAATCATATATTATGTGTACATCATTATGTCGTACTGTTGTGTATATACTATATAGAAACTTCACATCGAGACATAATAATTTGTGCTTAGGCAGATACATCCCAAATATATATATAGAGGCATCATACCCCTTTTTATTTTCTAAAGTGTTTCTCTAAATCCCAGTCGTATAAATCTCAAGAAGTTTTATGTATTTTGTTCATCTCATAAATTTTATTTTGTCGTATACGTTACGTAAGGTAAGCAGGCATAAAGCTGAAACAAAATAAAAATAAAAAAAAGTTACTTCGTAAGTATATCGCCTCAATGTATGCAAAATATATCATACATTTACACAAGGAAAATGGAACGAGTACGTAACGTAAGAAAATTTACATTTTTATTATATAAAAAAAATTTTTTGGAAAAATTAATAAATTTGTGTCGTAAAAAAATTTACTTTTTAATAAATTGGAATTTTTAATATCCCGAAATTATTGTATACGACTATACCCACTTTGTGTGCGAGTATATTATTGAATTTGGTACTCGGGGAAAAGTCGAATTTTTTTTTTAATTGTTTTCCAAATTGTTTTTACTAATTTTGTTAAGTAAGTACATTTCTTAAAAAGTTTAATACTCTTTTACATATTAAATTACATAAATATGTTTTGTATTGAAGAGCGAAATATGCATGCACTGGCAACGAACGACACATGATTTATTAACATTTTAAGCTCGAGGGATTTCAAATTTATCACAACAAATCAAATACAGATTAAAGGATACGTTTGTAACACGATTATGACGTTATGAATAGATCAAAATCTTTCACTTTATGCTGCTGTATAAATACATAAATAATTTTTCCAAAGATGCTCCAAAAACATTATGCGTGTGCGAAGGGAGAAAATCATTAAAATATATCAAATAACTTGCACCAACCAAGTATGTATACAAGGAAATTAAGTGGAAAACTGTTTTTATATATAGGGGGTGTGTGTGTGTGCGTTAGCTCTTCCCTTATGATTTATGTTACGAAAAATCTGCCATCATAATTTATTAACATTAATAATATTATAATAACGAAGATATTTTATTCATAACAACAACAAAAAGCGGTACCACACAATTCGATGAGTACGCGATGGTGAATATGATGTCGGGAATTAATTTAAGATAAAAATCATCTTCAACATCTTTTTAAGTACTTTGGTTTAAGTAATTTTAAGCGTAAAATCGATCCGTGCTAAGTTTCATTAAATAAATGCCTAGGTTGACACATAAATTTTGCTTTTATTTCAAAATATAAAAAAAAGTTATCTCAACAAACTGAAAATGGCTACAAATCGTAAAAAAATTTATAGTTCCTATAGTATCTGAGTGTATACAGACGACTTCCTTTCGGAATTGAGGAAAGATTGCACAACTCCAGATCACAATTAGCGGCTTAAACTGAAAGTTATAGTCTCAATTTAGAGATGAAGTCAAGACCATACTAAAAGGGTCAAAAATAGGTCGTAAAAAGCAAGATGACGATCACACAGCGATTGGCCTCATTTTTAATTCTAATAGACAAGTATTTTCGATACACTGTTAATCGTGTCAAATGGGAGGAAATTTATCATCAGCAAGGATGGTCAGAAAACTTAAATTTCACATCCAGAGAACATGTAACAACTAAAAAAAATCAATATGTGATAATAGTACGTTGGTTGACCCATAGTTTGACCCCTAAACGAGCAACTGTTGTATACTCTCACCACTTAACATCCAAAAAAGAAATTAATCAACCCTACATTTTTACGATGTTGCTAAATATATTGAGTTTTCAGAGTGAATTGAGTTAAAAAAATGAAATTGAAACCAAATTTGCAGACCGTAGATCAGTTGAACAAATTCAGCTAGAGTTAATTAATATGAAACAAGCTATAGAGGTGAGAAAGTGAAGTCATTCGCAAACAGATTAGACAATTCTCTTATCCGATCTAAATTATGCAGGCATACGTCGAGAAGGGAAAACCTCTGCTAAGGTCATACAGAATATGAACGCAACTACTGATTTGAAATCATTTGAAGATGGTTTGTCTGAAAAAATTAGTATTATTGTTAAAGCTTGTCGCTTCGAAAATCTCAAAGATACCATAGCAAAGGCATGTGACAAAGAAGTTCGAACTAATAGCTAATAGTAAGAATTATCCGGTAAATCAAAATCAATCGTTTAGTCGTCAACATTTTAATATTAGACCTAATTCTGCTTCAACACAATCCAGCAATTCATATTTTAGACCACAATCTTCTTATAATCATCCTATTAATTCCAATTCTAGAAATGAAACGAATCCAAATTATCGCAATCCAATATATCCAACTTCAAAATTCTATAGCTCTTATCTAATGAATCATCAAACATATCCTAATGTAAACAGTTTTAAATCATATGTTGTATCACGAATCTCGCATAATCTTCATATTGTACCATATGATTTTCCAATACCTTGCTCTGGAATACTGGGAAGAGAGTTTCGCACACAAAATAAATGTAAAATAGATTACTCCAATCATATAGTTTCAATAAAAATAAATTCGAACGAAAGAATTGAACTTGACATTTGGTCAATTCCTAAAGTGAATATTCCACTTCGCACAGACAAATTAGTTGAAATATTTGTTCTTTTATCAGATGGAGAATATTTTTGTAAATCTATAAACGTGTTAAATAAAATGTTTGTTCCAAATTGTCTTGTAGCAATTAAAGATCATTGGGTTAAAGTTTTCTTTCTGAATACATCAGAAAATTCAATAGAAATTAATTCAAATGCCATACACCTCAAGATAATTTTTGTGCTTCTGAAATTTATTTTTCATCATCTTAACTATGAAGAACGAACGGAAATAGTCAAGATATGCTGAAATTTTAACGACATTTTTACCCTAGATGGTGACAAATTGTTTACTACTAAGCAAACGACACACAAAATTCCTCTCATTCCAGATGCAAAACCAATTAATATAAGGCAATATCGATTATCCGAATCATCCAAAAATAAGATTAACCGCCAAATCAATGAAATGCTAGATGACAAGGAATTCAATTTAGCAAATCTCCATGGGATTTCCCAATCTTAATTTTTCCTAAGAAATCAGATTCAGACGAAAAAAATGAGGAATCGTTATAGACTTCTGGAAGCGTAACGATTGCACCATAGGAGATATTTTTCCAATCCCTAATATAGTTGAAATTCTTGATAGTTTAGATAGTGCAAAGTATTTTTCAACATTAGACTTAGCTAATGGTTACCATCAAGTAGCAGTAGAAGAGTCAGCTCGTGAAAAAAACGCGTTTAGTACAGGCATTGGTTATTATGAGTTTACTAGGATGCCTTTTGGGCTGAAAAACGCCCCAGCTACGTTCCAACGTCTCATGTCTAATATTTTAACGGGATTGAAATCTATCTAAATGTCAATTTTTACGTAAGGAGATACTCTATTTAGGTCATCTAATCACAGAGCATGGTATATTCCTGACCCATCCAAGTTAGAAGCCATATAAAAGTATCCAACTCATAAATGCGCAAAGTATATTAAATCGTTTCTAGGCCTAGCTGGTTATTATAGGCGTTTCATCGAAACATTTTCTCATATTGCACCGCCAATGACTCAATTTCTAAAGAATAACGTAAAATTTAAGTGGGATGCATTTTGTGATGAAGCTTTTGCTAACTTAAAAAATCGGTTAATGAATCCACCTATTTTACAGTACCCTAATTTAAAAAAAAATCCATCTTGTCTCAAATGTCTGACGATAACGAATATCTACCAATCGCTTTTGCGAGTAGAACGCTGAGTCAAACAGAACGAAACTATTCCGTCATAGAGAGAGAAATGCTTGCTATAATTTGGGCCATTAAATACTATATAAGCCATACATTTATGGACATAAATTTGTTTTAATTACCGATCATAAACCTCTGATTTGGCTTAGTAACATTAAGAATCCAACTTCTAAATTATTTCGATGGCGGTTAGAACTAGAAGAGTACTCATATGATGTTTGTTATAAGCCAGGAAAGTACAATGTGAATGCAGACGCACTTAGCCGAATTAAAAAACCATTAAATGGAGAACAAATATCGAGTAGTCATATTACTCCTTTAATGTCAAAGACAGTTCCTAATGTTATTGTTGTAGCATTAGCTGATTGTTGGTACTAGCAAAAGTTAGTGCCGTTGATGACAATACAAACTACAATTTTCTCGGGAAGATATTAGGCTTTAGTTCAGACGCCAACCATAGGTGATTCAAAAATTCCATCTCTTAACGTTCGATTCAAGTATTGTGTATTCATTTGTGGAAAGTAAATATTAGTGAAATTTATTTAAAATCTGGTGATTTGAACCGAGAATAGACAAAAACGTAACAATTGGTGACAACGGTGGGATTGTGAATAATAAAAGAATGATGATTCAATACGAATTGAGAGTTGCGGAATTGAAAAAAAAATTGGAGCGACGAGGTTTACCAACTAACGGTTGTCGTATAAACATATAAAATACCACCAATGCTTCCACAAGAACTATATGATGTTCTAAAAATATAGCTATTATTCTAACAATGCTTCACATTGTTATATATTATTAAATTATTACATTAAAATTGAGCAAAAGTACAGATGTACTAAATTTCCCCTTAAAACATTAGTATAAAAGAAATTGCATGTTGCAATTTCGAGGTCTTTTACTTTTAATATTTACTGGTGAATCATATAATTGATAATAAAATTTAGTTAATAAAAATTTCTATAATAAAAGCGTCTAAAAAGTGTTTATTTTATTTCGACCAACGATTTCATCCACGACACGGTAATAAAACGTTATTAGTACGCCTTTGTGAGTCTATGGAAAATCCTGAAGATTATAAGATCGAAATATAAAAATAAGATAATATACCTGAAAGAAACGCCGAGAAAAATGTAGAAGAAATACAACCGTTGGTAGAAATGAACAAAGGAAACACGGAAAATTTGATTTATCACAATTAATGCCTGGAACAAAACTAATGATGAAGATTATAGCCTTATTAATGAAATCTAAAGTGAAGTAGAGAAATTCCAAGAATAATTTAAAAAGGATCAACAAGTCGAAAATTAAAATTGAACAGAAAAGTCGAACAGAAATTTCAACGTTTTCGAAAAGAAGTTTGTTTTTTTAAAGGAAACAGTCACCATAAATCGCGCTACATTGTTAAATGTAACATTAAGAGGGCCTGCAGCTGAGACTCTACAGATCGTTGCAGAAAATGAGCGCGGTGTTCACAGTAGAGTAATGCAAGTGTTGGAGCGTAAATATTAAAATAATGTAGGAAACTATAAAAGTATGCGGCAGATATCGAGAGTTTGGTGCTTCTTGCCATTCCAATATGACAGCAGACTGCCCGAAAAGAATCAAGATCGATGCTTTAATTGGCGGTGAACGAGATGTCGAGGTCAGAAGAGTTTTCATTTTGTCTCTAAAAGCAACGTTTGCTGAGTCCATTGCTTACGCATTAACCAACGAGACGGATTAGAATATTATCAAATAAGAACCGAAGATAATTGAACCAGTGGTGAAAAAGAATAACACCCAGTCGTCAATGAAATTCAGAGATTATAACCGGAAGATCAGATGCTGACGTTGTGACAAAAAGGATTATATCTTAAGGGATTGGGTAGAATGGCGAAGAAAGCAATCGAGATTTCCGCCGCCAATATATTGCAGACCAACGGAAAAACAAAGCAGAGCCAGGCCAAAATATTGGATATATCACAAAGTTGGTCACATATCACGGAACTGTAGATGAGCAGGGAAGATCACCATCTCCTAGAACCTAGACCATGGCAAAGGAGCAACGAGGCAGTGGCGAGAAATGAAGGCAGCGTTATTAAACATGATTAAAGGCTATGCTAAGTAGATTCCGAATATTGCGGCCAAGTATAGAAAGCCAAGGGACTCCTGAGAAAATTAGAAAATATTAAATCGTTTCAACGGCAGTTTTATGTGGCCAGAAGAACGTGAACAACATGAAAGAAAAATTTAACAAAGTACATCATTTTGTGCGAGAGAGAATACGACTTTCGAGCGATAAGATAAAAGCTTCACAAACCACAAGAGAAAGTCACCAAATTGAAATAGGGCAACGAGGAAAGCTAAAGCAGTGCACTTAGACCGATTGACGCTCTACTGAGGAAGTGTATTGGATCTCTAAAACAATCTTATGTGGGGGATAGTGTTACGATTTCTCTAGAGATATACCTAGAGGTATCTATAAAGCAGTATTAGTATCAGCAAATATTAAGCAAATTTGTAGAAAAAAAACAAAAGAATAACGTAGACACATCTCGAAGAGTAGAATGAAAGAAAAGAACGTAATTTTGGTATGGTATTGCAAGTAGTTGAGTTGTACTTAAAACGCGAAAGAGTAAAGAAAGATTAGTGTCATAGCCCCCACCCGAGAAATATTGTGCTTGAAAGAAAGTTAATAATGTTTGAAGTGTAAACTGTTGTGTATTGTGTATGTATTTGTGACCAATAAATATTAGTGAAGTTTCCAGTGATACGAACCGGGAATAGGCAAAACCACGGAGATATGAAGTTAATTTCAGTACCACTCGATTATTTGGGATAACATGGGTATTTAAACTTTTGTGGAACGTAAACATTTGTTCCTACGTATGAAACCAAAAATTTAAAAATTTAACATTTTCAACCAATGAAAATGATTAGATTTATGGTCAATGTACCAACAACAAACATTAGCGCCGAATTATTTAACAAAATCAATAAAATTTAATCAAATTTGAAGAAGCCAAATGTTATGCAAATACATCCCTCGCGCAATATTAAACCAAAATTTTAATTTTTAATCTCATTAGCAATTCGTTTCTATGCATAATATATAATATATTCCCTACCCTCTAGATTTAATGGTGTAATGGGTCAAAAGCACCATTTTTACATTTATCGTCCCTTAACAAAAGTTAAAAGCAACCATGCCCTGTTGCGCTATATCCAGCCGCGTTCAGTTGAATATTTTTTTTTTCGCATTAAAACAATATTTTGGTCGGTTCAAATTAAAAATAATTAAAAAATTATTTAAACAATTTATAAATAATTTATTTAAATTTCATCGTTGAATTATTTATAAATTTACGTTCCATTTAAAAAAAAATGAAATCACCGTTCAATCGATTTGATCCATTAATTTGTGGGTCTGTAAATTATATTCAATTAAACTCTTCCCATTGGGCTACAAAACCAAATACTTTTATTTTGGCAACATATAATTTGGGATTTATGCACATGATTAAATTTTTTATGTTTTTATTTTTTACCCAAACAAAATAACGAAAACCAGACGACTTTATAAGAAAATGGTTTTGTTTTTCCAACACATGCTCAAAACAAAACCAAATAACGAGAATGTGTTGGTCCCAGGTGAGTTGAAAAATTTCAAATAGAATTAAGATACACATCCGGGATTAGCACGAAATAAAATTCCGAAATTTTAAAATATTTTATTTACAGACGAGTAGGTAGTTTACCTACAAGGTATACGATGGATGTTTGTTTTTGAATTAGTCAAGCCGAACAAATACCGTTTTGATGAAAATGTATTTGTAATTTTGAGAATTGTGGAGGTAGCCTTTTTATAGATGATGAGTCTGGAACATATTACTCAATTCATTAACTTTAGAAAATAATCCGATATTAGATTCTTGTTAGTTTCTGACGTACGCATCGTATCCATTGCTAAGAGTATAGACTCTTTAAAGCGTATATCTTCAACAAGGGATTGAACAACGTCTCTACTACATATCTAGCGACCGTTATTATTGTTCTTACTGTAAATGATCACGTTCGCCTGTATTTATTGCTTAAGATCTTTAGCGAACCACAAAATAAAAAAATAAATCCAGATAAGTGCTGCGACTATTGGTATACTGTTGATCTGAGAACTACCCAAGTTTGCCATAAAATCTCAAACGATCGATTAAAAATCATTCATATGAGAAGAAAGGAAGACATTGTCATCCATAATCTGAAAAGTTGAAATTTCCTAAATTAATAAATTCAATGCTTCTATAAATAAATGGCCAGAACTTATTGGAGATATTTTCAAGAAAAACATGACAAAAAGATGTTAATAGAATTAGAAGACAAAAGTCAACTAAAGAATTTTTTTTCCGAACTGCAATAAGAACTGATCGCACCGGAAAACGCAAAAATCTGGAGAAAAATAATTAACTGTCAGTCATATTTCAGCGATTAAGCATTAATCAGCGATTTACTGTTTAAAAATAAATAAATACCACGATGACAAATAAATCAAAAAGGGAACGCCGTAGACAGCGCGCTGAGAAGGATGATATGGATGCCGAAATACTAGAAGAGGTTTATAAAAAAAAATGATGCGTGAAATTCCGGAAAAATTGGATGCAATGAAGCTTTCGTCTCTTTCATCAACAAAGCAGACAGAAAAATCATCACCGCGGCCGCCAGATAGTGAAATATTTTAAATTAAGGAACTAGAATTTAAGAATTTAAAGATTGACTTACTTAAACAAAAGAATGAACTGCTACAGAAGATGTTAAACATAACTGCAAATGGGTCAGATGTTTCTTCGAATAAATCGAGTTCTAATCCACCTCTCCTATTTCGAGATGTCGATGATGCAATGACCAAATTCACCGAGGAAGATGAGTACACAGTGAAACAGTGGATCAGCGATGTGGAAGGGGAGGCAAAGACATGTGGTTGGTACGATATTCAAACAACAACGTACGCGGAAAGGTTGTTAAAGGGATGCACAAAGAAATGTATTCGGACTACGAGTTTGATAACGTCTTGGGATGAGCTGAAAAGTAAAGAGTATGCCACAACCGCCTTAATCCAAAAGAGACGCCTTAATCGCGTCGAGAAAAAGAAATCCAGGTGAAAATTATCGGACGTATTTCCTTGAACTTTTGAAAATAGCCAATGTTGGTAACATCGAAGATGCAGGTGTTTATCCAATATTGCTTCGATGGCATCGACGATTTTAATCCAAGCAAGGTTATTCTGTATACGGTGCCGAAAACATGGAAGAATTTAATTTGAAACTGAAAATCTACGAAGATATAGCAGGCAAGCAAAAGCCTGTATCGTGTTCAAAGCAGTTCTCATTACGGGAATCCGAACAACAAAGAAGGCACAATAATAGACCAAGGCCTGGTGTACCGTACCGTGGCCGATGTTTTACATGTAATGAGTATGGTCATACAAGGAGAAAATGTAAAAATAAGGAGAGAGGCCCACAGTGCTACAAATACAACGAGTACGAGCATCTGGCTCCTAAATGCCCAATTCTAAATTCAGACAAGAGGACACTCCCGTGATGTCTCCAGCTACAATTGGAAAAAGCGTGTGAGTGCAAATCGGTGACCAGGAGGAATTGCAAAGCGTCCCAACAAAATTCTACGGTATCGGTTCAAAAGTCATGGAGACTTTGGGTCATGTTGAGTGCGATATAGTTGTTGATGGCGAAAGTTTTCGTACTCGTTCCCATGTTTGCCCTGAAGATTTACTACCGTGTGTATTGATAATTGGGAATGAGCCGCTGAATCATACAGTCACTGTGTTGTCTCCGGGCAATATAACAATCAAAAAATTTGCGCCAGAAGTCACAGCCGTGTCAGCAGATATTAGAGATGCCGTGGTGGTGTTGGACCACGTTAAAAACAAACAGTGTGCGAATGATGTCCGGAAAGCCATAGCAAATTATGATCCAACAAAAGGTTCACCTGGTCATACTATTAAGATTCGAATTATCTGCTGGACGAGACGCCTATATATCAAAAGCCACGTAGACTTACCCCATTGGAGAAAGAAATTGTATACGCAAGCAAATAGACGAATGGATGCGTGACTAAATAAAATGATTGTGTAGGTTCGATATCCTATGCCGCTGATCGATGATCAGATCGACCAGTTGTATGGATCGAAATATTTCTGCACGCTCAACCTAAAGAATGGATTTTTCCACGTAGATATGGAGGAGGAATCAATCAAATATACCTCGTTCGTGACGGCAATGGGACAGTACGAGTTTCTATAAGTACCGATTGGTCTCTGTAACTCGCCTACATTGTTTGGACGTTTTATCAATCACATTTTTAGACAATTTTGCGTCAATGGAGTCATATGTGTGTAATTGGATGACCTAATCGTACACGGAAAATCTGAAAAGAAAGTCGTAGAAGGACTTATGAGAGTGTGATGTGTAGCTGAAAAGAACTGTATGCAAATTAAGTGGACAAAATGTCAATTTCTGGTCAGACAAGTGGAGTACTTAGAATAGCCGAGTTAAACCATCAACGTCAAAACTTAAAGCGGTTTCGAAGTTCCCAGAGCCAAAAACTGTCTAACAGTTACAGCGATTCGAAGATTTGTGAAAGGATATTCTGCAATAGCCAAACCACTCAGTGACCTACTTCGGACGAATACAATATTTAAATTCGGATCAGACCAGCACAGATCAATTGTGCGTTTGATAGAAGTATTGACCAAAGCTCCAGTCCTTCAAATTTATTCGGAAAAGGCGCGGACGGAGTTGTATACGAATGCCTGTAAAGTGGGATTGGCGGCAGTATTTTTGCAAGTTGGGATGGAGGACAATAAACTACATCCGGTTTTCTGCTACAGCTATAAAAACTCACCAATCGAAGAGAAGTATAGCAGTTACGAGCTAGAAGCTCTAGCCGTCGTTCGAGCAGTTAAAAAGTTCCGCATGTACTTGTTGGGATTACAATTCAAAATTGTGACCGATTGCGTGGCTTTCAAAGGGACAATGGAGCGAAGGGAATTCACCTCAAGAATTGCAGGATGGGCGATGTACTTGCAAGAGTTTAATTATCAGTTGGAGCACCGAGCATCTACCAGAATGATGCCTGTCGATGCGTTGTCAAGAGCACCGATTTTATTGGTGATTACATCAGAAATTACCAATAAAGTAAAGGCGGTTCAGAAGGAGGACGAAAATTTGCGGCTAATCTATCGACTTTTGGAAACAGGTCCGTATGACAATTTTTACATAACTAACAGTATTTTGTTCAAGAATCTTGAAGGCAGTAGTATTTTGGTCATCCCAAAATCGATGCAAAAGGAAGTTATCCGTGCCTGCCATGAGCAGGGACATTTTGGAGTTCGCAGAATGACGGAGCTTGTTAAGAGAGAGTTCTATTTCAAAGACATGCAACAAGCAATTGCTTCAGTATTACGGAATTCCTTGAAATGTATCATGGTTAACTGGAAGCGTGGTAGGCAAGAGGGATTATTGAATCCGATACCAAAGGGTAACGTGCCTTTAGCTACTTACCATGTAGACCATCTAGGACACCTCACCGCGTCGAAGAAAGTCTACAAACATATACTATGCGTGATAGATGGTTTCACAAAGTTCGTGTGGTTGTACCCTACTAAGACCTCAACATCTAAAGAATGTATTCAAAAATTGAAAGTACAAAAAGCCATTTTTAGGAATCCAAAGACTATCATCTCAGATCGTAGCACCACTTTTACGTCGAAAGAGTTCCGATTGTACCGTGAGGAAGAGGAAATAAACCATCACGTCATTACAACTGACATACCAAGAGGAAATGGCCAAGTAGAGAGAGCCAATGACATCATCATTCCCGCTATCGCCAAACTCGCATACGAGAAACCTGAAGATTGGTGGAAGCACGTTGGTCGCGTTCAGCGGTATTTGAATAATACATACAACCGAGCAATTAACCAGTCGCCATTCGAGTTGTTAATCGGTGCGAAAATGCGATGTCCAGAAGATAAGCAAGTGAAGGATGTGATTCAGATTCAAACTGAAGCGATCCAATTATTTGAGGAAAAACGAAATCTGACGAGCAGCAAAAGCGAAGATCGAGAAAATTCAAATTGAAAACCGCTGTACATATAACCGAAAAAGAAAACCAGCATCGAAGTACTCAGTGGGGGACTGGGTAGTGCTAAAGAGAACAGAGTTTGGTACTGGTATTAAAATTCAGCCGAAGTATTTAGGACCGTACGAGATCGTTAAAGTGAGAAATAACGATCGGTACGATTTAGTTAAAATGGTAGATGGTGATACTTATACAAATATGTTGATTATAATAAAACGATACCAGTGGCGACATCTAGCTAGTACTATGTGTATTTATATTTTGCGTTGACTTAGGCGTTGTTTTGACAGGTTTCCTTTTCGCATTGTCATGTTCGATTGTGCGAACGAGTTATTTGTCTTGCGGTTATTAGTAATTTGAGTATTAATCGTTTAAATCGCCTAAATGTAATATATTTTTTCTAAAATTTGACGATATTCTATCGACCCAACATCTGGAACATTAATGGGTAAACTGTCTTTTACTTAGGATGGTAGTATACTATTATGTATTTATATTATGATTACAATCATATGAAGTGTGATTTCAATGATTTCGATAATTTTTTCAAGAAATTTATTGGTGCGTGACAAGTGCGATTATCAAATTGGATTGCGGGATTTAGATTGATTCAATCGGTAAGTTCATTTTTTGTTGGTTTAATGACTTCAAAGTAAATTACTCAAATGAATCATTGTAATTTTTAGGAATTTATTTTTGATTAAAATGCCGGATATCAGATGATCGAACCTAGGACGAAGAACCCATAATTCACAGAGAAAGCGCCACTTTTAATTATGACTCAATACAATCGCCTATAAAAATCTACGCTGCGTTGATATTGGTGCATTGTCTGCCATGTGCCGATATTGCCAAGCATTAACGTTCCAAGCAGAAACGCCAAGACTGTTGTGCCGTTGGCAAAGTTAAATTGCCAGTTTTGACTTCGCCTCCGCGGAGCTATTGCGTACTTATCTCTATAGAGATACAATGCTATTCAGACATTCTATCGCACAAACGCAACAGTACAATCAATGTTTTAACATGACGTCATTTGGAACCGATATTTTTGTTCGTCAAAGAACGGCTACAATTCCACACGTCACCTCGTGTTCATTCCACGTAATCATTTCGATAATGTTGAACGATTGTTCTCATCGTATTCAAAAGTGCCCTCTATTTTACAGATCCAAGGGCAAATTTAATAGACTCAACGGTAGCCAATGCCACTGTTTCTGCGCCGGTAAAACATATTCGTACATTGTTTGCGATCATCATTGCAACATGTCATCGGATGCATTGGAATTGTGAAACAAATACAAGGACGAGATGGGTGATGACATTTTTCATCGAGTTCCCACTGCAACATCAAATTATGAGCTTGAAATGAACGACGAGATACGCAACGAAGATTTGATCATCATCGAAGACATGTGCGTGCTTATGTACGGCCTCATCATCTGGGACGAGTGCACAATGGCACACAAACGATCATTGGAAGCGTTCAATCGAACGATGAAAGATTTACAAAGTGACAAAGGACGTTTTGGTGGAGTGATGATTCTGCTGGCCGGCGATTTTCGTCAAACGCTAAGTGTCATTCCAAGATGGACAGCTGCAGATGAACTCAACGCATGTCTGAAATCGTCGAGCTTATGGCGCTATGTGAAGAAGTTGCAGTTAACCACGAACATGAGAGTCACGTCACAGAATGACTCATCAAATGCAGATTTTTTTCAAACAACTGTTGGCGCTTGGCAATGGTCAAATTCCTGTTGATGTTTCGACCGGATTGATTTCGTTTCCCTCGATTTTTTGCATGTTCACGCCGTCGAAGTAAGAAGGTGATTCCGGACATGCGCTGAAATTATATCAATCACGGTTGGCTCAGCTAATGAGTGATTCAAAACCATATCGCTGAGGAAATGCATTGTTACAAGTCCGTTGACTGTGTGACCAGTCAAGACGAGGTAAATATCCGACCAAGTTTTTGTATGCGCTTGATTTGCCGGGAATACCACCGCATAACTTGAAGCGCAAGGTCGGATCTGTGATAATCATGATGTACAATCTGAACCATCCGTGATTGTGTAATGGAACGCGATTGGCTGTGAGGATATTCTAATTCCGAACATTTCTCTGATTCCAACTGACATTCCGTTCGACTTCAAGCACACTCAGTACCCCGTTCGTTTGGCGTTCGCTATGACGATTAACAAATCGCAATGTCAATCGTTGAAAGTGTGCGGAATAAATCTGGAATTTCCGTATTTTTTCATGGTCTGTTGTACGCCGCGTGTTCGATTGTATTGATTTGCGTCTGTATTAGATTTTTTTTTTTTAATTAGATTTAATTCCACTCGAATAAAATACTTTGAATTCTTTAGAATTCCAACTGACTCCAATTCATTTCCACACTGAGAGAAAAAAACCAAAAAAACAACTCAATTTTCGATAGATGCCGGAGTTTGAAATGACATTTCATTCACTTTTCCATACATTAGTGTTGAAGTCGATGAAAAAGTGAATGGGATGTCCACTCATCTCAATCGTTAAAAATTGTATTGAGTTGTTCGATTTTTCTCATCAAAATCAATTTTCATGAAGGAAAAAAATATTTGCTCGAGCGTACCTCTAGATAAATCAGAGTTCATGCATAGAGAAGTTGCCTTTCTAGGTCGAATGAATACACTCCAGGAAGTGAAACTAAACCCTGATAAGATTAGAGCTATTAAGAAATACCCTTTACCTACAACAGAGCAACAGATAAAAAGTTTTTTCGGGTTATGGAGATATTACAGAAAGTTCATCAAGAATTTGGCAGATTTAACTAAATATATACGACCCTGAATACGTTAAATTTTTTGAAAAGGTTAAGAAATATTGTCTAGTACAATCATTGTCTAACCCCTGGTGCAATACCTCGACTTTCACGAATTTTTTTTCTAGCAACTGACGCTTCTAATACTGCAATCGGAGCAGTATTATCCCAAGGTACAATCAAGAATGATTAACTAATATGCTATGCCAGTAGAACCTTAACGGTAACTGGGCATAATTGTTTAACGATCGAAAAGGAACTTTAAGCCATTGTATGGGTTACTAAATATTTCCAACCCTATCTTTTTGGATGACAATTTGTGATTATCACTGATCACAATCCCTTCACTGTTTTTTTTCTTTGAAAGAACCCAATTCCACGTCCGATCGCTAATGGAAATCCATCAATCTGCTAATATTTTATCTATTTTATCGTCCTATACGTTTCTGCCAATGTCAATCATGCTTTAATATAACAAAAATTACAATATGGTATCGGAAAGCGATACCTGCGCCTAAAGTCAGAAATTCATCTAACCTAGAACTTACAGTAACAGAAACACCCAAGAGATCGCTATAAATTGTGCAACCAGACATTTTTATGCTAATAAATGTAACTTTATTGACAATAATAGACAAATCCATCAAAATTGGATTCGCATACTATATCTAACTGAAAAACAGGTAAATCCATTAAAAAAGATATTAAGAATAGGAACACGTGGAATACCAATTAAAATAGTTGCAGATAATGAACTGATGTTTTATTGCTTACAATAATTGTTTTCATAGTTCTTTTCACCTGGAATGACACCTTTCTAATTATTAAATGGGCACTTCTATAAAAACACACCTGTGTTTGGTACTGAACTAGAATAGGCCCAAGATCATAGAAACACCTTCAAATGACAATAATATCCTATTTCCCACAAGAAAGAAATTTTAAACTTATTGGAAATAAAAGGCTTAGTCCACAAAGACAAACAATTAATATTCATAATAAACATTTCTAAATTTCAAAGTACTATTTTGCAACTCTAAATAATTCCCATTCCAGTTAATAATAAATTAATATTCCCTATACCTCCAAAATTTGTAATCCTAAATTACCATCAGTATAAATACCAATCACTAGACACATGTCAAGTTATATATAGAACATACTATTGCCAAGAAGAAAACCGTTTACCAATAACTAATACTGGCGCACCAGCTATAATTAGTTTAGAAAAAGCCATTTGCAATTACACCACGGCCCAATCAGATATCGTCTTATAAAAGACTTAACTTTCCAGTTGAGTCAGTAAAAAAATATGTCAAAATAGCATATTTTATAACTCGGGTGGTGCAACGATCACTAACAGGAATTCTTTGAGAGAAAGTCATTGCCGACTACGATAGCTTTTTGTAATATATAGAGAACGACTTGGCTTCTATCGATCTATCTCAAGCCCAAATCAATTGGGGCAAGATTTTTAATAACGTAAAAACCAATAATAGGTTATATAAACTACTAATATTATATATATATATATATATATATATATATATATATATATATATATATATATATATATATATATATATATATATATATATATATTCATACAATTTATTTGCTATGAAAGGTTTGTATAAGATAGATAAAAACGTATAGTGATAATGCAAAATGAACAAGGTGAAGAAAAGTTAGAAAATTGAAAATTCTAGCTATTCGACAGTGTATGTACGTTATAAAAACTAGGCCACCACTACCCATAATTGAAAAATAATATTAAAGCAATAAAATTATTTATAAATTTTTTTTTTCTAATTTTTCTTGTTGTATAATTTCTGTGCCATGTTCAATTTTTCACTCTTGTTTAGAGAAAATTTATACAATTTTGAGAATGGGTGGTTATGGTGGTGAAAACCCGAGAAATTAAGGTATAGTGAAATATACACTATAATATATTGAAATAATATACAATATATAATGTCGAGTTAAAAACAAAAACTTCAAATATTGCAAAATCATAAAACATAATTAAGTTGAGGCCCATAAATCCATAATACTTAAATACTTTTGTTGTACATAAGATTAAATCAATCAACATAATAAAAATTCATCTCGTCGTCTATAAAGAGTGTATATCATAGAATAGAATCTCTTGACATTTGTTTTATGATCACCCTCGTAAAGAAAATATAGGACCACAAAAATCTTTTAAAAATTTGGATTGTCATCATTTATTTATATAAGATTCAATAAAGTTAAACATAAAAACCGTAAATCAAATACAATTTAATTGATTGCATCTTCAGTAGATCAGTAGATGTACTCGTAATAATAATGGCAGAGTAAAAATATAAAAGGACATGGACATAGTCAATACCTAGGCCGTAAGTTTATAATATACAGGGTGATGAGGCATTGCAATCGTATATCATAAAGATATTTTAGGTGGAAAATATTTATACGATTTTTCTAGAGTTATACTTAGAGACATCTATGAAGTATTAGCATAACAAAGAAACAAAAGACTAGCGTAGACAAATCTCGAATAGAATATTAAAGGGAATACAATACGTACATAAGTTGTGCATGGAGATTAGTTTTATTTTAAACGCGAAATAGTAAAGAAAGATTAGTGTCATAGCTCCCTCTAGTGGCTAATCTAGTGAAATTAAAAGTGTTAAAAAAGTGAATTATTGTGTTAGCATAAACAGTTATTTAGAGTTGTTGAACTATTAAAAATATTTGTAGAAGTTATTGTGGTTATATGTTAAAAGTTTTTGAAGTAGAAATTGTTGTGTATTGTGTATTTATTTGTGGGCGGTAAATGTTAGTGGAATTTATTCACAATCCAGTGATATACAAACCAAGAATAGGCAATAAAGTAACAACATTCATAACATTTAGATTTTTGAATTACGAACTTGCTACATTTTTTACTAATTCTACCCAAAATATTCATCAACCGTGCGTTGATTATTGCATTTGTTTCATGTTTTTAGTTTGTTGATGTCGTGCACAATAAAATAAATGAATTTTATGAAATTAAAACAATAAACGGTTTAAATATCATAAAATTCAATTATTTTATGGTGCTCGACCGTAATTGTACAAATGTACAATTGTGATATGTTGAAATGACTTTTCCAACCAGATACATCCAGAATCAAGCTTGCTTCGAAATTACAATGGAAAAACAACGAAACGTTACCAAAAACAACGAGATGGCACATATAAATGCAATTGCATATAATCCTTACGTGAGTACTCGATTTATTTTGCATGCTATTGCAATCTCCTAGTCTCAGGCAAGTTTGTGTAGAATAATACATTCATATGGTAATTGTAGAGTCGCATAAATTAAAATATCATATAATATCATATAAAGGGGAACCGCTCAGAACTGGACATTTTAAAACTGGATATTTAAAAATAGGATTCGACAAAACGAGATATGGTACAAAACTGGATATTTCAAAATTGGATAATTCAAAACGAGATAAGATACAAACCGAGATATGGTACAAAACTGGATATTCCAAAACAAGATATTTCGACATGTGATTTAAACTTAAAAAAAATTTGTAGGAAAGTTCTGGAATATGGCCAGTTCGGGAGGAACACGGCGAGTTCTTAACCGATTTTAATGAAATTCGATATGTAGGAGGAAAATGAGGTTTTAAAATGATTTTTTGGGAAAGTTCTGGAATATGGCCAATTAGGAAGGAACTTCTCTTAGGAAGGAACTCCAAATTGGATGGAAGTTCTATCCAACTTATTACTATTATTATTTTATCAGGCGGTCGGACGACAAGTTGGATCGTGTGTAGAGCCTTTAATATTCGTCTTGTTTATGACTCCAATAAAATAATATAACATCTTGGAAAACAATCTCATGGTCGAACCTCATTTCAGACAGGTCAAAGCTCATTTTCTTTCAAACCAAGTCTTGAATAAAAGGACAATCTCATCAGCAGATAAAAATAACCACTTCCTAGCTCCAGAGGTAGCCGACAGAATTACCGATGTAATCGATGCAGAAACAGATAATAATAGTTACCATACCTTGATACAGGCCCTCATCAAACGACACACAATGGCATCTAGCACACGTAGAGTCTACATTTGAGATAGTCTATAATGTAGACTAATCTCATTTGTAGATTCTACATGTGCTGGATTTTTACTATCGCAAACATAAGGATATTCAAAATGCGTGTCATCCTCCATGTTTTTTTTTTTTTTTTTTTTTTTTTATAAATATGAACTAGTAATACAAATGTCAAAAAAATCCAAGTTTCAAACCAAAATAATCTCCATATAAATGTAGGCTATACAATTTTTACAATGCGCCCATTGATTCAAGAGTCTAAGTAGAAATAATTACTAGCCTGTGTTAAAAGTGGCGATCAAATACCGTATAACTGTATTACAGGACATTACTCAAAACTCGAATATAATAAAAAAACGTTATTTGCACCGTTTGCAAATTTTACCATACCCTCAATTCAAAATATATTAGCAGTAGCTCTTGAAGAAGATCTAGAAAAACTTTTTACGAACACAAATTTGTTAGCAGCTTAGCCTATAATTCTAATAAAAATACACCTTTACGGCAGTAAATACTTAAAAGTAAATCTTGGGCTAAGACGCAATTTGACGTCAGTAGATCATATAGATGCCGATTTTTTAACGAAGTTTAAACTGGTTTTCGATTTAAACAACAAGTAACAGAGATTCATTCACACTGCAAGCAGTGTACGGAATAACTGCGCCTTATAATAACTTCAGTATCAATAACACATACGGCTTCATACTGGCAGAATTTCTTCCACTATTTTCCAAGCCCAATTTAAACCTTCCTGTTAAGCATAACATTGGACAGAACATAATAACTGAAGGAAATCTCGTAGCTTCATGAGCAGGTTGTTTGGACCATATTAAGGTCCGGCATATGTCAACTTCATGCTCACCAGTTTCATCCCCTTTACACTTAGTTCAGAAAAAGAGAAATCTGGACTGGTGGCGCTGTAGAGATTACCGTAGGCTAATTAATGTTACCATACCGGAACGATACCCTTTACCGCACATACACGATTTCATTGCAAATCTAAATAACTGCACTATTTTTTGCAAAAATTTTAAAATTATAAAACGGTTCGGTTTGGTTTGTTCGAGTGAAAACTCCATTTGGTTATCTCTTAAATTTTTAAAAATTTCGAATTCATATAGACGATGTTCCTGTGTCATCTCGTTCAATCGAAGAAGACAAAGTAAACCTTAAACTTGTGATCCAGAAACTTTCATACTATGATATAACCAGCAATCTGTCAAAATTTGGTATTTGACATGGAATCGTTAGATTTCCTAAGCTACCTTATTACGAAAAAAGGTATACTTCCGTCTAAGGACAAAATAACCGCAATTGAATAATTTCCTCGTGCAACGTCTATTCGGTAGACTCAACAATTCGTCGGGATGACAAACTATTACCATTGTTATGAACGCGTTGTCGCGTACAAAAAGCTATTCAAAAGACTGATTGTAGATTCTACTCCAGATCTTGTTGCAATAGTTGATCTACAAAAAACATAAATAGAACTACTAGACATTTTCAACAATCCCAATCGACTATCTGGCTCAAAATGCTTACTTGAACACATCCCATTTAAAAGTTGCAAATATAAATTATGGTGGAGAACGTCTGGCTCCTCGTCTATATGTGCCAGAAGAACGACGACGCAGTAGATACTTTTGGTCAAGAATGAATGTTGATTATAGATAATAGACAGCCGATCAAGTCATGGAATTCAAATCTTTACTGTTTTCAGAATCGGTAAAACTTCTTGGATCGCATAGAATATACGATTATCATTTTATCTTCCAGCAGTAAACGGTTTAATTGAACGGTTCGATAAGCACTTAAAATCATCAGTTAGAGCTCGCGAAGCAACTGACAAGATTCCAATTCTTCTTCTTGGAATCTTCACACCACTCGTAGAAGTGAAATAAGTCACACTGTAACAAATACAATCATTTATGCATTTATATAAATATATATATATATATATATATATATATATATATATATATATATATATATATATATATATATATATATATATATATTCATATAATTTATTGCGTGTAAATGTTTTCAGTCGAAATATATAAAATTTAAATTTGAATTGGATCTAGAAATCCCGGGATTATACAATTATTTTTGATGTTGACTAATCCAGTGAAATTATGGAACTAAGATATATTTTTCATTGAGTTTCCATAACGTAAAAAATAAAACTTTAACTTTATCAAATTTGAAAGAAATTAAAGAAATTTAAAATGGGTCTGAGTAATATTTACGTTAAATGAAAGGTTTAATTTAATGATTTAATTTCCAAATCATAATAGTATTTCTTATAAAATTAATAGTGAGTGAAATTTTAAATTTGAGTGAAAATGTTGAGTGATAAATTTGAGTGATATTTATTTTCGATCACTTTTACAAAACAAACTAACAACTAAATTTATGCAGATTGAACCCTATAGAAAAATTATTTTTTTACAATGACAATTTATTGAGTGAAACTTTTAACACTAGCAATATATATAAGCTTTAAAATTGAAGTTGATCTATAGAAAGCGGAATTTTACGGTAGTCAAAATTATAACAACAATACGGATGTGATCTGATTAAAAGGAATAATAAACGACGTTTTAAATATTTTGAACAAAAATTTTTGAGTGATATTTCAAATATTTTTTAGAAGTAAACCAAATAGAAAAGTCAATTGCTGCAGTGAATAATGGAAGCAAAAAATGAAAAACCAAAATGGAATAGCACGTGCAAGGTCGATTAATTCCAGGTTAGTTTTTTTTTTTTTTTTTTTTTTTTAAGAAATATAGACTTATAGAAGTTACAGGGAATTACATTTACAAAAATATAAACCAAAAACGGATATTGGAAAAATGTAATCACTTAAAAAACACTTTTTAAAAAACGATAAGAAAAAATTGTAAAATTTCAGTTTTTTCATAGAATTTTTCCATTTTCCGAGTACTTCAAACTAATTTTGTTTAGTTTCTATCTACCATAAGCAAAGAAGAAAAAGGAAAAAAATACATAGAATTTTTTTTTATTAAAGATTATTAAACATTAAAGAATTTTCCTAGATTAAACTGTCAGATACATTATATAGATTAAACCGTTACCGACAGTAGTTTACTTTGTATATTTATTAGATTGGATTTTTTATTTTTTATTTTTCAATGCAGTAACGAATTTAGTCAATGTATATGGCTGTCAGATGCATTATCAACCGTAAACTTCGGGTCGAACGTATATATAATCACTATTTGAAAATATTTCATAAAATAATTATCAATAAAAGCTTTTCGTTTGTGCTATATACATAGTCAAATTAATCGTGCGTTGAACCGTAAAATTATAATTAAGATTTTTGTTTAATGAAAATACGTTCCTAGTATTTTGAGTAAATAAAACTTTTTTATAAATTAAGTTTCTAGACAAAAATCAGGTTTTTTTTTCGTATTTCATCTTAAAGATGTATATCTTGAAAATGGGGAAAAAAAATGTTAAATAATACATAAGTGTCGGGTGTAAATATGGTTGAAGAAAAACGAAACAAAAAAAACAAAAGCTTTAACTTTTACTCATCGAAACGTGAAAAATGATTTTTTTTTGTTTTTTACTATATATATATATATATATATATATATATATATATATATATATATATATATATATATATATATATATATATATATATATATATATATATATATATACTTTCCGACGACTTAGTGAAAATCTATTTCATCGGAAATTCGTGTATGTATTAGTGGGTAAAAGCTTGTCACAGTTGTAATGATGTTGTCACAAACCGCATGACATCTTAAATTTATAATATTAAGTTGCCACATTGAGTACGTACGTAATCAAGTGTAAAATAATTTTTCTCGAAATATAGGCCTTAAGGTGTTGTACATCAAAACATAACCTAACATAATTCTAATGTTTATATACATATATACGTATACCTAATAAATAACTTCGAACATATATATATAAAAAAACGAATCTAATCCATTTTCATTGGGAAATTTATTGAATTTACAAGAACGGATAAAGATCATTTTATATATACGTATATATGAAAATAGAATTGGTGTGACGTCATTGCGTGAAAAAATTGCATTTCCAAAGTTATTTGTTTGTTTTACGAATAGAAATTGGAGTATAATATCGTTTAATCGATGGTTATGGCCGCAAAATAAATAAAAAGTGTCAGACATAAAAAAAAATACTGTTGGCGATAAAAAGTAAAAATGATAACGATAAACTTTTATTATTTTTTTTACGTTAGATTATCTTAATGGTTTAGTACATAGTGTTGCCTTCTTTTAATTTTATGAGTTTTCTTCGAATTATCTTCACTGTTGGATTGAACATTTTTTTTTTGTTGTTATCGTATTATTGGTAATTCGTATCTGTGATACGCATTTGTTATTAAGTCTCTGGCGAAATATGCTGTTGGCCACCCAATAAAATTAAAGTTAACAGTTTTAAGACGTGCACGAATTAAGTGGCAAATTGTAAAATTTTATTTTACACTTAGTTGTTTTTTTTTTGTGTTTTGTCAACATTTTATTATTATGATACGTGGCATCGTTTGGCTTCTTTGGCATCGCACTATAGAGAGTTGTTATAACATTAAAAGGCAGGGAAAAAATAATTTTTACAAAACCGCTTGAAGTCATCAATTTCAAACAAAAAATCACTCAATACTGAACGTAACTGAAAGATTGCGATGAACTATTATTGTGTGACACATCATTAAAATATTCTGATTGGATCAATTTGTTTGAAATATTATGATGAATTGTGAAATACACTTTGGCATTTGAGTATTGTTTTTGTTGTTTAGATAGATCAATGATGGGAAATAATTGATGGCGCTTAACATTTGTGCAGGCGCAAAAATGAGTATGATTCGCACTGTACTAATTTTAATCGACAGAAATTTGTGTTAAATGGTAATTTATGCTAAAATGAATTATACCAACATAACATTCTTTAAAACCAGTTGCGAGGTAATTCATATTACGTGATATAAAAGCGGTATATACCTTAGATAAAAATAAGTAATATTTAAAGTGAAATCAGGAAAATTTTCATTAATAATATCTTCCCCATGAGGGGCAACTTGAGACCCCACAACTGAGATGGCTCTTCAGCAATTTTTCTTTCTAAAACAGTTTTTACTTTTCTAATAAAATTCTTATTTGTTGGAGTCTAGCTCCATGGTTAGTTCTATAATCACAATTAAAATTTTAATTAAACACAATTTAAAATTTTAATTAAGAAAATTAAAATTTTCTCTGAATTCAAATTGATGTGGAGAAATTAGATTTTTGCCCCAAATTATTGGTTTAAATATCTTTAGTAGTAATTTTTCTTAAATTTTAGACATTATTGGCAGCAAGAAAAACCACTTTATGATTTTTTATCATTTTAGGAGGTTTATCAGGTTTGTGTATCAATGTCGAAAAATTTGGAACAAATTTTCTGTAGTATCTTGTTAATCCTAAGAATCCTCTCATTTCTCTTATTCCCGTAGGATGTGGAAAGTTTACTATTGCTTCAACTGTTTTTGGGTTCGGCTTTATTCCTTCCGTTGGCTCTGACCCAAGTATTAACCCAAGTATTGTATTTATTTGCATAGAAATTGGTAATTTTCTGTTTGAACATTTAGATTATTTTTTCTTAAAATACTGGAAATGTCTGTTAATTTTTTGTTGTGGTTTTGCAAATTGCTACCATAAACAACTATATCGTCTAGATACACAAAACACTTTAAACCATGATGTCCCAGGAGCACATTGTTAATCATTCTCTGGAATGTGCTTTCGACCATAATCGAACCGATTAGTGACCATAATCGGTACTAAACGCTGTTTTACACCTGTCTTCGGGTGTACTTTGATTTGATGGTACCCACTGGCCATGTCCTAAGTAGGAAAATACTGCGATCTGCCTAACTGGTCGAAAATATCACTGATTTGTGGAAGCGGGTACGACTCACTTATCGTGTTTTCATTCAGGTTTCTGAAATCCACAACTACTCGCCATTTTTGTTTTCCAGTTGTATCCGCTTTTTTTCGAACCACTTACAAAGGGCTATTGTATGGACTCATGCTGTGTGGAATTATTTTATTTTTAAGCATCTCATTCACCTGGTTATTCACCTCAGTTTTTAACGTTTGTGGCAGCCTGTATTGATTTACATTCACTGGTTTTGTGTCTAGGTGTGGCGTTATTCTTTGTCTGACATCTGGTACCCAGGACAATTGGTCTCCTTTTAGATAAAATATGTATTTGTTGTTTCCGAAGTTATGGCTTGATGCTCGACGTTCTGTTTTTCCCTCGTATTTTCATTTATAATCTCACTACACCTTGTTTTTGTGTGCACCTGTGCTATTGTTCTATATTTACCGATTGGTGGCCATATTTTTTCTAAGTTTATTTTCTCAAGTGATGAGGATGCTTCACTTCTTTTGTTAGTAGCATTCACTGCTTGATGGTTTCTCTTTCAAAAACATTGTGCTGGAAATTATCTCTTCTGTACTTAACTCTGTTTCTTGTATAATGCCGGAGAGATGATTTGAGTTTTTGTCAAATTGTGAATGCCTTTAATATTTTCATGCGTTGGTTTTGAAGTTTTTACAGATTTTACACTATTTTGAGTCGGACTTGCTGCGACGGCTTTTATGTAGACTTGATGATTGTTCTGCTTGCATGGTGTCAATACCTTAATTTCTAAGGCGGGACTCGCTCATGACAGGCCTACATCATCGGTTCGGCGAGTCCGGACTCGTTTCTCGGATCCATGTTTGTTTCATCGTGGCAATAATTCCATACGTGTTCTGAATTTTCCCGCATTTCATCCTAAACGTAGTTGATCAATAATCCTTGCATCTGACCATCTAACTTTGACATATCTTCTGGTAGTGGCATTCTTGCCGTATTGCTTGGTCTTGATGGGAATGTCTGGTATTGTTTCGGATTCGGATAGTGGTTATTCAGTATACCCCAGTCCCTTGGTTTTTGTGTTTGATTTTGAATTGTGGAATTTTGCTGATTCTGATAATGCGGTCTTTCTGTTATTTGTTGGTCGTATTGTATCCGTTGGTTACTGTCTGTTACCCTTTCTTCCTGTTTAAATGGTTCCCGCTGAAATGTTGAATTCGGCTGGCTGTGATATTGATGGTTAAATGGTGGATTCTGTCTCCTGAATACGACCATATTTTGAATTTCAGCAGTGTTCATTCTGTTACTGATAGTAGAAGTATAAAGTAGTGCCTGTATTTAAATTTTTTTCTAGTGTAATTGGCCTTATATCAGGAGCTTCTGTAATATCGTCAGCGGCGGCGTTAAATAAAAAATTATTATTTACTGATTTTAACCCGAAAGTTGCAAAATCTTGTAGTTTAGGTGATTCTATATCTCCTAAACTACTTGGTCTTGTCTTTCTATTCGAATTTAATGATAAAATGCTGTTACTCTTGAGAAAAACTGGACTTCTGTTCGACTTTAGAGGAAACGGGTTTTCACGCTTAGGTTATCATTTTTTGTACAACGCCAGTTAAATGCAGCAATCGGAAAATTAAATGAGTTTCATGAAGAAATCCTCCTAGAAACAACTTAGGATGATCTACAAAATCCAGATTACTTTATAAACAACATGCATTTTGAAATAAGCAGCCGAAAAGAATACTATATTGCAAGATTATAACAAGTAATACATAACAGGCAAGAGAACGAATACACCGCCAACAACCATCAACCGGAATATTCAGATTACAACAAGTTGAGATACCAAAATTCAATGGGGCCTATCAAGATTGGATTATGATTCCCATGAACTATTTTCAAAGTTAGTGGATCAAAACTTCAGCCTAAACTTGGGATAATTATACGATAGAAAATACAAAACCTAGGAATTAATATTTTAACCTGGGATGCCTCGATAGTACCATATAACAAAAACATTAGACAACGAGATTCTACAAAAATATGAGATGTCATTATAAAATCATAAGGAGATCCAGACACACCAATGTGTGATAACACACCAACGATAACCGAAGTCAAAGCTACTTTAAGCAGTACACATTCAGTGCAATGGCACTAAAAAATTAAACTGGCGTGCTCACAGCTTTGAATGCTCCCATAAATTCATCAAAATGCACAAGCTAAAACGAATGCATGAACTATGGTAAAAAATGTTTTTACATCACTTTTAGGGCAAACAACCTAGTCTCCGCTATTGTCGCTATTGTCAAAACAATAAGGTACACGGATGAGATGAATTCGTTAAGAACCTTATTAACACTGGTTCACAAACATCATGCATAACAACAGAAGTCAAGTTCTTGGTGTAGAAAAAAAAGTAGCTAGAAAAATCTATTTACAATTAAGATATACTGCTAGGCGACGACTATTACAGTCAAATTCTTAAACCCCATTTTATCAAAGGAAATAACAACGAATAAGCTGCTCAGCTTACAGAATTTGAATGGGTCAGTTTCGGAAGAATATCAGCAGCGAGCAGGAAACTGGAATAAATAGTTAAATTACATGTCACATCAATGCAGATATATGTACAGCTCAAAAAATTCGAGCTAGAGGAACATTATCCACTATGCAACCTAACGAAACCAGAGATCGAATGTTAAAAAAGCTTCATGGTTTTAGCGATGCATCAGAAAGAGCATTCGCAGCATCAGTATACTTTAAACAACAAATGCACGAAGCACACCGGTAGTTTATCTAATATACCAGCAAAAACTAAAGTCCTCTTTTAAAAACCAATATTTCGTTGCCAAGACTAGATTTATGTGGTGACCTACTATATAAAAGCAAATCTATTAAAAACTGTCCAAAGGTTTTATAGCAAACCGAATTTTTGAAATTAATTCGCTCGTGAAACTAAGTCAGTGGCATTACGTAAAATATAGTAAAAACTCCGCAGAGGCAACCTCGCACGTGGAATGAATGCTTGACAATTGCGAATCAATCAACTTTGGTATGAAAAATCGATATAAGCAAAATAATCGTGGCTATGCAAGAACTGTACCCCAATTTTGTTCGTTTTTTCATTCATTCTAACGCAAGAGAATTGAAAATTTCGTATACATATACAGTGTATAATTTACACATTTATTATTGTGTGGTTCAATTTTATTTTAATGTGTCAGTTTAAATCTCATGTTACTTCAAATTACCCCTAAATGTTGTTTTAATAATGACGAAGCGGTTGAAATCGGTTTTCGCATGAGTATTTTTTCCAAATTTTCGATGTTACGATAGATGGATTATGCATACCAAATCAAATGTCGTTTTGTATTTTCATTAAAAGAAAAATATAGACGGAAATATATTATTTTGATCGAAAATCGGACAGAGAATAAAAATTTTACAATTTTTAAATCTTTCAAAAAAAATTTTTTTTGTTCACAATTTTAAGTTTCAAAAACAAAAATCAGTTTCGAAATATCATCATTCAAGAACAAAAAAAAAATAAACAGCATAAGTAATACACTGCACATACAATTCCTACGCATGAGAATTACAAAAAAAAACGAACAAAATCGGGGTACTTCTCGGACACAAAGAAAAACTGTGCAAAACCAACTGTGTTTTCGTTTCAACTGCCGATGAATGCGACTTCAATGATATTCCAGGTTCCTTCAAATTTATTTGTAAGAAACTTAGTGAATGTTTACTTAATTCAAGATTATATAAGAAAAAAGAAAATATGAAGTTGAAATTTAAAATTGTGCAACTGGAAATTAAAGTTGATTACCTGTCAGTTTTGATTTGTTGATCAAAACTGTCCAAATTAATGTTCCAAGATGGTTAGAAACAAGCAACCAAGTTTCGTTAAAACGGATAACGAACTAATATCCCACGTAATTTCGGCCAAGTCACGAGTAGCTCCTGTTAAGCAAATCAGCCTACCCAGGCTAGAATTGATGGGCGCATTACTGCTAGCAAATTTGATGAAAGCCGTGGAGAGGTCTTTAACCATAAATCCTAATAAAATCTTATTATTCACAGACTCAAAAATAGTTCTGGGTTGGTTGTCGGCCCACCCAATACGGTGGACTGCATTTGTAGCCAACAGAGTTAGCAAATTCCTACAAATGTACAAGAGAGAGCACTGAGGTCATGTATCATCCCAGGACAATCCCGCCGATATTGCCTCCCGAGGCGCAAGCGGGAATGATTTAATCAAGGACCGATTGTGGTGGTACGGGCCGAATTGGTTAACTGATGCAGAACAATTGAAGATTACGCAACTCAAGAACATTAGAACACAAGGGTTGACCACAGAAGAGCTTCGACCAGCAAAGGTGAATACGTTCGTAGTATCGACAAATAACTTCATTGAAAGCATTATCAGTCGATATTCCAGCTTTATTAAGACAGTCAAAGTGTTGGCACTTATAAAGCGATTTATCACAAATACCAGATTCAAACAGAACGACAAGAAACCATATAGAGAAGAAATCGAAGCTGCTGAAGTTGTTCTGTTACGGCATATTCAACGATCAGAGTTCTCTGATGAAATAAATGCCTTACAAAACAAACAGTCATTGTCGAGACGTAGTAAAATACTTAGCCTGAATCCATTTTATGACCAAAAATGCCTTATTAGAGTCGGAGGACGAATCCAAAAATCTGAAGCATAGTTTAACGTGAAACATCCAATAATCCTACCCACTAAGTCGCATGCAGTCAAGTGTATTGTGAGAGACACACATGTACTACATCATCATGCTGGAGTGAGCCTTTTAACTAGCATTATAAGAAGAAGATTTTGGATAATCAAAGGCAAAGTGGTTTCCAGAACAATAATGCGCAACTGTATTAATTGCATTAAACAAAATCCAAACCTGAGACATCAGCTGATGGGGAATCTACCAGAAGAACGGGTCCAATATGTTCATCCATTCCACAAGGTTGGTGTGGATTATTGCGGGCCATTCAAGATACAACCAACAAGACGGAGAGGTCAGGTACCCATGAAAGTGTACGTGTGCATATTCATATGTTTGAGCACAAAGGCCGTGTACATTGAAACAGTATGCAACCTAACTACGGAAAGTTTTCTAGCAGCGCTCACAAGGTTTACATCTCGAAGAGGAAATGTCACACATTATACTCGGACAATGGCACAAATTTCGTAGGAGCGAACAACTATTTAGAGGAGCTGTTTCAAATACTAAAGTCGAAGGCATCTGACATTGCTAGAGCGTTTGTTCAATACAAGATAGAGTAGAAATTCATCCCACCTGGAACGCCACACATGGGTGGTATTTGGGAGGCAGCCGTGAAGCAAGCGAAAATACATTTGGGCAGAGTAGTGGGCGATTCAATACTCACGCTTGGGAATTTTCAACATTGCTTATAAAGATAGAGGCTATAATGAATTCTAGACCGTTAGCTGCGTCCCAATCAGAAGACGTCGATTGTTTAACTCCAGCCCATTTCCTAATCGGGCGAACTTTCACGGATATAGCTGACGAGAAGCTGGAAAATCAAACCATTCAAGCAACGGCCAGATGGAGACAAGTAAAAAAAATGCAACAACACTTTTGGCGGCGATGGCAACACGATTATTTAACTTTGCTTCAGAAACGAACCAAGTGGAATGCTGAGTCCAACAACCTGGCCATCGATGACATCGTATTGATCGCAGAGTCAAACTTACCACCAACCTGTTGGGCTCTAGGAAAGGTTATAGAAACCTACCCAGGAGATGATGGAAAGGTCAGAATTGTCGATATTCGAGCTTCCAATACCAGCAAAATAATCAAGCGCCCAATACATAAGCTATGCAAATTGCCAGTGCAGACTTATGAATCAACCGATTCATAGCCGGCGGAATGTTAACGCAGAAAAGTCAACCTAAAATGAAGTTAGCCAAAATAGTTATTTTAGTATAAATACTGTAATATAGGTCAACTAGTACTCAATAGATGTCCGGAGAACCAACTGAAGATAACTTTAATAAATTCTATTGCAATTACTTTAGGTGGTTGTCCACAGACTGCACTGAAACCAAATTGTGAATAGTTCACAATTTGGTGGCTTAAAACAGGTAAAACTAGTTTTAAGTAAATTTTTTTCTGCAAATCATCTTTGTATTCAGTCGCATAAAAATATTGGAAATAAAATCATAAACATTATAGAAAATTGGAAGTTCCTGTAGCTAAGTTTCAATCAAATGGTTGGGAGATAATTGCATTGTGAATCGATATATTTTTGGATGAAGAGTTTAGCATCATATATATCCAAAGATGTTTCTTCTAATGATTGAAAATTTAAAAATTTAAAATTTTTCATGACAGAAATATTTTCCAGGTCAAAATATCTTAATTCGAAATAACTTCTATGCAAAAATTAAGTTAATTAAATTTATTTAATTAAATTAACAGTGCTCTGAATGGTTAAGCCAGCCTTCATGGCTTGTACGCTAACTGAAAAAAGTAATATTAAGACATTAAGCTCAATGAAATTGTAGTTAATCGTTTTTGTATTCCTAAATTTAATTAAGACTTTATCTAAGACTGTGTCCGAAACAAATGATAAATATTTATGAATACGCATTTTTGTAAAATTGAAGACACCTAAATTATCACCGTTAGTTGCTATGATAATTTTTGACAAATACCGAAACTTTCTATAATAAAAGACAAACTCATCGCTTAGCACACTCGGATATATAATAAACATATAAAATTCACTCTTTGGTTTAGAAATAGTACTAATAAAAAAACATATAAGAAAAATTTGAACTTTTTCGTTACTATGACAATTTCACTAATCAATGCACACAATTAAATGTAATTTTTCTTCATAGTTTCAAAAACTCACAAAAAATTAATTAAAAAACAAATAAGGCGGGGAAATGTTTCAATCAATTATTATACTTTTCGGACATCGTAATAAAAAATTGGGAATGTAGGGGAATAATTCAAATAAATTTCAAAAAGTGTATTCACAAATATTTACCATGGGTTTCGGACACAGTCTTAAGATAAATTACAGAAACTAGTTCATATTATTAACTATGTCTTTAAGGAGTTAAAAAAGCAATTTTTGACTGAGAAAGCAATTTTTAAATTAGAAAAATACACCATGTACATGACCCGTACATGACCCGGACCGTAGGTCCTTAAAAATGTCATTAAAAAAAATAGAATCGTTTGAAATCGTTTGGAACCGTCTAGTTGCGCCAGATAAACGAGGCAGCCATACTCTAGACACGTAAAACTTAAGTGACCATATGGAAGTAAGCGTACCGATAAACTTGCCGCAACATTGAGTAAATCAATGAATTGATTTATTAATTGCCTACCCCGTATCTACAATCGTCGGAATCGTGTTACAAACGGCCTCTTTGAACTTTCAACCTAACCATTCACGATTGTGTGGACAATCAAGCTGATTGCATGGCTTGGAATGAAGCAATTGCAAATATATAGGGGTGCAAATGAAATTCTTTCCCGCACAAAAATTTATGTTTCCTCTCTGACACATTTCGTTGATGGTCCCCATTCATGATTGGTACAATTTTGTTCGGTCAGTAAGGGTCAAAAAATTTATATGTACATGTATAGGTATATGTATATGTATATGTATATGTATGTGTATATGTATATGTATATGTATATGTATATGTATATGTATATGTATATGTATATGTATATGTATATGTATATGTATATGTATATGTATATGTATATGTATATGTATATGTATATGTATATGTATATGTATATGTATATGTATATGTATATGTATATGTATATGTATATGTATATGTATATGTATATGTATATGTATATGTATATGTATATGTATATGTATATGTATATGTATATGTATATGTATATGTATATGTATATGTATATGTATATGTATATGTATATGTATATGTATATGTATATGTATATGTATATGTATATGTATATGTATATGTATAAGTATATATATATATGTATATGTATATGTATATGTATATGTATATATATATGTGTATATGTATATGTATATATATGTATATGTATATGTTTTTGTGTATATATATATATATATATATATATATATATATATATATATATATATATATATATATATATATATATATATATATATATATATATATATATATATATATATATATATATATATATATATATATACTCGTATCTAGTCTATCTGCGTTCTTCTTTTTTATATTTGCGCCCACTTTTTTCGCACACCAACATCCGCAATAGATCAATTAGTAATTAAATGTTTTAATTATAAAATTGTAAAATAAGAAAGCCAGTATCGATGCTATAAATGTGTGCTTTGTATATTGGGTGTTATATTTTCACCCTGATCGATGCCATCATATTATATATACATATATACGTTTATAGTTTGTTTACATATGGTACGAACTAATTTATCTATCTATCGCTCCTGTCGAGATAAAAATCGAATAAAATTAATTACTACAATGGTGGTCGTATATTTTTCATTCTGACTTGCATTACGAGTATCTATTATTGGAAAAATGTTAGCTTTACGTATCGGTTATATAATTTGAGTTCTTTGCTATAATAAATTTTCGAAATGTTTCCGATATGCTTAACTTTTGTGCGGTGCTGCGGTCAAAAAATCAGATGTGGGGTAAATTAAAAAAAATGTTTTTTCGGTATATATACGAAATAAATCGACATTGAGTTTATAATTAAATTGGAAAAGTTCATATGTCTGTATACGAGTAGTGTATAGATACGGTTTGCAGTTATGTGTCGATTATATACGAGTATATATATGCATTATGTAGTGCATGGAAGAGTAATTTGCAAAATTTTCAATTTCCAAATTTTTTTTCATACATCGGAAATCAAATTGAATTGATTAATTTCGTTCGATTGCAATATATTTTAACATTTGAGCCGTTTGTGTATAATTTTTGGTTATGAAAAAACCAAAATTAAAATGTAGTAGTGTAAAAAAAATTGGGAATAAAAGAGTAGTAGAAATTGAAGTTAAATGCCATAAAAACTAGTAGAAATTGAAGTTAAATGCCAAACAAGCAAAGGCACAACCAGTGATTGTCATGAACCAGTTAAGTGCGTAAAATGTCTTAATGTCTACCATCTACGGTGTGTTGGGTTTTCCGGAAAAAATCGGTAAGAACTTAAGAAAATAGCGGCTATTTGGCACTGCTGTAAGTTCAACTTCTCGCAGTTCAATTCGTTTAACCAATCCACAAGGTTCAAAGAACCACCTCCAGAACCAGGTTCCGGATGACGCAACGCCATTGAAACAATTAACACCACAAATAACCCAAAAAAGCTTGGAACCAATAATACAGGCTTCTGAGTTAAATCAAAAGAGTGCAACACAACTAAACGAAGATGTCCTTTGTAAATTGCAAAAGTGAGATGGGGAGTTTTCAGAAATTGAAGAAATAATGAGAGAAATAAAATTGTCTTTAAAGAATTCATTAATCTTGAATTTGAAAAAATCAAAATGAAGTATAAAAAAGTCGTAAGTGATAACAATATACTGGAGGCAACCTTAGATGATATAACCTTAGATCCTAATAAAACAATTAACCCAAAAGATGTCATAAAAAAGTTTTTGACATCTTGGATTGCAAGGAATCAATAAGTAATATACAAAAAGTTGAAATTCTAAAACAGCGAATGCATCAAAACATCCCAGCTGATAAAGTGGGGAAAAAATACTGGTCACTTTTAAAACCACTTTTAAAAGCATAAAGTTCAAGAGAAGAAAAAGCGAAGGTTAGTTTTTATTAGTCAGGTGGGTTTTAGTTTACCAGTTGTTAGGTAGATGTACTTTCGGGATCACTTAACATTTTTTAGATTAAAATTATACAGAGAAGCCCGTAAACTAAACAAATTAATTCATTACTGGTTTCTGTGGATTAATTAGAGTATTATATACTTTCGTAAAGAAGAAGATGCACCATTTGTTAGAGTTTCTTCCTGGAAAGATATCAATAAACTCATGGTGGCAAATAATATTATTCCAGAGTCACTCGAATGAATACCAAACAATTTACAATAATAGTTCAGTTCACAAACACACATATTTTATTTTTGTTATCAATATTACACTTGCAGTACATTATTATTTAATTGTTCGGTTGCTGGCAACTACCAAGTGGCCACCGTATAGTTTTAAAAATAATAATGAAATCTATTATCCGGTAGTATAAAATATTCCTAAAAGTCAACAAAAAACTCGTATTAGTATCAAAGAACTATGGAAATATTTCAATGAAATCATCTTTAACCGCGATAGTTTCAAGAAAACTCAAATAAAACTAATGGACAACTAGTGAGCAAATTGCAGATTATTTTAACAATTATTTCGTGAGCATTGCTCAAACCAGTACAAGTAGTTTTATGCGGCCTACTGCCAATGATTTTAATTATTTAAGATATGATATTACCCATAAATTTCAGCTTTAGCCAGCATCAGAATTAGAAATAAAAAATATTATCTTAAAATTAAATCCAAATGCAGCTACAGGAGTAGATCAGATTTCCACAAAAGTTCTCAGACACACAGTGAACTATATAAGCCCATTACTGGTTAATTACATAAATGAAACTTTTTGTACTGGAGTTTTTCGTAGCTACTGTAAAAGTGCAATAGTTACACCTGTGCACAAATCTGGGAATGAAACAGAGTTTTCAAATTATAGACCCATTTCGATCCTGAACGCTTTATCTAAAGTGTTTGAAAAAGTAATTCTAGAAAGGTTCAACAAATTTTTAACGATGAACAGTATAGTTAGTAATCGTCAATTTCGATTCACTGTCAATTCTAATACAACAGCTGCTTGGTTCACAAAAAGAATCAAAAACTCAAAACTAATAACTATGTTAGTGCTGATGAAATTTTGAATATTGGTCCATTTTGATAGGTTCTATTTTGAGAACGTTTATATAAATGACATAGCTTTCATAAATCTTGAAGTCAATTTGCAACTTTACGCGGACGATTGTTTAATTATGTATGCAGCAAAGTCTCTTGAATTACTACTTTTACAAATACAACAAGTTTTGCAAACACTTAAACATGGTTTGATGTAAATCATCTAACGTTAATCATGATAAAACCAAATATTTGCTGTTTGAGAACAAAAATCACGAAGTAGACGTTTTAAATAACAAACCTATTACTTATAATTCTTTTATTATTGAAAGAGTGACTAAGTATATTTGTCTGGGGTTGGTGATTGATGGTTTGATCACATTGACAAAGTTAAGTTATCAATAGTACCATATATTTTTGCTATCAAACGGATAAAACATATACTACCGAAAAAATCTCTATTACTTTTTTACACCGCATACATTCAATCGAGGTTGATAGATCATAACCCAATTTAGAGTGGCTGCGCTGAGAATAAGCTGAAGGAGCTAGAAATTTTGCAGAAGAGAGTGCTAAAATACATAATTAATGTACCAATAAGATACCCAACTAAGAAGCTTTTTCATGAATTCCACTCCTTTGGTTTTAATGTACTGTATAGGGGATTACAGGAATGAAAATAAATATTCTGTAAATTTAAATACTTTTACAAAGAAATTAACGGAACATTTAAAGTTTGCCTCAATTGATTAAAATATGAATGAATGAATGAACAACTGCAATAATACAGTTGTCTATATTATAGATCCAATAATGTAGAATTATAGCATTTAAAAGATATATATGTAGTTGTATAAATAAAATAAATGTCAAATTAAAAAAAAACACTCCTCTGGCCGAGAAAATTATAGCAAAACGGAAACTGTCCCTACCAAGGAAGATTTCGTCCGAATCGGTCAGTCACTAATGAAGTTTTTCGCTGATGATTCTAAATGGTAAAAAATATCTTATGACGTCCAGCAGGTGTTCTTGGATTTTCAGCATGACTTTATGACCTAATCCATATATGTTTAACTTATGGTCTACTTTGCTATGTTTGGGAATAACTGTAAAATATGAGCGTTTATTTAAAATGACAGTAATGCAGTCAAAATGCTGTGTGAAAGTAGAGAATTAGCATTCAAGAGTTTTTGCAGTTGGCTTTGGTGTACCACAAGAAAGATATATCCCCGATTCTCTTTCTCCCGTTAGACTTTATCTTTCGTAAAAGTGAAACAGCTCAAGACAACATCCTTTAACATCCAGGATTTGGCATATACTGATGATCTGAGTAATTGAAATGAGTTCAAAACAAAATATATGATTATTGGTTTTGGAGACCAATACGCATTTTGATTTTGAGGCGAAACGGCATCAGAATTATGTTGATAATTCGCAGCAGATACGCATCCTTGGCTGTTCTAGCATTAAGTCGTCACGCATCCAACCACAAGCAAATCTTGCCGTTGGGTTTTCGGACCAATGTAACAGGTGAAATCCAAGAGCGGTCTGACCCCTCAATTACTTTTGGGGCCAACATTCGATTAATCTCCTTGTTTAAATCAGGTTTAACTGATGGCCTAACAGAGTAATACCAGATAGGAGTATTCTCCATCAATTACCTTAATAGTGGGACAATCTATAGGTTTTACCAAGTCCATGTTCCGAGAACTATGAGAATTGCTAGATCATGCCTTGGAGAATATTTTGTTGATTTGAAGTTAGAATATGTTTGTTTTAAGCATCATCAAGATTCCTAATAGTATTCGAAATTTCTGAAATAGAATGAGTAAGTATAGTTTAATGAGAGATGGAATAATTTGGAACGCGAGAAGTATATGCCGTGGTATAGCTTCTGTTTTAATCCGGGAATGATGAATATTTTCATAATTTTCATAATTTTTGGTGTTATCCAAAAACGCGTTTAAATCTCCCCCGCCAGTTTTGACGTTGGAAGAAATATAATGAATTTAGTATAATGAACGGAGTAATTGTTGATCCACTATTCATAAGCGCGTGATATTTATTTGCTAGTATTACAACATCAATGTAAGGCCGTTCATCGTTGTCCTCTATGAAGCAAGTTTCACAAACCTCCGAGCACATGATTTTTCTATAAATCCAATATCTTTGCACACGTTCTTTTGTTTCTGATAATATTGGTTTACATAGATATTAACATGGCCGGTATCAGACTAATCATTAAAATTGGAATGGGAGGAAGTAAAATAGAATATTGAAATGTTTAGAAATGATTCTACTTTAATTCGGCGTCGATGTTGCTGCCTGCAACCGTAAAGCTCGTACAAAACCATTGAAACAAAACACAACAACTTTTTCAGGGTTGTCCTGGTAATAAATCTAGTTAATGGACCGTTTTGTACTCAGAAGTTTCTGATCACAGTAAGTTCGGTTTCAGGAATTCTCAGGTCCTTTACATCTTTGTAAAAGTTCATCTATATTTGTAATGACCCTAGCAACTAAAGCGTTCTGAAGGCTAGGTCTCCTATTGCGTTTTAAAATATGCAATGTTTTACTTTCTGGCGGTGGAGTTGAATTCTACAGATTTGGAGATTGAATTTCGAAATTTAGCTTCAGTCGTTGCCAAGAGAAAAGTGGATGCAATCGCATATGCAACCAGTACCAATTAGCAACTCCCTTTAATGACGAACAGATTTCGTTTCGAAGCTTGACCTTCGATACCCTGTGGGGTTCTTTACCTAACTGTACCTTTTAAATTTGTATTAATTAAATTTAGTTAAAAATTATTTTGCACTTAAAAGGGTACAAAAAATAACTTGTTTATTGAAAATTATTTTTCCCGAATTTCAACAATTCCCAGAATCTAGTAGTTTGGTTCGAAATACTGGAGCAACAATTTAAGATTGCTGGAATTGCATCAGAGGTAATTAAGTACGCTCATGCGGTTGGTGTACTAGATGCGCGACACCACCACACTTTCGCATATCTAATAACTAGTGCGAAAGGCCCTCAACCTTACTCAACATTTAAAACTGAAGTAAATCGGGTACTTGGTGAGTCGGAAAAAACCAAAACTAATAATTTGATGCATGGCTTGACTCTTGGTGACAAGAATCCATCACAGCTATTAAGCACAGTGAAACTGAACGCTGGCGATAATTTAAATGATGTAACCATTCGCCAATTTTGGATAAAGAGGTTGCCACAGCAGGTTCAGATGGTGCTCACTCTGTTTGAGAATGATGTTTCCTTGACAGTTCTGGCTGAGCGAGCTGCTAATTTACATGAAACCATGAAACATGCTCAAATAAATGTGCTGGAGACGTCTGCGCCTAACTTTCATTTTCAAAATTCAACCAGTACAATCGATCAAAAATTATTGGAATTCAAAAAAAAAACCTTTTAGCCGAAATTTCTGAAATTATTCAATAGAATTCTCGATCTCGATCTAAATTAAATTCAAATTTTCGACACCGTCGCAATTCTAGGTCGCAATATAATTCTAGTAAGTCTAGAAGAAATTCACCAAATTTTCAAAATTCTTCTGATCCAAATTCTGGTGTACCTTCGGCAGCAAATAATTGTATCTGTTTTTATCACCAATATTTCGGTACCAACACCTTTAAGTGTAAGCCTGGCTATCAATTTCTTTTCAAAAATTCTTCAAATACGTCTATTCCAAAAAACAATTAAGTCATTCGCAATTGGCTGGGTGCAATGATTTATCCTAAACCAGCCGTCTTTCAATTTTCGAAACCTATTCACAAATTCATTTTTTAATAGATACTGGTGGAGACGTTTCGGTTTTACTAGTTCGGTTTGCTCGGAACCCAAGGGTCGACCCATCATTCAAATTGTTTGCAGCAAATGGCTCTACGGTAAACGCTTTTGGCATTAAAATTTTAAAATTAGACATCGGACTGCGCCGTGAATTCACCTGGGAGTTTATTGTTGCTGACGTGTCGTTACCTATCATCGGCGCCGATTTTCTGAAGAACACCGGGTTGCTCGTTGATATACAAAGAAAAAATCTCATAGACCCGTTAACGTCTTTGTATACATCCGGTACTCTTTCTTCCCATGATACTTTAGATTTAACCGTGATTGATAGGTCAACGACCGACCCAGGAGTATTTGACCTTATTACAAAATTTCCGACAGTGATACAAGGTAACATTAATATAAATAATACCAAACATAACGTGACCCATAAGCTTGAGACTAACGGACCTCCGGTTGCATGCAAAACACGACGACAGGCACCGGACAAACTCATTATTGCAAAAACAGAATTCGAACATATGCTGAAACTCGGGATTTGTGGACCCAGCAACAGTCCTTGGTCCAGCCCTCTGCATCTTGTGCAAAAAAAGAACGGAGGTTGGAGACCATGTGGAGATTTCCGATCACTTAACAAAGTAACGATTCCAGATCGGTATACCCCATAGGCGGTTGCTAGATGACTAACTCGAAATACAAAATCTCTAACTGACAATTCACCTTGATCACTATTACAACATACAATCCATTTTGCTAAAGAACTACTACCTACTAGTTTAATAACTTTCAGTTGAGCTAGAATTTGCACATCCGAGATTTGATTTTCAAGAAGTGGTATGAAAGGGATAGTAGACATAACATTCGCACTTGACTCAGCCTTTGGTGTAGATTTCTGCGAATTTGTATCAGTGACCAACATGTAAGTATTACCAGTTTTCAATGACTGTAATTTACCATCTAGTTTTGAAATAATAGTAAATGGTTTATGTTAGATCTGAGTCTGATTGTCTAAATCTTTGTCTGAGATTACGTATTCGTCTTGACGTAGATCAATCAATTTCATTTCTCGTTTAGTTTTATCCAGATCAGGTTCATCAACAGATAGAGATTCAAGTTTCGTTAAAACACTTTCACCATTCTCTTTCAATTATATATATATATATATATATATATATATATATATATATATATATATATATATATATATATATATATATATATAATTGTTTGTAAACCGCAGACTACGAAGGAATAGTCGTCTTAATGACGTTACAATTCTGTAAAGTCAGTTGGCTATTTGCTCGTGGCACTGTGGGCTTGGGATGGTTTTAGAGTATGGCATTTAGCATCTTGTTGCTGACCTTCTTGGAGATCTTGGAAATTGAACAATGAATCACTTTTTAAGTGTAGTTAGAATTTATTTTAGAAAATCAACATAATGCATGATTAAGAAGATAAATTAAGATATAGAAAGTAACGGAAATGATCTGATTTTTTATGAGCATATCAAACATAAGATAATAAAAAAATCAACGTGACACTTCAGTGTAAAACTATAAGCTTAAAAGAAGCTATAACTTGTTAAAAATGGCTATGAGTAGCCAATTTTAACAAGTTATAGCTTCGTGCGTTACGAAGATTTATATCCACACGTTATTTCTCGCCAATCTGTACATAAGGAATTGGACAACAAATTGTTTATCATGTCAAAAAGAGAAAATTCACAAGCATACAAAGATTCAACATGAACAATTTTTACTCGCCATCATCACAATTTCAACACATCTATATGGATCAGGTATAGGTCCACTACCACCATCAGAAGGAAACCAGTATATCCTCACAATTGTTGATCGTTTCACACGCTGGCCGGAGGCATATCCCATTCCAGATATGACCGCTGCTACAGTTGCTAAGACATTTTTCGGGCAATACATATCAAGGTTCGACGTACTCTTTGAAATGACGACGGACCAAGGCAGCCAATTTGAGTCGAAACTTTTTTCTCAGCTAACAAGAATTCTAGGCTCTCGTCACATTCGCACTACAGCCTACCACCCGCAAGCAAACGGAACGGTAGAGCGTTTCCACAGGACATTAAAAACTTCACTTAGAGCTCGGGGTAACACCAAGCAATGGAGCTCTGTGTTACCAATCATTCTGCTGGGTATTAGAGCATGCGTAAAGGAAGGCCTTAACTGCAGGCCAGCCGAGCTAGTGTACGGCCATAGCCTCATACTTTCTGGTGAAATTTTTTCAAGCCCCAATCTTCAACCCACTTCATCAACTGACGGCTTCATACAGAAACTTCGCACAAATATGCAATCATTAATTCCAGCTGTTACTTGCAAATCGACACAGTCCAACATTTGTACCCCAAAAATTTAGACAATTGCGAGTTTGTATTTGTTCGTGTGGACAAAATGAACAGCAAGCCTCTCTTCACCTTACGAAGGGCCTTACAATGTTCTTCGTAAGCTACGAAAATGTTTCGTAGACATTAACGGAAAACAGCATTCTGTCTCAGTTGATCGCTTGAAACATGCATACGGAATGTTGTCACAGGTCAACTAACTACCAACAAATAAACAGAGAACAGTTATATTTATGATATCGGAGATGGAGTCGAAACACATTCGTTAACGCACTCACTGCAAAGGGAGTATTGTAGCGACATTAATTTTAAAATAAATTTAAAAAATTAATTAAGCACAAACAACTTAATTATTAATCGCGTTCGTTTAATTGACAAACTGCTCAAATCATACTGATAGAGATATTCCGCGACCAATAAGAAATACAAGTTTATAAGTAACCTTTGACAAAATTAATTTCGCTAATTAAAAGCAAACATAGAAAAATAAAATTTATAAATTTTTGGTTCAGAATTGTTTTAGTAATCGAACATGTATATTGTAATAATTTAAATTGTGATTAAACAAATAAAATAATTATCCAAAATATTGTAAATATTGTTATTTAAATTAATATAACCAAGGTGTTATATCCTGTATGCGGGTATATTAGTTAGACCCTGGCGGATGAGTATGAGCATAGTATAAATACACATAGTACTACCACGGTATGTTAGTCCATTGACGTGCTAGATGTCGCTACTGGTATCGTTTAAAAATAGTCAAAATATTTTTATATGTATAATCGCCTAAATGTCATATATTTATTCTAAATGTTGACGATATTCTATCGACACGACATCTGGAACATCAATGGATCAACGGTTTTTTTTATGATGTTGGTACTATATGTATTTATACTATGATGAGAGATTGTTAATAACATTTGAGAGAAGAATCATGCGCATGATATATGGCCCCAAACATAACGTTGACTAATAAACACGACTATAACCGAGTTTTCTTTTTTGAAAATTCCTGATGTCGTCCATGAAGTTAAAAGACAGCAAGTGAGCTGAGTATAAACGGATGATGCCACGAACTCTAATAGAAGAGCCGCTATTTGGCAAGCGCAGATGCCTCTTTATCTCGACTTAGTTTTTAATTAGAAGGCAAATTTTCCTGTTTACATTGAAAACAGTTTTGACAGTTTATAATGACAAAGTAAAAATACAGATTTAGCTGCGACAGGAATAAAAACAAAATTGAATTTATTTTCAGTGCCATCTACGACATTAAAATTGTATTATAATGGGATTGGGTAATTAAATGAGATGGCGCACTCGCTAACATTGATTTTTACAACTTTAATGATCAACTGTGGAAAAAATCTCTTGAAGTTTGGTAAACTTTAGTTTAAATAGAAATGTCTATATTCTGATTTTATATAAACCAAACATTTACCTAAATTTAACTCTACATCACCCTTAAAGTGCAAATTTGTACGTTTTTCTAAAAGCTCATAAATATATAAGTGGTGATGTGCTATGTGGTAACATCACATCTTATATATAGGTACAGTCTGTTGTTGTATATTACATAAACAACAAACTTTGTAAAGCATTTGAAGTACAGGTACTCGGTATTTTTTTGGCACACACTCACCCACACAACTTTTTCATGAAAATTATATAAATTTTCCTTGGTTTATTAATCTATGTATTTTAGTTTTGTTACTGTTGTTGTTATCGTTACAAAATGTAGCCTAGACAAAAAGTTTTTTCCCCATTTTTAATGTTATGATAATAATGATTTTTCATGCAAATTGAACATTTTAAATGAACGTTATAGAGATTATGTTTTTATTGTACAAATTTGAATAGTTTTTGATGAGATAGTTTGTTGTACTCGTATTATATTATACGAACACATTTCGTTTTTACAATTTTATTATCTTTTTTGGCTATCGTTAGTTAGTGAGGGTTGAAGTTAGTTTTTCGTTTTTGGGTGGTTTTATAGTTAACATTTTGCAAAACGACTAAGTTGTACAATCTATATGATCGCCATAACAAGTATACAAGCAACTATTTGATTAATTTGATGATTGTATAAGTAACATTATGAGATGTCATTGCTATATTAAAGCTGTCAACATTAAACTAACAAAGAGGTTGTTAACATTTACATAGGCATAGAAAATATGCAACCATGATTGCTTTAAGTCGACCATGAAATTAGAAATTCTAAGCTATAAGTATAATATATCGAAACACAAATAGATGATTGAAACTAAATTTTAGGTTAGGACATGCTTCAGGCCATATTGGATCAGAAACGATGACGAGATAAAACAATATCACAAGTTGCCTTTTGTATGGAATTTTTTGATCCTTAAATAGAGCCATACTGGATCAAATTCGGCCAATTTCATAATTTTCATTTACAATAAAATTATTAGGTTGAACCCGCAAATGTTGATTATCTCGAAACATTAAAATTACAGTATACATACAGTAAACGAACTCATCACAAAATATAAAAGAGAAAATTATTTACGTTACGTCAAAATTATTACAAACATGAGAATTATTATGGAATTCGGACTTTTAATAGTTAAAAAAAAAATTTAAAAAAATTAAATTTCAGAGTCCGATCTCTTAAAAAACAAAAAAAAACAATTCAGCACAAATTCAGCATAACTAAACATAGCACAACTATGGTATGTTAGCCCATTGACGTCCTAGATGTCACTACTGGTATCGTTTTAAAATAATCAAAATATTTTTATATGTATAATCGCCTAAATGTCATATATTTGTTCTAAATGTTGACGATATATCGACCCAACATCTGGAACATCAATGGGTAAACTGTTTTTTTCTTATGATGGTAGTACTATATGTATTTATACTTTGCCACGTCCCAATACAAACAAAAATTGTTTAAATTTATATAAATTACATTAAAAAAATTGCTTAACACTAAAATCAAATGAAACAACCGTTAAACAGACAAATTACGTCCATTTTATGTATTTTAAATCAAATTGGAAATATGTATTAGTTTATTACATAAGACTGAATTCGTTATATACAAAGTTGTTTTATAATTAAATATTTTTTAAAACCTCAACAGGACCTAAAGCGAAAAGTGAAGAGAAATCATCATCTGTAACGATAAAATCCGACAGAAAAAATTAAACGCTTCCAGTTGCATACAATAACTTACTGAACGAAAAGTGTATCTGCCAACTCACACCTTTATCCATAATTCGCTTTGGATCTATCACATTTCCCTATGCGAAACAAATATTATACCGAGTGACTTTTATGTGAATGATGTATTGACAGGTACTGAAATATTTTTAAAAGCCATAACAATAAGACCAAACCTATTCAAACTAGTTGAGAGAGAGGTGGGTTACAACTTCCAAAAATTTCTCTAAATTTCCGTATCCTAACATTGTCGAGTGCTACTTCAAATACTCCCTGCATTTCATTAGTCTGCAGTTTAACGTGGAACATATCGTATGATAAGTTCGAAATGAATTTTTCAAAGATTTAATTAGAGATCAGCTGATCTAATAATTATTTGTATTCCTTACAACATATGCTGGGATAATATAATTATTCAGAGTGTTCGCAATCAATGGTTTAAGTTTAAGACACAATTGCTTCACATTAATCGCTCCACAATTCCACGATGCATTTTGATCCCACACGCGCTAAGATAAAACATATCCTCGGAATCTCTGATGCATTTGAGCAAGGATATATGGTTGCGTGATTTATTTGACGAGAATGGCATCCATTTTGTAAAACTTATGTATTCTAAGTCTCAGGTAGCACCTCTTAAAAAGTAAACTGTACCAAGAGTTTAGCTTTGTGCTGCTTTGTTGTTAGCTCAAACTTTAGACAAAGTATTGAAAAGCATGGAGATGATATAACCATCCAAATATGCTTTATTTGTGGCAAAAAGAATTACCCAAATTCCGGAAATGTCATTTTTTCGAAGTTGGTGCCACCTACTAAATTTAAAAATCCTAATCATAAACTTAGTATATATTTAAAGATCCGCAAATCTTCTTCGGTCGCAGCTTGTGTTTTTCAGAGTCCTAGAATTTAATATCAAATAAGAAATGAACTTAAGAATTACTGGAAAACTTACTTCGAACGAAACCTATATTATGCTTAAAATTCCCTTATAACCATAATTCAGAGATTCAAACTCAGTGTTGTCACACAATATATTAAGAAGATTGAAACTAAATGCCTGCAAACTAAAAATACTACATTCATTTATTGAAAAAACGGGATCCTTCGCATTGGATCAAAGAAGCACATTTTTTATCCGTTATTAATTAGATCTGAACATATTTGGGTTATACGTTATGCTCCTTAAAATCACAATACTTGATCTTAAGAGGTCATGTGAGATTTGCCCGCTGGTCAGGTAACTAAGACTAGATCTTTCTTAGTTTTGGACTAATCAGTGGACGATTCTACACTTATCCACTATACGATGAAAATATAGAAGTAGAATATACATATTTCTGTTTATGTGCTTCGCAGTTAAGACTATACATCTAGAAATCGTAAGCTTCCTTTGCTTGTTTACGAAGATTTTTCTCGAAATGCTACTATGTTTTGTGAGTCGCTGTCAATGTCGCCTGCGTGAGTCATTATAAGATTTTGAACATTAAGGTTAAGTACGAGTATCTGAGTGAGGGTGGCAGTGTTATTTTAAAAGTTTTGTGTCATCGTTATTACTATGGGAAGTATGTGATGTTTGAGTTGATTCATCATGGTTCTCTCGCATTGTCGGCACATCACTGCCTCTTCTCTTGTGTAAGAACCCGAATGGTTCATCATTGTTGCTGACTATATATGTATAAATGATTTGGTCTGACAACTCTACTGAGTGCCACATAAACGAGCTTCTACTACCGAGTCGAGTATTTATAAAGATCAGCGAAAACTATTTTCGTTTTCACTTGATGGGCGGTTTCCGTGAGCTATATGTTGCACATGAGGAAGACACTCTAATTTTCTTCTGTGAGAACTCGAATCAAAAGAAACCGGTAGACTGTCACAAGAAGGTCGGGCCCGTCGATGTTGACTTTGATTATATGTATAGATAGTCAACATCAAACGTAAATTATTTGACATACATTTTTGTATAATTCGCCTCAATGTATGCATTATTGAAATCTATGCTAAAATTATTTTGATAACAAATAACTTGTACTATGACAATTAGAAAGACATTCAGGCGAATTGTTGATGTATTATGTTTTTTTTTTTAATTATAATCAAAACCTTCTCTATTACTACTAATTTTGGAATCTGAACTGTAGATAACTAAGTCATCGGCATATGCGATGGTTAGAATTTTTCTGAATTTAGTTTTGTGGTAATCGTCCATATTTTTGAGGTATACCGAATGTTTATCGTTGTTGATTCTTTTGATTTCGAAATTTAAGCGCTATGGTGTTTTTTGTTGATTGGTTGTAACTATGGGTGGCTTAATTTTTCGTCGATTTTGGTCGTGCTGAATTGTATCGTTGAATTTTTGGCGTTTTCTTGTGTGTTGGTTATCTTCGCATTTCACTGTCATTAACTATTTTGTTTTCGATGTCACATTCATCGTCTAGTTCAAAACTATTTGTATTGATAAAATTTTGAATTTGGAATGAATTGTCAGTTCTTGCGATTTGACTTTCAATGAACTCTAGCCTTTTTTTAATTCAACGTTTTGCGATTTTAATCGTGATAAAACGTTTTGTCACGAATTTCTTTTGTGATTAAATTTGGTTTGGTTAAACGACGTTTTTTTGGAGTTTCGTCTTTATCTATGTTTTTGTCTTGGCGATCCCCCATTGTTATTGTTTATAATAACGTACGGGATGCCTGTATTTACACGAAATTGCGTTGAGCGCTAGGTTCGATCAATAAAAAAAAACACAAATTTAAATTTAAAATTATTTCAAAAGAAGAAAGAAAAATTTTTTAAAATTTTCACCTAAATTGTTGACTTTTTTTTCAATATATACTAGTTCGCATTCAAAGTTCAAAGTTTTTGACAGGTCTGCCAAAACTACAACTGGAATATCGTTAAATCACGTGATGTTAACTCGCCCTACTCTTCAACAGGATCTATTATCTATACTGTTAAGGTGGCGGAAACATAAATACGTTCATACAGCTGACATTGAAAAAATGTTTAGACGAACTACCAACGAATTTTGTGGAGAGAGACTCCAAAAAAGGATATCATGGAGTATAAGTTAACAACCGTTACGTATAAGGTAATCTAGTGTTAAATGATTTTTACGTGGATGACATGATTTCTGGGCAAAACACACTAGAAGAAGCCTTATTCATCCAAAAACTAACCATTGACTTACTAAACGGCGGTGGATTTACCTTAAAAAATGGGCAACAAACAATGCCATTCTTTTGGAAGCCATACCAGAACATCTAAAACCAAAAATCGTTTGGAATTCAAACTTGACGATACCATTAAAACTCTTGGACTACACTGGAATCCAACAACAGATACATTCGGGTTTAATGTCATCAAGCCTAGATCCTGATATCGGCAAATCTACCAAACGCAGCCTACTTTCAGATAGCGCAAAGCTTTTTTGATCCATTAGGCTGGTTGGCACCAATCACAATTGTAGCCAAGCTTATGATGCAAGAACTTTGGTTGGCAGGTCTGTCTTAGGACGACGAACTTCCGTCACACCTATCAACAAAATGGCAGGAATTTAAAAACGTATTGCCAGTTCTAGAAGAAATATCTATCCCACGTTGGATCCAATTTGAGAACAACAATAAAACAGGGTTAAATGGATTCTGCGACGCCTCTATAAATTTAGAAGGTATCACTAATGTAAGATTTCTCACAACAAAAACGAAAGTTGCTCCCGATTAAACATTAACTTTCGCTACCTCGACTTGAGCTTTGTGGAGCGCTGCTTCTCGCTAAACGTATGCATCAAGTTATAGAAGCAATGCAAATTCCGGAAATAACTTCGTTCTTTTGGGCTGATTCAATGATTACATTATGTTGGATTCGAGGGCGTCCTCATAAATATAAAACTTTCGTGGCCAATCGAATATCAGGAATTCAATCTTATTCTAATCCAGCACAATGGCATCACGTTGGATCAACCGATAATCCAGCAGATTGAACCTCAAGAGGTACCGGTCCAAATAAACTAAAGAACAATCATTTATGGTGGACGGATTCAACTTTCATCCATTGAGCATTGGCCGCGACCAACTACTGATCCAAGTGATGTCAATTTGGAAACTAAACTAATTTTGACACTTGCAACATCAGCAATAGCTAATCCATTCTTGTATATAATAGAAAGATTTTCTAACGTGAACAAAATAATCGCGTAGTTGGCCTCTGTCGCCGATTTATAAATAAATGCTTAAGACAACTGGATACCGGATCCTCAATTTTATTAACTGCCAAAGAACTAAATGAATCCTGTAACGAGCTTATTAAAATAATTCAACTTGCAGAGTTCCAGAATGAAATCAGACAAATCAACAAAGATGGCTAAGTATCAACAAAAAGCAATCTCCTTTCGCTTAACCCATTTATTGATGAACAAAATTTGCTGCGAGTGGGAGGAAGAATAACTAATTGTATCCTGAAATATGACACCAGAAATCTAAAAATATTGCCACAAAAACATAGATTTACAAACGCTCAGAAATCGCAAAATGTATCACGTGTCATCGATTCAACGCTTCAACAAAACAGCAAATAATGGGAAGCTTACCCAAAGATCGAGTCACACCATTACATCCGTTTACTAACACAGGAGTAGACTATGCTGGGCCCATATCAGTAAGAGTTTCCTTAGGACGTGGAAATAAATCATACAAGAGATATATAGCGCTATTTGTATGCTTTGCTACTAAAGCAGTGCACATAGAAATAGTCAGCGATTTAACTACTGCAGCCTTTATTGCGACCTTTAAGTGGTTTATCTCTCGAAGTGGCTTATATTAACGGGTTTACAGCGATAATGGAACCAATTTTGTGCGAGCCAAAACACGAGGCCTTGTAACAAGCAACCCCTGAACTTCAACGCATATTATCCGACATCGGATTCGAATGGCATTTAATACCATCATCTTCTCCACATTTCGGAGGACTCTGGGAAGCAGCCATTAAATCATTGAAATATCACCTAAAAAGGATTATTGGAACCACAACTCTTGCTTATGAAGAACTATCAACAGTTGCAACAAGATTGAAGCTTGTCTTAATTCACGGGCTCTCACAACAATCTCATCTTCTGAACACTTTTTAATTGGGGATTTACTAATTACAACTCCAGAATCAAATTTGCGGAACGAAAACATTTCTGCCAACCAACGGTGAAGGCTTATCCAAAAAATGGTTCAAGATTTCTGGAAACATTGGTCAAATGACTATTTAACTGGAATACAACAAAGAAATAAATGGTCCTGCAAACATCTAGAATTAAAGGTATATGATATCGTTTTAATAAAGGACAATAACCTGCCGCCCATCAACTGGCCTTTAGGAATAATTATAGAGTTACACCCTGGTAAAGATAAACTAACTAGAGTAGTTACAATAAAGGGAAGTAATGGTGCCACATTTAAAAGACCCATTACAAAACTAAGTGCCCTCCCTCTAGAGTCTAACAACTCAGGCAAAAAGAAGACTGTGTAGGCTAGAAACAATGACCCGTGAGAATGTTGATACACAACATGTTAATGATCATAAATTAAAGGTGACAATTTGCTCATTAATCATTTATGATTTAAAGTTGGATAAGCCATAATATAAACTATACACCTTTACGATATACGATCAAACAAATTTGGTTCGAACAATACTATGTGAGGATGGCCAAATGACGAAACAAAAACCAAGAAATCAAAATATTCCGCTAATTGGATGGCACTTCCAAATATAGATTTTGAAAATTATGTCAAGTAAATCAAAAATGGAGCGCAAAAGTGCTTAGAAAAAACTTGTTTAGATTCCACTCTCAAAATTATAAAAATGTGCACCATAATTTAGTATACAGGTGTTGAATACTTATGTAACATGTTTTGTGGCTAGTTTCAGTTGTTTCCTATGAAACGAATATAATTAAAAGTTTGACGGTTAATTAAAAGTTTGACGGTAAAATTAATTGTATATGGTGGCTAAGCCCTAAAGAGCTTTGCCCAAAAAGCATCTCCACTGTATAATTTTTGTTTTCCGATTTGTTATACATGGACAAAATTACTTATTCATAAAATTCCAGTGTTATGTAATTTTTCTGTATACGAATTTTATTTTACCGTGCTTAAAGCTTCTTCTTTTGTATTATTTATTTGAAGTTTTAATTTTTTTTTTTTTTTTAAATTTATATACAATTTCGACGAAAATTATTATTTTTTTTTATATAAACAGGCGGAACACAATTATAAGCTGCACTGTGAAAAAAGTTTGTACTTTTTACACTATTATGCAGCACTCGTTTTGCAGATATACAGACAATGTAATTTCTATGATAAAGGACCGCTTTGTATAAACATAAAATCGTCTAACGATGTTTCAGGCGTCAATATAGTATACAATTTATGCATTTTTTCCCTTTAATTTTTTAATAGCTTTTTGTTGTTCGATGGATGCATGCTTTAATGGAAGTTTATCTATGTGTGTGTGTGTATGTATATATGTAATATGGTTGAGTTAGATTGATCGAAAAGTTAAAAAAAAAATTGTAAAAAGAAAAGTTTTATGAAAAAATTGTTTGTGCTTTGCAATTTTCTATGGAATTTATTTCGTATGACTACACCACCCACATAAAGACCGGATATACATTCGGTTGTGCATGTACTCGTGTAAGTGGCGTGTGTGTGTATGTATCCCGACGAGAAACTACATAATATATAGGTATATAGTGGTATCCATAAATATTAGGTATAAACGAATAAAATAAAAATGTCTTATATCCCGAGTTCATTTGATTTGATTGTTGCCTGTCACGAAATGGTTGACCTATTTCAAATTCTATTTTTTGTACTCATTGTTTTATATAGATTTTTCCTGTACAATAATATTTTATGCAGGAAGTCGATGGGATTATATGCTATGTGGTTATGGTGAAGTGTATAGTACATAAAATAATTTATACTATTTCTAAAATGTTATGGCGGGCATTTATTGTTTTTTTTTGTTTGTTTATAGTACATACTCGTATATAGCAATATAAAAGCTCCATATTTCGAAAGCAAATTCCTGTATACATATCATAAAAAATAAACTCAAAATTTTGCAGACTTTAAAGGTATTAACCACACCACATGAATATAAACTAAACGAATAACGCTACACAAAACTGCATTTACCAAGAAACGAAATTTCTATGTATAGTTCTCCATTTTTAATTCGATTTTGGCAAGATTAGAGAGTTTACCTTTTATTAGTTTAGGATTGTTAGTTTCAAAAATGTAGGTTGTGTTGGTTATAGTTTTCGTTTACGGCCGTAAAATGTTATTCGGGAATTTATATTTTATGGTTCGTTAAATTACATAAAACTGGGGTGGTTTTAAATTCGATATTCTCTATAAATATCCACCTTATATCGAAATTGTTATAAAAACCGAATTCAATTTTATTTCAAACTTGCACCATTCTTTCCAGTTAAGAGCCTTATCAAAAAGAAATAAAATCTTTTAGTTTGTTGATTATGCCAACAATATCGGTTTGAATATCCAAACTTTAGACTTTTACTTATTTAAAAGGGTTCAAAAAGGGCTCTTACAAAACAAAATACAATTAGGGCAAATGCTTTATTACATATCTGGTTAAGGTGGCACAATATTATGGTCAAGGATTTCAGAGCATTCGCGTCATGTCCAGTTGAAGAGTGTAACAAGTTCAAAAACGTGACTATATAGCATATATATAATGGATTATATGGGTTATGAGTATCGAAACAAATGACGTATCGTTTCACTTCACGTCGAAACTTTATTCAAAATTTTGAAACAAAATTAGGTCACGTTCGACGAAGAACTGCAACTAGTTGTAGATGAACGCCACATTTTTTCTGTAACTGCACTCAAAGCTTCTACGGAAAATTGAGACTTATACTTATTATTGGAATAATTCTGCCTCGATTAAACCACGAAACTCGAGAGATGTCGAGGAGTCTACATCTCAGGAGAGAATTGCATATTTTGGGAGGAAAAGAAAAATTATTTCAATTCACGACGTCGCATATTAGAGGTTTTAATTGTCTGCGTAAATTACACATCGCCAAAGGTTGCTGACCGACGAAGTGTAAAAGAAACAAATGTTTACACTGAATGGGTCAGGCAAGAAAAGTGCCATGCAACCACCTTTACATTCGACATTACAGAACAACTTCATAACAGATGCACTATCGCGGAAACTCGGACTTATTAGATAACAGCATCATCAAAGCATAACCGGTATTGACACGATTTGAGTAAAAACCGAGAATAAGGTGCAAACTAGAAAGCACATGGCAATACCTCACGTAGTACAACTCGCTGATCTGTCGTTTATTTAACCATCACCCGTTAACGTTTTGATTGGAGCTCAATACTTTTTTGAATAACCACCAATACTAGCATGAACTTTGTAATTACATCAGCACATAAACTAGACGACGATCTCCGTTATTTGGTATTGAAACTACGAAGCCTTGATGCTGGCACAACGAAAACGCATTTATCCGGGAACACCGGGATTTTCTTTACAAACACGCAAACGCGAAATTACAATGGAAGGTTCGTCGTAAGCCTATCATTTCGAACATACACAAACCTGGTGAATTAAAGAACATCGCGCTGCAAAAATTTCTTAGCACAGTTGAAGACGATTGTAACATAATGATTAGATGAAACGCCAAAGAAGCAGCACTATGACGAAATTGAGATTCATTTTTAACGTGTCCGCAAAAATAACGTCGGAACTATCGTTGCTGGCCAGGCGATTTCAAAGAATTTTTAATAAAAAGGCACCTGGCAAATCCGATGGCGTTAATGTTCTCAATGGACTAGGCATAAGCCAAGTTGATAAATTTCCTATAGAGCGAAAAGCATTACGAAATTTTTACTTTGATCAACGATCATAAGAATTTGGTATTCAATGACAACTGGCGACATGAACATAATTTGTTGATGTACCGAACTTCTTGAAAGACGAGTTAATTAATTGAGTAAAAGTAATCTGCCGAACGAGCAGTGCCATCAAATATTTTTACCAAATATTCATCATTTCACTGGCGTCATGTTTCAGTGCTTTACTTTGCGGTGACATTATTATTCACTATCATGGAATATACCATTCCCCAACACCGACTTAGTTTTGTCACCCGCAAATGGTATAGCTATCAATATCTACGGAAACAAATGGCTGCAAGTAGATATTGCACTAAGACGAAACTTTTCACAAAATTGCGAACGAAAATCATCCTATTATTGGCGCCAATTTTCTTAAGAAATAAGTAGGCTTATCGATTTTAAGAACAGGAAGCCGATTGATCCAGTCACACAGGTGTCAATTAACGCAACGCCAATATATGCAAACGCACATCTTCGCACAAAAAATTCTCGTAATACACAACAAGGTAAATCATACAGAGACTAAAGAACATATACCGGTGTCCAAACCAGAAGATTCAATCCGATTAGTCAAAAGCAGTAACATCGGGATTCCAACATATAATCCAACTGGGTATATGTCGACCAACGACATCACCATATAATGTCCATTTCACTTACTGCAGATTAAATATGGTCACAACGCACCGAACTATTATCCCTTTTCGAAATTGGATAAAGATTCGTGCTAAATGCAGGAAGAACTTGCACTTATATTAGGAGTGACTCAACAAGCAACAACAAATCGTTTAAAATCATTGGGAAAGCTTCAAAAGCAAGGAAATTGGTTTCCATATGAACTAAAGCAAAATGTCAATAGCACATGTAATAGTGGCCCGATTTGCACATGTAATAGTAGCCCAAAATGTCTGATACCTTCATCAAAATCTTTTGACATCAGTATTATTACTGTTATACAGAAAATGCCATTGGATCGATCCGTACACATCCTCTTGTTTTATGCCCGACATCATTGCATTATGAAAAGTGTTTGAGTGTTTGAGTACATGGTACAAAACATCGACTGGGATATCATTGAAGAGCCTTAGGATCATAAAATTGTGTACGGTTACCTATGGTACCGCTGCTGGATAATATTTAGGCATTAAAACTTTACAGTGATTAATATAAACTGGATCTAGATCTTTTTCGTTACTTATATCAACCAAAGGATAGATCACAAATCATATTCAAAGGCACAGTATTATCTGAGTTGGCCAGTTTATTCGACCCATCAGGATTGGTATGTGCTTTGTCGTTACTTTGGGAAAAATAATTTATCGGAACCTGTAGAAATTGCAGCTTGACTGGGACCAGCCCTTACCTTAGAAGAACAGTTAGCTGAAAAAAGGCTTAAATTTATGTACTAAATGAAGGGTCTAAGGTTGATCCAACCTAAACCTTAACTGTAGCACAACTAGAATTGTTAAGCGCAAAATTATAGATCTCGTCACTCGGAAGTAACGTTAGATGAGTGAAGGAAAGATCGACTCGAAATATTATTGGTCTGATTTAAAGATTATGCTTTGCTGGGTAAAAGCAGAGCTCAATAATTGAAACGTATTTGAAATGCAACGAGTAACCAATATACAACAGGCTACTTCAATGACCCACGCATTCATATATTCCAGTGGACCAAAATCCTGCAGATCTAGTTAAAAGTGATCTGCTGCCAAGATAGATTGCGACCTTTGATGATTGGTTTAGTGGTCTTAATTTTCTTAATAGTGGCGGCCGTTTGAAAAAATCTCAAATAGATAGTGATATTTTAAGGTACAAATGTTACTGCCATAAATAATGTTATGTTGACTGCAATTTGTTCAAAAATCGGCTAGTTTTCGGATTGGTCCAAGTGCAAAAGGACATTAATAGATGAGCCTAGAGTTTTCGCATTAAGCCAAAATTATTCAAACAAATAACGGACGACCTACCAAAGGACCTTTTTGATTTTCAAAACACTCACCCATATGTAGTTACTGGCGTGGATTTTTTAAAACTGTTGATTTTACGACATAACAATGAATGCAGTACATCTGAAACTGGTGTTTAAACTTTCGAGTGAGGTATTCGTTCGGGCGCTAAAAATTGCATCGCAGATCGACGTAAACTTAAAGAAGTATATTCCGATAATTCCACAAATTTTCTAGAACCGGCTATTCAACTTCGAGATGTAAAAGGATTAGTGATGTTAAAACAGACGTGCGAGGAAGAATTCATTGAGTGAACATTCATACCACCTCGAGCACAGACCATCGGTAGATTATTAATTGTAACAGGCGGTTTTGAGACTACAATCAATAAAATGCTGACAATAATAAAACAAATGATGAATGGTCTAGAACCATTAGCGTCGGGACATTTTATGTATGTATTTTGTAATTATCAGTATATGAGCAAGAAATTATTTATGTCAATGCTTATCAAAAGTTAAGTTAGACCATCCGACAGTTCTGGATGGCGCAAATTAATAACATCAATTTGCCATTTTACCAAAAATAGTTTAAATTTTGATAAACGATATATTAAATTTTTAAATTTTTAAATTTTTAAATTTTTTAAAAAATTATGCACCTACATAAATTTTAATGTTGCCAACTATAGAGGAACTACTAAAAAATATTAGAACCTACGCATGTATATTTTTAACAAACAACAATATAATTTATTCGTCTGGTGTCAGTATATTTCTGCCAAAACTATCAAAAATGTTTAAATTTCGTACACGTTCTATACTTATGTAAATTTAAGGAGCCAAATTCTAGAACTGCGTACATAGTCTACAGTGAATTTAATTTTGTCCAAAGAATGTCGTTCGATGACCTCTGCTAACAATATTCCTTTGTACACAGTAGAAAATCAATTTATTTTTTTTTACTGAATAAAGTTGAATCGCCTTAAAGCTTCGAACATGATGTATCGACACTTATCGACCTTGATTGAAAAATGTATAGTACCATCGTCGAATGGGAGTTCATAAGTTTATGTAAATATAAAAAATAAAAATGTGCTTTGTAAATAAAATGTGGATGACGCATGTTATGGCAAACGCATATATACACAATACAGAATTCGACTTTTTCAGGTCCATAATATTTTCGATTATTATTGATTATTATTGAAATACGAATTGTCTGTCAATATCTATACATGTTTATATTTTATATATAGAGGACCATCGATCTTTTCAGTTCTCCATTTCGGAAATTACCATTCGCATAAATTTTAAAGCCTAAATTTTTATGTTTGTTCACGAAACAAACGAACGAAGAGCCACCGCCGGTATGTAAATAAAATCATCATCATTTATAAAAAAAAAAAAAAATTGTTTGTATGCCAATTTGTTGTTGTGTGCCATCTGGTAAACATAAATATAGAGAATATGCCGAAAAATGTTATTAAAACCGAAGAGTACCCAAAAACAATAAGAAGACGACGACAAGAAGAAAATATATGTATGTAAAACTTTAATTATTTATTAAGTTGGCACAACGACAAAAATATTAGTAATAAGAAAAAAAAAATGTTTGTTCTTATGTCGTCTTGTGTTGAGCTTTTTTCCACTCCGCACCCGCCCAACAATAGTATAAGGATTAGAGATGGAAAGAAAATTTATATTTTTATTTTTGTATAATTTTCTATTTCTAAATCAACATCGTAACATTCCAATTTCACAAAAAAGTTTTTTTTTATGTTAAATAATATGTTGTATGTTATAGGTATATATACATAATACGATATATTTATGTATGCGAGTAACAGCGCATCGAAAACAGCAATATACTGTACATGCGATATACAAAGAGTCCATATTCAGTAAAATATTTTTAACCGTGCCAAATAATTTTGACACGAATTGAGTGATAAGTCCATTTATATTTTGATTTTTGAATTGCCTGGTTAGAATGTACGGTAAAGGATTACCCGGGAACTCCCGGAATATCGGGCACCACCGTACACTCGTGTTACTTATAACAAAACTGAAGAACTGTATATGAATGTTAGTTATGACTGGCTTGGCCCGGTTACAGACAACTAAGCGATCGATAGTTAGTTTTTTTTGTAGGGGAGGGAAAGGAAAGGTATTTCAATAATGACAGAATTGGTCCAGCTTCCCGGTAGCTAATATTCAAATAATTATTAGCACAAGACAATCACATTTATAATGAAATGCTTTGTATTCTGCAATCTTTTATTCCAGTCTGCAACCATTCATCTGTAATCTGCAATGTTTTTTTGAAAAAAAAAATCGATTAGTGGGCTTATTTCTCCAAGCCGTAGGCTGTAATAAATTGAATAATTTTCTCACCTAAAGATTATAAATAAATTAATTCATCCCATTGTAACACATATGTGAAGTTAGCCCGAAATTTATCTCGAAAAATATTATAATGTTGTGCGTCTTCACTAAACACCATAATAGCCGATTTACATTCACCAAATTTTGAAGAAGAAGTTGTACTTGAAATCAATTTTGTAAAATTGAAATAAAAACAAAAATTTCAATATCAATTTGTTTTTATTTGTGTGAGTAACCAAAACATAGTATATTAAACTAATTTTATACATGTATTGTCATCTTTTTATATGTTTTGCTACAAAAAGATAAAACTTTTCATCTTGTAAAAAACAAGATCATCTTTTTTATTTCAGTTTTTGGGTTTGGATCTCGGGTTTCATCTTTTTATTTTTACAAGAAGAAATTTTTTCTCGGTTTAGCTTGCATAACTTTTCAATCTAGCGTCTCGGTTTTTTTCAAGATGAAAAATTTGTTGAATGTAAATCGGCTATTAAAAGTCTTTCAACACGAAAAAATATCAATAAAAGCCTGTTCAACCCAAAATTTTGCACGAACACGATAAAACTAAAATAATTTCTGAATTTAAAACTCAATACATCGTAATACTTAGAAAACAATCATTTTTAACTATAAAAATGCTCATATGTTAACCGGCCTAGTTCGGCTCACAGAGGTTTACAGATTTAGATGTATATTATATATAGATTATCAGATCACTGATAAAAATTAACCGTAGTGCCGTAACCATACGATAGGGAACAGACATTTTCCGAAACCATTTTCCATACAACAGTATCAGAGGTTTCGCAAAATAGTCGCATACATATAAGTAGTTAGGTAAATACTTGTTCTACGAAATAAAAGTATTCCGATTTCCATACAATCTGGTTAACCCTTTTTGTCGATACTCAATATACTGTTCATAGCTTCCAGTCAAATTATAAACAGTTTCATCAAATTTAATACTTGGTTCACTCTAAATTATTGTCAATATCGGGTTGTTTTCATTAGGATATTCACTATATTACATTGCCGTGACTCTGATTTCGAGGACTTATTTTATTTTTGCACAGCGGGCAGTCCTGGGATGGATATATTCGTATAGCCAACTTCTAATATTCGTATAGCCAACTTCTAATAATAAAAGATATTTATTAATAGGAAGTTTCTTTCTTCTTTGACCAGGGTTTCGCAATATTGACATTTAAAATAAAACGGCAACATCTTGTATATTGCACTTACAATTGTTTTGAACTCCAAAAATTTCAATTAATATCTCTTTTCGAATGATGCACGAAAGATCTAATGAATTATTTAGTACATTTTGTATAAGTAGTTTGACTCTGCCTTCTTTAATACCACAATCTATCATCCCCAAAATTTTTATTGCCGCTGCCATTGTCAAATGTCATTGCCGTTTTTTTTTTTTGTAATTTTTTGCGGGGGCGCTTTGGAGTTTCAAAATCTTTATTGAATTTTAGGTTTTGGCTTAACAATTTTAAATTGGCAATTGTGCGTTCCTGTGGTGAATGTTTTTGAATTTCTTTTCTGTTACTTAAGTTAAAAAAAGATGATAATTTATTTTTTGGTGTCGTTGGGTCTTTATTTGTGAATCGTTTAGAGTTTCGTCATCAGTGCTTGACTTGATAGTATGGGGAAAATCGATATTAACAAGGTTCCTGACTGACTTTTTTGGTACACCCGCCAATATTTGTCAATGTACTCCTACATTTCGATCATGAACATTTCTCACAAATCTTCCAACTTTGGTGGGCGACTTACCGATGTTTGTCGATACTTTAAATCTTCGCTTTATAGTGGCGAAGTAATTTTCTAAGTGACTATTATTCTGTCGAACTCCATATTCATTTGAGAATTTGTATCACCTAACTTAAACTCGTCTATAATGTTTTTCAAATCTCTAAAATACGAAAACTGAATATAAATTGGCCTTGTGTTATTTCTATGTGTATCGACATTATCATGATTAACGGGTCCAACTTCAAAATTTATACGCAGTTGGACAAGCAGTTATCAAATTTGTAACCGAATCCAATGCGTGTTGTACGTTTTCCAATGCGTGTTGTATCTGTTATATATTTGGACATTAATACAGGAAGTCCGCCGGGAAGGTATACTACTTTGTTTTGCCGCCATTTTGGTAAACGTTAGTATTGACAGTTCATATATGGCAGTCGTGAAGTAGACACGTGGCAAATTTTTTATGGAAAAATATTCGATAAATATTCGATAATGTTTCAATCGTTAAAACATTTTATCAAAATCAATCATCGATTACTGTGACGATGAGAAAGTTACGTGAAATTTTTGGAAGAAACAACGTGCCAACAAAACGCACTATTTATCGTGTAGTGAATGATATCGAAGAAAGAGGGTTTGTAAGTGATAGGCCCAAGCATGGGCCACAACGTACTGCAAGATCGGCTGAAAACATTACTGTTGCTCAAGAAAGTGTTCAAAACAATCAACCTAAATTCAATGCCGTGCTCAAGAGCTTGGTCTTCAAAGAACAAGTTTGGCCACAATTTTGCACAAGGATTTGCATTTGTTTTCATTTAAGATTCATTTGACGCAAGAGCTTCTTCCACAAGACCATTGACGCCACCGTACATATGCCAATAGGATGTTACAGCTCGCCCGTGACAACCCCGATTTACATGAAAAAATCATAATGAGTGACGAGGCACATTTTCATTTAAATGGATATGTGAATAAACAGAATAGTCGGTTCTGGGCAATGGGAAACCCTCAAATTATTCATTAGTCACCTTTACATCCATTAAAAGCGACAGTCTGGTGTGCAATTTGGTCAGGAGGAATCATTGGACCTTACTTCTTTGAAAATCAAAATGACGTAACGGTAACTGTGAATGGGGAGCGATATCGTGATATGATTGAAAACTTATTAACGCCACAACTGCATGCTTTGGGCTTGATTAACATGATATAACAAGACGGTGCCACATCGCATACAGCCAAGATTACAATGGAATTACTGCGAGACCTCTTTCCACAACAAATTATTTCAAAAAATGGTGATGTTGATTGGCCTCCACGGTCGCCTGATTTGACTGCTCCGGACTTCTTTTTGTGGGAATATCTAAAAAAACAAGGCTTATGCAATCAAACCAGAAACGCTTGAGCAACTCAAACAAAATATTCGTGATGAAATTAATGAAATACCGCGTGAAATGTGTGAGAATGTAATGAAAAATGTGCTCAAAAGGGCTCGCATTTGTGAGGCTAACAGAGGCGGACATTTATCTGATATTGTATTCCATGCATAATTGCCGACATTAAAAAAAACATTTATCAATATAAGATCCATTCTCTTTCATTTAATCAAAAATTATGAACAAACAAAGTACTATACCTTCCCGGCGGACACCCTGTATAACAGTAAAATGCTTCTTTCATGGTCTCATAGTTAGAGCTCATAAAAAAAAGATGCCAAAATTTCTTTAATAATTTTGCAACTTGACGCGGATGTTCAGAAAATTCGATTTAATATCTGGAGCCATTGTATGAGTTAAATGACAATAACACAAGTTAACTTTAACAGTGGCCTCTTTCGACCTAGAACTAAAGCCATTAGTTACCCAACCATAAGTTGCTGTTAAATATGTAACTATATCCATATTATTGAATGCACGTAATACTGAGTTAAGTTCTGCAAACGAAAAGTCAATAACAACTGAGTCAAATACAGGACATCGCTTAAAATTAGCCTCAACATATAGTCTAAGCGTTTTCAGCCAACCACCAATTGAGTAAACAGTATGGCTTGAACTTACCATATCTGTTAAGGGAAACGGAGAAACTACATCATTATGGGAAGCATGAGCTGCTACGACAAGAGCGTAGTAAAAAATAGTTGTGCAGGGTTCATAAGGAGCTCGAACTAAACTATCAGTAGCATCCAAATATACTGAAAGGTTTTTATTTTTAAAAGCATCTCGCATAAATTTTGAAACATTTTGAGCGGGCCATTATTTATTGTATATATTTGTCGTCCCGAAATTGTCTTTTTTTCCACTCTTCATCAATCTCTAAGAAATCATCAAAAAGATTATCGTTCAATTGTAGTACCTTGAATAGTGTTTGTTTTGCGAATAAAGTCTATATCTTCGCCTAGTATTAATTGTTCAGAAACATTCTCCACAGACAGCTTTAATATTTTCTTTTTTCAGAACATCTCTATCACAACCCAACTAAACTGTTTGCTGGAATGGACAACAGAATCATTCGAAGAATATACATCAAATATTCCATTATTTAAATTTTTATTAATCAGCTTATACTTTCTACAAGTCTGATTCTGATTTTTATGGCCACATATAACATATTACAGATTTATACAAATATGAATTTAAAATTCGCCCTTCTTGTATAAAAATTTGTTTCCAAATATTATCAGAAATATTTAAAGTATAATTACAATTTTTCACCAATTTTTTCGGGATATTTTTTGAGCTAACTTCACATACGTCATTGTGGATAAGCCTCTTTATCCAGCCACAACATTTACAGACACGATTGAACACACCAAACAATCAGAACGCCAATTGTACAACACAAATCCACAAACCACTCAAAATAAACCACCATCACCCACTTACATAAGTGGGAATATGAAGGAGGGAGAAATATGAAGGAGAGTTCTCATCACTCAAGAGAATTTAAGCAGGGAGCGTGCTGGGACCATTCTAGTATTTGCTTTCCACAAACCACAAATGACCATTTTATTTACATAAATAAGCAGGAAATACCACATGGTAACACGGCAAAATACCTGGGTAAGACGCTCGACTCCAAGTTAAAATGGAAATAGCATGTCAAGAAAAAACAGCAAGAACTGGATTTAAAGTTCGGAAAATTGTTTTGGCTCATTGAAAGAAACAGTGAGGTTAAAAAAAAAAATAAAAAATAAAATTTAAAAAAAAAATTATTTTAATATAAAACCATCAAAAAGTAAGATTTAAATTAATCGAAACGGAATGAAATGCAAGTCATTTCTGTTATAACATTCCTAATAAAATATAGCTTTAGTTCTTTAAACGCTTTTTACTACGGATTTTGATATTCCAAAACCTATACGAAAATACGAAAATCAAATCTAAAATTGCTTCCCGAGATAACAAAACCCTCTTTACTCTTTAATAGAGAAGGTTTTGTGAGATAATCATAATATTCGAGATACACGATTTGAGTAATTAAAAATTAAATTCCCCTGATTTTTTTGTTTATATCACATTTCATTCTTTTTTATCATATACATTTTATATCAAATAAAATTAAATTTTTGGTACAGGGGAAAAATTTCATAGTCAATTCAACATAGACACAAAAATATCTCATTTTACTTTGTGCAATTCTCATTCTCTTTATATTATCGATAATTTTGTTTTCTCATTTTTTGTTTTTCTTGCAGAATATCATTAGAGGGAAGTATCTACCATATTCAGAGAGTAAAGTGAAACACAATAACTAAAAATACAAGTATGTATAAATAAAAATTGAGTCATGCAGTGTAATATTTAGTAGAGAAATAATCAAAAATTATATTGCTTCCCATGGGGAATTAGTTTTAATCTCTTCATATGGATTATGTACGTATTTTTTGGTTGAGTTATTTTTTAAAGTATCGAGCGGGGAAAAATATATATATATATATATATATATATATATATATATATATATATATATATATATATATATATATATATATATCAGGCAAAAATTTTACTGAAATACTAAACAACATAATATTGTCCTAATAATTTTAAATTTAATACAGAAATTTAATACAGGTTGCATTTTTTTAATATGTATCTGTAAGCCGCGAGAACATACAGGCTACGTAAAAAAGATTCGGGACGGCTTTGGTGATGTCACAAAAATTTCCAACCGAAAATATTACACCAGTTAAGTGGACCAATGTTCGGCGTAGGCTCCACAGTTCTTCGACACATGCTAATTCGTATTTGAACAAAAATGTGTAAAAAACAAAGAATTCTAATAGTTTTTGAATATAGTGTAGACATTATAAATTTTCGTTAATTTACTTTCGTTAAGTTCGATGTTATATCATTCTTGACTAAATGGCACAATTAGAAAACATATTACAATCTAAACTTAAACGTTGAAAACTTTTTTAACCAAATTAAATCAATAAATAAATTAATAAAATAAATTAATCTTACAATATGCCCGGAGCCTTGGTAGTTTAAGATTAGATCCCATCAAGTGAATAAACCATTTCAGTTTACAAATTTTAAATTGTTAGTTAAGTTATTTGAAATGTAAAAGTTGTTTCGTTAAGTTTTTCAATGTTTAATTAAAAGTGTTAAGTTATTATTTCCAATTGCCATTTAAAACCATCACTTGTCTCATAAATACGTTTAAATTACTTATTCAACCTTATTCTTAACGTGAGTTAAAATTTATCAGATTTTGTATTTTTATTGCCAACAGCTATACTATTTTAAGTGGTGAAAAATTTGCCAACTCCAATAAGTGATTGAGAATCTTAATTCGTTAATTTACCTTAAAAAATATGTAAAATGCATTTATAATAGGTTTCGTTAAATCTTCGTTAAATTATTTGAGTACCTACAATTTAATTACTTTTTGTTGGTTAGTTTTTGAATAATGTTATAATCGAAATAAATAAATTATTCGTTGGTTCGTTAAACATGAAAAGTTTCTAAAGTTAACTGAACGAAAACAAATTGAATAGTTTAAATAAATTACTAATGGTATAAATAACCGTTGATTCAACTATGGTTTAAATTGCTAATTTTTTAAGTTATTTTCGTTAAGTCCGTTTTTGAATACATCTTGGTTTTTTGAATTGTTAATTCATCTTAAATTAAGCCTGCCGAGTAATAGAAGTTTGAGGTGAAAATCTAATAATTGGCACGCCTTGAGCTAAATTACCTGAAGTTTAAAATTGTTTCGATCAATGATTTTAATTTACCTTTTAAAAACTATTAATATTTCGTTAAATACTCGTTAATTTTTTTGAACGTTATATAGTCCAAATAGAAAAGTTTTTCGTTGGGTCGTTAAACTGAAAAACGTTCGTTAAGCTAATTTAATGGAAACGTGTTAAAAAAAAGACGGATTGATTGAATTGATAATTTTCGTTAAGTTATAGATGCGTTATACACATATAGATGTATTGCAACTGTTAATTTTGCATTTATGTGATATATATGCTTTAGTGGAAAGGACATGGACTCCTTGACGCGACACTCAGCCTGAAGTTTAAGGCAATAAAATTTTGAATTTCAATATTTACAAAGACGCTTATTTTGTGATTAAGATTTTTACAGTTTGGTTTCCTGTGCTAAGAACATTGCGCTATAATTAGATGTTCCATTTACTTTTTCCTCTGCTTTAACACTTTGTACTAAATCGAGCAGATACGTTTAAAGTTGAATTTCATTTTGAAATTCTTAATCATGTGCACCATCTGTTACAGTGATTTGAACAAATTTCAAAACACAATGATATATTTAAATGTTTGCATCTAGTTGCTTAAATTTGTTATGCGGATTATGTCTTAGTGGGAAACCTCAGTAAACAAAGCATTGCAAATCCTACCTTTGATGTAACATGGGAATGGATTTGGTTTGGGGCGCCATTTTTGCCTCAACCTACACTAACAAAACGACGATATAGAAGTTTTTTTTCCCCAAATGCCAAATATGAAAAATATTTGTTAGTGAAATGTTAGACCAGTGGAGATCATAACACAAAAAATCTTGGTATCAGTATTTTTGATTGACAAAGCGCACTCCTATTTAGAGAAAGAGCCTATTTAGCGGCGGTGTACGTTAGATCCAAAGAAGATAATGGGACTATTCGGACGGAACTTTCAGCGTCAAAAACAAAGATCCTTTCAAAACTGATAGTAAAATTTTAAAAAAATGTATACTGTCTACCACGCTATAACTTAAAAAAGAAGAATACGAAGAACTTTTTCACTCTTTGTGAAAAAAGGAAGAGAACTGTTTAAAGCAGCCAAAAAATGCGACTTTCAATCTCCTACTTACTGGCCAACAGATCTAAACAAAACTGCTGATCTTATAGATTTCTATGTAACAAAAAGAATATTTGACAACTACATACGAATGGAAAAAAATTGCTTATTTATCAGATCACTCTCCTGTTATCATGACATTATGCGAAACTATTATTAAAAAAGAAATATCGCCAAGATTTTTAACAGGAATACCAATTGGAACCTTTTTCGTGAACTGTTAAATGAAAATATCAAACTGCAAGTGCCAATAACGAGATCTATGCATGTTGAGGAAGAAATTGACAGACTAATTGAAAATATATAGCAACTAGAGTGGCCTATAATAGAGGATAATGATCTTATATCTTCTTATCAGTTTGGATTCAGAGTAAAAAACATTTGAACCTAGAGCAAGATGACAGAATCATAGATATTATAGGATGTACTCTAGAAACGGAAAAGAAATGTTCAAGCCTCTTCTTGGATGTAGTGCATTTATGAAATTCTAAAATCTGACGTAACCGACACGCATTTCCGTGTAAAATATCAAGATGAATACTCGGATCTAAAGAAAATTGCAGTAGGAGTGCCGCAAGGAAGCAGTTTGGGTCCCATCTTATACCTCCTGTACACTCAAGACATTCGAGAATTTCGGCAGTTGGGGGCAATGTAACGCAAGCTACAGAAAAATTACAAACATCGATTAATACAGTTAATAGATTAATAAGTAGTACTGCTGGACCAATTTTCCCAAAGTTTTTACTGTTGACTTCTCTTTACCTCGGGATGGTTTTAGGCTAATTATCAACTTAGAAGAAGAGAGGAATGAGCCATAAGGGAAAACCAGTTTTCTAAGCATTTTCTATAGACATACATTTTTTTATTTGGTTATTGTTTTGTACGTGTTATAAAGATTTTGTTGTTGGGTTTTGACTTAATTTAAAATATGAATGAATTACATTGTAAATCAAAAATATTTTGCGACAATTCGCATCCTCAATATTTTTGCTATATACTGTTTGAAAATCGTATAAGAAACTACCACACTTAGAATATGTAGAAAAATAGTGACAGTAGACAACGGATGGGTGGTTCTGCATTGCCTAATATTGCTGCGATGCTTCTGTGCTCATGCAAATGATGAATACTGACAATCCATGCAGCCTATCTTGAAACTTTTAAATATTTCGGAAAATAAGCACTCTACCAAAAAAATGTCCGTGATCCAAATTTAATCATTCCCGGGATGCTAAAATTAGTACCCTTTTCCCCCTTCTTGTAGGTGAGGCAGGAGATAACTTTGAAATTAAAATAGGAAGCCCTATTTTTTATTGCAGATTTGGATTTTCCGGATAAAAATAAGTACGCAGGGAAGCTAATTTTGGCGAAAATCGGTAAACCGGAAGTGGCAGAATTTAAATTTTTTTTATTTTATTTTTTTTATTTGTTCAATACTACATTTTTGCAACTAACAGTTATCTCAAGAGTGCTGTACTTTTTAAAATATTTACAAAACTCCATTTCCGGTTAGCCGATTTTAGCCAAAATTAACTAACTTTCTTACTTATTTTTAGCCGAAATATCCAAATCTGCAATAAAAATTTTCTGAAAATGACAATCACCGGAGGGATTTTCTTGCTGATGCCACCGTATTTCTTTCACATAAGTTAAGAAAATTATTCGCAATAATCTTGGTTTTCTATCAACCAACTCAACCCAACGTATTATGGGAAACATTCCAAAACAATATGTGAGAATGTTTCCATTCTTCTTAGACAGCCGATACGATGCAATGATATGACTGTATACCATTTTCTGGAGACAGAAAGGCATTAACCAATGCCTAATTCAAATAGAAGACAAGAAAGTATGAGTGAGAAACATTTAGTTGACTTTGGCTTGCCTCCACCAATCCAAACTCAACAAAGTGCCAGTTACTTCTCTGAATTTAATTTATGGCTTTTGTATGATACCACTATGATATCAGCGATTTCCAAATATTTAATATTTATTATTAGCGGTAGTAGAACAGCACATTCTACGTTTAAACTACCTCTAAATGTATCTACTGAACTAGGAAACTAAAGGGCAGTGTGACGTTTGTTTTTGTTAGATATTTCCATCAGACTTCAACTGTTATCACAAAAGGAACTAGGGCGGATAACATCATCATAGTTGATGTGGAATTTCGCAGAGAAATTGAGTTTGAGGACAATGGTGAGAACCAACTTGATGGAGGTTGTGCCGAATTCTCCCGGCAACTAATATTTAAGTAACTATTATTCATTGTTAATCCATGCTGTGTGAATAAGCCTTGTAGATTTGTGGCATAATTTTTAATTTTTTTTTCCAGAAAAATATGTTGGAGAACCAACCTACAGAATTTGAACTTCAAGATGAAGTAACTATTTATTTTTTTTTGTTTATTATTTTATAGCTAGATAGTGATTTGGAATCTAGTCTCACTACCCCTAGTAAATCAGCATCTTTGAAACTAACAGTATCAAAACAAGAAGATAAAACTACCGTAAGATTAGATTTTTGTGTTTTATTTTCCTTACTATAAATTGTAATTGTAAAGTTTAAATTCTCTTCTAGAAAATGAAAAACCAAAAAAAAACAAAGGCAACTACTCCATTTTGTGGGAAGCCGAACGTGGATTTAAAATTATGGCTCAAGAAAAGTGATAATAATTTCGCATTTTATAACGTATGCAACTGTGAATTGAAAGCCGGTGGAGGTATTACCGACTTAAAAATGCAAGCCAAAACAAGTAAACACCGGGAAAAATCAAGGGCCATTGATATCCAATCGTCAACTAATAATGTTATTAAGGAATTTCTTAAAAATGAAAAGAAGTTTTTGAAGCTTGAAATACAGCTAGCAGCATTCGGCGCTGAACATTATTTATCATTTATAGCTGGTTTCGTTTTTAAAAGTTGCGGTACCTGATTCCGATATTATAAAAAAAAATTAGCCTTGGTCGTATAAAAGCTATGGCAATTGTAAATAATGTAATCGGCCTGAGTCATTTTCAAGATTTATGTGATATTTTAAAAAACAATTTTTTGTTTTTTAAAATATCACAACAATGAGTCGACGGACGTTTCGACATCAAAATTGTTTATTCTGGTGGTAAGGATAGAATTTAATAGACAAATTAAACGGGATTTACTCTTTTGCTTGGTGAAAATAGAACAATGGGATGCAACAGGAATTTACACCAAAATATAGAAGTTTTCAAAGAAAACGAAATTAATTACAAAAGTAATCTTATCGGATTTGCGGCTGATGGGGCTAATGTTATGACGGCGGTAAAACATTCGGTGCCCAATTATTAAAGACAGATTGCCCCAGTTTAATCATATTTAAATGCATTTGTCATTCTTTCGCTCTTTGTGTCAACCACTCAATGGATTCTCTTCCATCTTACGTAGAAGAGAATCCATTGAGCTATCAATTGAAGCGACAGTGGTGCAATTATTAAGTCGAATTGAGGCATTATAACTATTTTTTATTCACGAAGATTTGGAAAAATTTTCTAAAACTCAACGTATAATTGTAATCTTTGTAATCCTCAAGTCGAAATTTATTTGAAATTTTTAAAGTTTATTTTAGGACATGTGAATAAACTTAATCGTTTATTTCAGAGCATGCAACCTCACATTCAAACTTTATATTTTGAAGTTTCTAGATTGTACAAGAATATTTTTTGATTATTTTATTAAAGAGGAATATATTCATAGTGAAATGTTTACAAACAATTATAATATATGGTCCAGTGAAAAATTTAAAAACTTAAACGATATTAACGATATTTTGGAGCGGAAATTTCAACAGCACTTGAATCAACTCACAAATTGTCTGAAAGTGATGAAACAGATTTTTGAACACACTGCCTTAGGTTTTACGTAAGTTTTTTAACAATTTATTGAAAATATTTTATTTTCAAAATGAATTTCTACAATCCGTTGCAATGCTCTCTCCCTAAAACATTATTAATAAAAAAATTGTCACAGTTTCCAAATTTCAAATATTTCTTCCCAATATTTTTCATTTTGAAAATGTACAGCAGGTAGATGATGAATGGAGAGAATTGCGCGCCGTAAATTTTCAAGAAATTGAACTTCATGAAAACACCAACATAGAAATATTTTGGAAAACGGTGTTTAAATTAAAGAGAAATGATGGAAGTGAGTGTTTCCCCAATTTAAAAAAAGTAATTTTTGCAATTCTGTCAATTCCGGTCGCAACCGCAAACGTAAAACGATTTTTTTCGCAAATTTCTGACGTTAACAGGAATTCTTGTTAACAAGAACAAAGGATTGCTTAAAAAATCCTACATAGGGTCTTCCAAAAATGTGGAACCCTCAAATTTAATGATAAAAAAACTAAACTCTAAAATGTATGGTTATTGATAAAAATTTTTTATAAAAATAAAATAAATTTAGAATACTGTGAATTAATAGTTTTATATTATTTATATATTTAATTGGACTGTTGTACAAAGCATTTGAAAATGTCCGAATTTTTTATTTTTTCTTATGTAATATGTTTAAAATGAAATAAACAAAATTTGCAATAAATAATATAATTTTTGTAGTAAAATTATTATTTTTTGTTTTATTTGTTTGTCAGATTTTTTTCCCCGATTTTTTTTACAAAAAAATCAAATTTTTTTTCAGTTTTTAATAAAATAAATATTATTAGCAACGCTGCTCCCATTTCTATGATTCCTACAGTTATGCATTTCCAGGTTTAAAAGGGCACAATTTCCAGTTAAATTTTCGTTCGCAATCACACAATTAACAAATCACAGTGTAATACCTTAAAATACGTAGGGTAGACTTGCGATCAGAATGTTTTCCACATGAACAATATACCATATTCAGAAGTTCTTTTAATAAAAAATTATAGTATGTAAATAAAATAAATGTTATGTTTGCCATTGAATATCGAATTTTTGTAAATGAACCAAGCAAAACTAAAGCAAGCAGTCGTTATATTCAGTATAGATTCAGTAAGCGTAGCTGCCGCATGATGATAGTTTAATATGTAGTTAAAAGCTAGCATATCGTTTTGTTTTTAGTAAAGCATTTGTCCAAAATCTAAAAAATTACGTAAATCTGGCTCAAACTTTCAAAATATCGCAATATTTCATTTTGTTTGTGTCAAATAATAAACTTGCAATTTTAAAACTTTTTAAGTTATTTTTGATTTGTTCCTTCTAATATTTATAGCCAAATTAATAGGAAAAAGTTTACTGACGGTTTTTATGCAAACAATTTGTTTAAAGTGTTATAAATAGCTTTAAAAAACGTTAAAAACAATTTATATAGAAAGAAACTGACGTCTGCCAAGAAAGACTGAAATTCTATTATTTTAAGTCGCGTTTATATAACGAGATTATTTTTAATTCAACTTATTACCTAATCAAATTATTGTATTCAATTAAGTCCCCATTTTTATCCCAGTAAAGTTAAAAAATACTGATATTTTGAGCAAATAATCTTGGTCGTACCAACATAATGACTAAAAAAAATAAAATAATATGAGCAATAGTTATGCTCATTATATTGCTGTTTGGTCATTTGTGACAATTCGCCAATACGAAGTTTATTTTGTTTTTATAAAGGCACATAATTTTTAATATAAATTTTAAAAAAAATATAAGACGACTAGATCACTTAGAACATATCATATCGTTATTTAAAATTATACATAACTGACCAAAGCCAAGCAGAAAATAAAAATACAAAACAACACAAAACCTATGACGCATGATGACAGGCGTATAGACGAATTTATTGAGCAAATCTACTTTAATTGATAAACAAATATTCCAACTTTATAATCTCGCTCCATAAAGGCACTATTACTGCTAGAAAAACTGAAAATTTAATTTTAACGTTTAACAAAACCTTTACAAATATTTCGAATAGACATTTTTTCTCTCACGTCATTTTCGGGTAATATGATTGGTTAAAATATAGCTCAAAATTATGAAAACATTCAGAGAATCAAATAGTTTAACAAACTTCATTTTGGTAAAATCTAGACATTTTTAAAATATTATATATTATATATAGTTTTATTATAAAACTATCAGATATTCGGAATCAAAAATTTCATATTCCGAAAAAAAAATTGGAGCAGAACTATTTTCAATTCTCGCTCAGTATAAAATTGAAATATTTAATTTTATTCAGGGCTAACCAACTCTTCGATTTAACAAAACCACGAACCTCTTACTTCGATTTAAAAAAAACTAGTTCGGTCATTATTAATTTAGCAAAGTTGAATACGAGTGAAAACTTAATACACGTTATCGTCCTTTTCAAAGAAAATCTCAAAAATCACATCATCACATCTAGATTTTTCAAAAGTAATATTTTTAACGTAAGTCTTTGATAAAGTTAAAATCTATTTGCATATTAATGCACTTATGAAGGAAAATTTTGTACTGCCATAACTAACTTCTTACATTATACCTTGGTTTTAGACTTTGCGATTTTTAGAACTGTTTCCAATCTAGTTGCACCTATTTTTTATGGAAAAATATCAGTTTTGTAATCACCTTTAAAACGAAAAAAAATTGCAAAGATTTTAAAAATCTAAAGTAACTTTGGTTCAATGGAATAACCAGATTTATGGAATCGGCCCTTTCACTTATTTATTTTATTGGAGAATAATGAGAAGTAACGAAAAAAAATACTATAAATAAGTCAGCAAGTAGTTCAAAGAATAATTGTTAACAATTTTCAAAATAACGCAAACGTAATATTTATAAAATTTTATGGAAGTGATATATAAATAAATTACGAGAATAGCCAAGACTGGAACTAACTCTAAGTATTTAGTAGATTTTTTTGTAAAAAATTATGCACAAATTTTTGTCACTATAAAATAGTGATTTTTAAATTTCATAAAATATTTTCAATTATTTTCGTTTTAGTAATGACGTTTTAGTAGAATTAATGAAAAAATGCTCAGAATTATTAGAATTTTTAAATATATTATTTAATAATTTTTAAAGCTACCCGTGACAAATTACCAAATCTTTTTCTGGAAAAATCGGAAATTATGTTAGGCTATCCAGTTAAAACCATTTTTCTAACAAAAGTGGAACGTCCTAAGAACAAACTGGCAATGACATATTATATTAATAATTTATATAATTTTAATATTTATTTTCAGTTCTAGGTCAAAATATATCATCGAATAGGAAAACCTACTCAAGGCTAGACAAACAAAAAAGGGAACAACACAATTATTAATATATCGCGACTAAACCGCAACATGTTCATTCGAGTTCAAAAAAAAAGAAAATTGAAAATCACATCGGATTTAACGTAGGCAATATAAGGATAAAATGTAAATCAATAATTTTGCAATAAATAATCTATTTAAAATCATTCTATATGTATGAGGTACAATATAATATTGGCATCAGCACGCAAATAAAAAAAATAGTTTTAATAATAAACCAGTGTAAGCGGTTATATTACGCGATTATATATTATATACACAGATAAAAGAAGAAAATTCGCAATAATAAATTTTCTCGCAATCCAGCAATCCAGCACCACAAATTATATTTGTTTTTTTTGGAAAATGTATAGCTCCAAGCCCATTAATAACTAAGTCACAGTAGGGAATTAATGTAATAAATTTTGGGGTTTTAGAGTCCTTTTTTTGGATTTTTGTTTATTTTACCTGACGCCCACGAACAGATTAAAATTAACTATATACACGCACACAATATAACCAAAATACAATTCACACAAGTTAGTGAAAAACACTTTGTAATCGCACAAAGCACACATAATTTAACGATTTGTGTGTTAAAAATGAATTTACCCACGCGGTTTGGATATTCCCCACACACACTCAAATTTTTAAATATAACTTTTCTTTTTTCCTATATACAATAAAACGCTTGGCGTCTTTAGATCGAAGTCACCATCATATCACGAATATTCTATCGAGCAGCAGGTACACCTAAGATAAATATATATGTATTTTTTTCAATATTTATTATAAAATCACAAAATTCTACTCAAATGCCAACATTTAGGGGTATGTTCTATTTATAAACCAAAAATCTAATTTAATTATTGATTTTAAATATAAAACTGTAATAAGCCTTAAAAAATGTTTTTCTTCTACGAAAGTGTTTTCCTTCCGTCTTCACTTGTTTTGTTAAACATATAAGTTTAACATGTATAGATATGAATATTCACATAAGCACAAGAAGAAAAACAAAAAAAAAACTATTTTTAAAACTATATATATAAAATTTAATTAATTTTATTTTAATCCTCCTTCATTCATTATTGTATTCGTAAGGAATGGGAGTTTGTTTCACCTTTTCATGTAACTTAATTTTTTTTTCTTTTTCATATTCAACTAACAACTAAATATAACTGTAACATAATATTATTATTTTTTTTTCGCAATAAATATTTTTTAGTAAATGTTTTTTTTAAATATTCACTAAGTAATTTAAACTACAACTAATATATTTAACAATTAAATTTTTTTTTTTTGTTATTTTTACACAAAACACTAATTTTTTTATATTTATATTAGAACACAAACTAAACTATATATTTAATTTTAAATTTTAACTGTTTTCTAAACATATAATCTATATAATATTTGTATATGCACTGTACGAAGGATACGAAACAACTGAATATCTTCGAAACGTATATCCTCCGTCAACCGAAAACAAAACAAAAAACGAAAAACCAAAAATAAAATTGTAAAAATCAAAAAAATAAAAAAAAATATTCTCAATGAATGAAAAGCATTTTTTTTTCGTAACCGTATTTTGCTGAATTTATTACGTTTTTTTTTTTTGTGTAGGGGAAAATCTGTTATACACATCCGTTTTTTGTTTTATTATGTCTGCGAGAGACATACGTATAAAATTGTCTCTCGCCCCCCTCCGTTTTCTATCTATCTCGCTCTATGCAATTGTTTGCAAATAAAATATAAAAAATAAACAAAATAAATTGTATGATGTACAAAAGGAAATAGAACAAAAGAAGATTTTGTTTTTTAGACTATTTGAATGTCAGCATTAAGGGGTAAAACTTAATTATCCTTTGTTATTTTTGTTATACAATTTTTGTATTGTTTTATCACACAATTAGCACTTAGAAAATCAATTATTACAATGAGGAAAATTTTTATTACTGTACGTAAAGAAACGGAAAAAGAAATGGAAATGTAATTATTTTGATTGAATATGAAATTTTGTATTGTATATGCTTGTGTAAAGTATACATTAGTGAGAGGAAAAAAAGGATATATGGGATGGTAGTATGAAAGATTTATATACAAATTGTTTTTGCTGATGTAGCGACATTGAATTTTGTGGTTTTTAAAGCAGATCTGTACTGTTGATTTATAGCCAATTTGCATTATGTTTTCAGTCATCAAATCTTTTCAATTGTGTACCAAGGTTTTGGACCTCTGTGGTTCAGGAGGGGCATTTCTTTGCCAAAAAACTTACAGACGAGGATGTTATCATTCGAGTTTCACCACTGCATCTTAGGTTTGTTTTAAGAGGCAACTAACAAAGGTTGGATCGCTGAAATGACCACCTGCATTCGGAAAAACCAAGTAAATATCAACAAAAATAAATATGGATACCACCAAAACTTAACCCGACTCTTCGCTCACGTTAACTTCTTTATAGGTGTGAGACATGGTAATATACGAAAAAGAAATCATACAGAAGGGTGTTTGTGGAGGTATTCTGCAAGCTTTCGACAAATAAATAACGAAGCAACAGATGCAAATTAGCATTGGCCATACCAATAGCCATAACTTACTCCAAATCGAAAAAAGCGCTAATACTACTGCTTGCTTTTTGAACAGAATTACTCAACAATCTAAGAATAAGCTGTATCCATTGGATTATGATACAAACCTCTACATCAATAGGAGGATCTTTGCGGTCGTAAATAAATGGTTAGGCAAACAAATAGTCAGTGCTTTTCAAGAGACTATGAGTTTACTTCAGGGGTTCTTTTTTTTTTTTTTTTTTTTTTTGAAGAAATCAAGTAGATGTGGTATTTTTCCTGCATCCGATGGCCAATACGTTGGCCCCCTGTGAACGTGAATTTGATCAACGAGGCTTATTAGTCACTGAATTCAAGGATCTCGGGATCGTCATGAATGAAATCTTTACTTTTATTGTTACATTAATAAAATTATCAATAAAGTTAATCCAATGTTGAAACATTTCTTAAGAAAATGTAAAGATTTTTAAGATGTGGCTACTTATAAAAAAGAGTATTATACTTTAGTTCGTTCACAGCTGGAGTATTTGCCCATTCCTTTGAATCTACAGTACGTAAGTCAAATTGATTGCATTGAGCGAATTCAGCATAGATATTTTAAAATAGGATTTCACAAAACGAGATAAGGTACAAAACTGGATATTTCAAAATTGGATAATTCAAAACGAGATAAGGTACAAAACGAGATATGGTACAACACTGGATATTTCAAAACAGGATATTTCGACATGTTATTTGAACTTAAAATGATTTTTGAGGAAAGTTCTGAAATATGGCCAATTAGAAAGGAACTCGTCGAGTTCTTAACCGATTTTGATGAAATTCGATACGTAGGATAAAAATGGAATTTTGAAATTATTTTTTGGAAACGTTCTGGAATATGGCCAATTAAGAAAGAACTCGGCGAGTTCTTAACCGATTTTGATGAAATTCGATATGTACGATGACAATGGGATTTAAAAATGATTTGTTGGGAAAGTTCTGGAATATGGCCAGTTAGGAAGGAACTGGGCGAGTTCTTCACAAATTATGATGAAATTCTGTATGGAGGATGAGAATAGGATTTTAAAATGATTTTTGGGAAAGTTCTGGAATATGACCAGTTAGGAAGGAACTCGTTGAGTTCTTAACCGATTATGATGAAATTCGATTTGTAGAATAAAAATGGAATTTAAAAATGATTTTTTGGTAAAGTTCTGGAATATGGCCAGTTAGGAAGGAACTCGGCGAGTTCTTAACTGATTATGATAAAATTCGATATGTAGGATGAAAATGGGATTTTAAAATGATTTGTTGGGATAGTTCTGGAAAAAGGCCAGTAAGGTTCCATACTTGAATATTTCTAAGGAGATAAATAGAATTTTCCTTCGCTTAATGTTTTTTTCTTTAATTGTATAATTAAATTTGATTTTAAACCCTTTTTTGGGAAACCCTCTTGAATATGGCCAGTAAGGTTTCATGCTCGAATAATTTTAAGCAGAGACATAGAATTTTCCTTCACTTAATGGTTTTTTCCTACTTAATATAACTTTTCTTCACTTTAGATAATCTATGTGAGAAAAATTAATTAATTTTCATCAACATTTTCATCCTACATATCGAATTTCATCATGATCGGTTAAGAACACGCCAAGTTCCTTCCTTATTGGCCATATTCCAGAACTTTTCCAAAAAATAATTTTAAAATTCCATTCCCATCATACATATAGAATTTCGTCATAATCGGTTAAGAACTCACCGAGTTCCTCCCTAACTGGCCATATTCCAGAACTTTCCCAAAAAATAATTTTAAAATCCTATTCCCATCCTCCATATCGAATTTCATCATAATCGGTTAAGAACTCGCCGAGTTCCTTCCTAACTGGCCATATTCCAGAACTTTTCTAAAAATTTATTTTAAGCTTAAATCACATGTCAAAATATCCTGTTTTGAAATATCTCGTTTTGTACCTTATCCCGTTTTAAAATATCCAGTTTTGAATTATCCTGTTTTGTCAAATCCAGTTGTAAAATATCCAGTTTCGACCGGTACCCATTTTTCATATAGTGACTACTGCAAGCTGCTTGAGTTGCAACCTCTATATCATAGGCGATCAAGTAGGCGATCAAGTAGGCGATCCATTATCTCCGCGTGGTTTGTTTTTTATTTATTTATTTTCCAAAATTGCAGACATAATAATTTTTACAAAATATTCAAAATATTAGTAAAGCAACTATCTTGAAAGATCTTAAGCGAGAATAGAAAAACGGGACAGTACAATGAGTGAGTTTACTATAAACAAAGAATTTATTATGACATATCTGTCAAAAACTGCGGACATAGCTAATTTTGAATCCGGTTATTTTAATGCTCGCAATATTGAAATATATATCGAAAAACGGCGCCAGACTAGCCGTAACCAATCAGTTAAGCCAAACCTTATCGCAACTGGCACTCACCCAAAAACATTTTATATAGATCATCAATTTAATACTCCTGATTTCAATATTTGAAGTCATTTGAACACCAAAGCGGCAACTCTAATTCGTCTTATTAAATCATGAAGAGGCTTGAGCCAAAGAGTGGCTCTATACGATAAAAAGCGACAAGTGGTAACGAAGTATATTAAAACGTTCCTAATCAAAACAACGTTGATGTGCAGCACATTAGCTACAGCGCAGAACCCGAATTTTTGCTGGGTATTAGCAAAAGAGCTAAACATTTGTCTTAATATCGATACTACATCGCATAACGTTCACACATGAAAAGACATTGAGAAATCTGCAATTATTTTAGAACGCTGAAAAAGTATATCAAACAATCATGTTATCAGATTCTTAGCTACAGTTCGAACATTTTTGGGTGTATTTCAATAGAGTAGGCGTTGACCGTGTATATCCAATTATAAATTGGTTTATATTCCAACGTTGTAACTATTTAGAAATCATCAACTGTCTCTAGTTTACCTCCACGCGGTAGCACTCGGGCAACGTTGTCTTGCATGATTAATGTATCACAATGGCTGAACTTCTAGAGACGAGTGTAATAACACTATAAACCGTAAAACGCAATGGTTAAAACAAAAAAGGAACTTAATACCGTAGGTGGCAGACCTGATGTTCAGGAAAATTCTACCAATGATCAAAAGAGGAACAATTTTTATTCCGATGGAGCTTTATTACAATCAGATCACCAAACAATAAAATATTTGAAAAAGTACAGCCTTCAATTAAAAAGGAATTTCATTAACAGAACAAATGCCGAGTGCATCAATAAATATTATAAACAGTGAGGAGCTGGTAAATAAATTAAAAAATGGAGAAAATAATCGCACAAATGAGCAATGAAGTTGCTGAACTTAAGAGAGAGAACTCTACACTAAAAGAAAAGGGTAAAACTAGCAAAACTGAGGATTCAGCACGAGTTAATAATCTGTTTTCAAACAATATTCAGCCATCATCCAGTCAACAATGTCATTCAAATAATCTCAACTGGTTGCTGCGGCAATTTCCATTCTATCAACAGAATGATAGATTAGTCAAGAAGAGTATTGCACAGATGAGGAAGTACTGGAAAACGAAGTGCTGATAACAGAAATTCTAAGAAACGTAGGCGCTCAAAAACGAAAATTCCTCCAAAAAATATTACACAAAGTGTGACCAATAACATTAAAAAGAAAAACTCAAAAATTCCACTGCCTCCACCCATTTTTGCGACCAATATCATTAATTTCAAACTTTTTCGACAAATAGTAATAAAAACCATTAGTGAATCAACTACCTTAAACTCAAAATGAACATGATTACAGAAAGGTCAAAATATTACTGGAAGAATTTTAAAAAAAATCAAGTAACCAACTTGAAACTATCGAATATCACACCGACCAGCTGAAGAGCGAAAAGGTGTATAGAGTGGTAATCAGAGGCTTACCATCTTCCATTAGTTACGATGAAATTATAGCAGATTTAGAAAAAATGGGACATGATGTCGCAGGTATTACCAACATATACAAAATGGTCACAACTAATGGTGTGAAATACAAGAAACACTTTCCATTGTTTTACATCGACGTAAACCAAAAGAAATTTGCGTACTGTATAGTTAAAATTGAGCAACTTAACAAGACAAGAGGCATTCCACAATGTACAAATTGTCAACAACTTGGACATACCAAGAGTTTTGGCTATCGTCAAACCAAATACCTTAAATCTGCTGAGGATTATCACACGACAAAATGCAAAAAACAACCAGATATCGCGCCTTAATGTGCTCTTTGTCAACAACAAGAACATACTGCAAATTATAAAGGACGCTGTGTATATCAGAACAAAATTAAAAGTCAGAAATAGATAAGGATTACTCGCTATGGAAAGCAACCAGAAAATTTAATCGATTTATAGTTCAAGTACCACCTATAAGAAATGCTCAAGGCAGTTGGGTCCGATAAAACAAATAAAAAGCGAAACTCTTTGCTCGTCACCTAAGTAGCAACAGTGTTTCAACCCCATGACATTCAATCCAACATTGACGTAACACCTGTTTACTAACCAGATTTTGGAAGGTTTACGCCAATGAAAGTTGCTGAAGAAATTAACAAAAGCCTTAACCAAAAAAGGCACCAGGAATTAATGAAATATTTACGGGTCTCTTCAACGAACTTCCACGAAAAGCAATCATCATGATCACATACTTATTTAATTCCTGTATGAGATTGAAGTAAGTACCCAAATCCTTCAAAACGGCACAAAAAGTTATGCTGAAGAAACCAGGTAAACCAGATGAAGAAGTAACATCATACAGACCAATTTCACTGCTTCCGACCTTATCAAAGCTGTTTGAAATACTACTACTAAAACGTCTAAAGCCAATGGTAAAGGTCCCTGATATTTAATTTGAATTCAGGAATAACCACTCCACAATGGATTAAGTCCATCGAATAACTACGGTAATTGAGCAAGCGTTAGAAGAAAATAAATATTGGCCTGCGTAATATCTGGATGTATTATACATCTGGATGTATATCCCAGGACTTTGATATTGTTTGACACAAGGGATTGACATTCAAGATGAGCAAAATGCTACCACTACTGCCGGCTGCTTGAATCATACCTCTCTGATCGACAGTTCAGAATCATCCATGAAGAAACATTTTCTGACTGTTATCCAACGCTAGCAGAAGTACCGCAAGGAAGCGTATTGGGACCCATCCTATACCTTCTCTACACTGCGGATATACCTACAACGAAAAAACTTTCATCGGCGCATTAACTAACGACACTGTAATTATGTCAGTAGACGACGGATGGTAGGATGAGAAAGTTCGAAATACCAAGACAAATAGTTTATGATGGAGCTGATTGTAATCAACTGCATGGCTTCTGTGATGACAGTTAAAATACGTTGCTTCCTCAGCCGTTGTATATTGCAAAAGTTACGATAACAATGTGAATCTTGAAACCAGACCTGTTGCTAAGACAAAATTAGCACTAGTTAAGGCAATATTGCAGCTTAAACTGGAGTTGAGTGGCGCACTTTTACTTTCACGACTATTTCGACAATTGTCAATGGGTTTCAACAAATAACAGCCAAAAATGTTTGCTTGGAGTGACTCTGAAATGGTTTTGGCATGGCTTGCGGATCACCCAAAAAAATGAAAGACATTATCATTCTAATCGAATGTTATAGTAAGAATCACAGAAGTTCGTTAAGTGCATAAAAAATCGAGTGCAAACTTCAAACAAATTATTGAAATATACTGAAGCCTAGAGTCACACAATTAAGTCTATTCATCCACTCCAGTGTAGATTTTGATAGTCCAATTATGCTCTTTTCTAAGCGAGGCCGGATTAACCATCAAGGTCAAGGTTAAACGATGAGACTTCTTTGGCTATAGGAATGATAAACGAGTCTGGTTAACTCACTCATGTGGTTGCTAACAAATACCACATCTCACCAAGAATGATTGTCTATAACGAAAGTTAACACTTGAAGTTGCACCATTGAACATTTGTTAATAGTGTTGTCACAAAAAGACACTTAAGATGTCAAAACGTTCCTATATATACCAATCAATTTAATCAGTGAAGTACCATTTTTCTCTGTAACTGGTTTTGTGAACTTTGAGTGCGTTTTTAACAGTGTTGGACGTTTTATTATTTAGCTGATACTCTCTAGCTAAGGTCCCTCGAAAAACGAACCAAACGTCATTTCAGGAGCTATTGCTGGGCTCGACGTACTTTTTTGTGTAAATAAACCCAACGTTTATTCGAATCCAAAGGATTCATTGCATTTCTTCATTGCGGCTGTTTGTGAAGGTCTTATGATAGCTCTTAGAATAAAAAAGAACTCTGGTACAGTTTATGTGCAAAACGATATCTATTATTAGAGGTATTATCAACCCCAATCGTACCACCATTACGGATTTTGAGTTTTCAATTTTGGAACAGCTCGAATTTAAGTAAAAAACGGTTTCAATTTGGTCTTAGCAGCTAAGAAATAATTGAGAGATTTAAATGAACTTTGGTACAGTTCATGTGCAAAACGAGATCTAGTATTAGAGGTATCATTGACCCCAATATGATTTTCGATCACTTCAAATAGTTGCCTTAACCTTTAAAGATGCCTTTTTAAATTTATTAAAAAATTTCATCAAAAACATGCCTTTATCAGTATCAACTAACATCTACCTAGGATTAGTAATACTAAATACAACCAATTTAATCGGATACCGACACTTAAAATGGTGTTAACTCTGTAAACCTAATTACTTCAATTTGATTAGTCTCGTTAATTTAAGATTAACACCCGTATTAAATACAAAAATCTGGCTAATCACCACAAATTCTATTTAAATTGTAATCACCATCATAAATATTTAACCACTATATATACACCACGGCAATAAATTTAATTACTATCCATGATACTGATAAGGTACTCGATAATAATGATACCAATAATTCCGAAAAATCTATATAATTTTCCAAAGAGGGATACAAATATAACTTTTTTTTATTTTTTATTTTTTTTGTTACATAACACTCGGATGTTAAATATCCTATATTTAAAGGGAAAATAAAAATTTAGCACAGGTAATTTAAAGGCAGCCCACGTAAAATTTTCGCAAAAAAAAAGATTAAAATACGCAAATCAAAATAATAACAATGATTGGAACAGTAAATGATCGGAAGTATTTAAGAAGATGGCAAAAATTTTTGCCGTGTAAGACTTGTATACCGCAAGAATTTGTACAACAACAATGAAGGACCGATTACATTGTGCTTTAATAGTTATTTAAAAACTTTTACTTTGCGACGACCATGTATAAAAATTCCATGTACAGTCGAAACTCAATATATTTACTCTAGCGTTTTGATTACGCATTTTGAAAGATGATTGATGGAGGTTTATCATTATCGTGTTATTATCTTTTTTTTTTCTACTGGCAACTGCTTTCACATGCTAGATTTATATAATCAAGAACAAATCGATTTTAATGTACCCTCATATATTTTGGGCTTGATGTTATTTATGATAAACTATTTGATTTTATTTACAAAAAATGACGATGCCCCAAAATACGAGGCCATTCGATACATTTTCAATTTCGTATACGATATTTATTTTTTATCAAGTCGAACATGTGCTACAAATATGTTCATAAAATTTTGTAAAAATCTCTAAAATAGTTTGAATATTTTATAGAGGCTCATCATTTTATTTTTTTGCCTCAACCTTTAAAGATGCTTTTTTAATTTTTTTAAAACCCAATTCATGAACAACTGACTATTACAGTTTATGTTTCTTAGAGGTATTATTGAGTCGCATTAGAGCACTATTACAGATTTTAGCTTTTTAGATTTTGACACAGCTCGAATTTAAGTAGAAAATAGATACAATTTGGTCTTAGCAGCTAAGAAACAATGGAACGATTAAAATAAAATTTAACACAGTTTTTGTGTAACCAAACCAATTTTCATTTGAATCAAGTAAGTCATGCAATAAACAGCATAAATTTTTATTGTTTTAGAGAAGAAAAAGAAAAAATTATAATTTAAAAATTAAATGTTTTATTTATATTTAAATTATAATAATAGATAATTTATATTTATTTTATTATAATATTTGTAAATATTGAAAGTGTCAACTTAAATCACATGGCGCTCCGTTGAATTATTTATTGATAAAAAAAAATTTATGTGTTTACAGTGCGAATTCAAGTAAATTGATTTAAATAAATTCGTGTAGTTTTAAGCTTTTGCAAGCTTTTGCAAACTTTCGCAACGTGCATCGTATAGTTCTCAACTACAGTGCAGAATCTCGCATGTGCATATATGTTTTCTAGAAAAACTCTAGGTTAGTGGACTTATTTTTGATAAAACGAACTGTATATAGTAGTTCAGCCAACTCGAATGGTTAAAATATCAAATAGTTAAAAAAATCTAAATATGCAACCTTGAATATTGTTATAAAGATAAGGACGTCCTCAACGAAGTTAATGCAAAATACTTGGCATATACCCCAAACAAGATCAGGTGCAGTGGCAACACATACAAAAGAAGAATGAGGTCATACAATGCAGTAATTGCAAAGGTTCAACCAAATGTTTGAATTGTCAGAGGTCAAATGCCCCGGGCACTGTAGTGATCGATAAATATTTGTTTAATTTTATTTCTAATAAATATTTATCCGTGCTCCACGTAATACGTGCATATTTTTGATTTTTTAGAATATGATACGTATTACAATGCTGTACATGTATATTAGGGTGGAACAAAAGTAGTAAAAAAATTTTTTTTTTTTTTAATTTGTAATAGTGCAGGATAATTGTGTATTGTCCGTATTATAACTCCAGTAAAATGGTAAAATTTTAAAAATATTTCTTGAGGTGCCGCCGAGGGGTTGAAAATTGGTAAACACATAAGAATATCCTTTAGGAATTTTTTTATTGGAACTTTCATAAATTCATAAATAAATTCAATTTTATACACAAAACCCAAGAATTTTACACATTAGTTTGATTTAAAGTTTTATATTCCGATTTTGTCGAAAAACTTGGCATCAAATTTCGAGATTCAAGTCTGGCATGAATGAAACCATCTCGCGAATCACTACCGCAACGAGCAATTGGCGCAGTGGTTAAAGCTGCGGTGTTTGGGACGGGAGGTACCGGGTTCGAATCCCAACGGGGGAGGGTTGCAAAAGGGATTTTTCATCACTTGATTACGATCGGTGATGACGATGAACACAACTATGACCCCCCGTTGGAGTGCAGAATTCATGGGCCGAACCATCGTCCATGCCAGTACAGGCTGGCTGGAGCAATGCAATGTGCAGATGGATAATTGGAACGCGAACCTGTATTCGCGCGTCCTCGATTTGGCTAGTAATGGCGTAAAGTAGGACGTTAATTAACCGCGAAAGAGTTGGGAGAGCTTCGGCCCCAAAACAGATTGCATAGAAATAAACAAACAAACAAAACAAACAAACAAATCACTACCGCAAACATTGGTGGCAGCCTCCGTCACCAATTTTACACATCTTTCTACCGCTTGAGTGTGGCACGGAAACCGATCTAAATCTATGTTATCGATTGACTGGCCTTTTTGGATCATATTTTGAAATTTGCCATTGGTTATGTGGCTCATCAAAGGAGGTTCTGTAATTTCAGCCCAGCTAATCATCTCATAATATTCCTTGGCTTCAAAGTTAATTTTTGGTACTAGAAATTTACGGATGTTTCCTTCTGTCCGTTGAGATCTCGCTTTTAATATTCTTCGAACGCCAAGTTCTCGGATATGCTCTCGATTATCTGATATCATACACAATAGAATATTTTCGGGATGGGCAAAGTATCCGTTTCGTTGAATTACAGTATCAATAATTATCCGTAAATCCGCGCTAAGATATCGACTAGCTCAATCTTTACAAGACGATTGTATTTTAATTGAGAACCACATCGGCGCGTAAACTTTTAAGATGTATATGTTACTAATATTATTAATTCGTTTGACGGTGCTTTACTTCCAATGTATAGTCGAAGAATCCGATTAGCCATGGTTAGCCACCTGGCGTGGGCAACTTTTCCGGGATTTTTATTAGCCAAATCGATTGAACCAGATTCAATCGCTTGACAAATTTGCAATAAATATTTTTGATCTGTGCTCAAATCATTCGCATCCACTAAACGTAAATTACCATTTATCGGTATATTTATCGGAATATTTGTGTAGCCTTCTAACGGTAATTCGTTGGCGTGTAACTGACAAACAAACCACTGTAGGGGACGATTCCATTTCATTTCTAGTCTTCTAATAACTCCTCCATTTTGGCCTGTATTTATGACTGTTCCATCATAACCAATTGCACTTAAGTAAGACGAATCGATTGAATGTTCATCAAAAAACTCATAAATGTGTTCACTAATTTAGCAGCTGAACCAGACAGAGGAGAAATATGACCTACATATTTAGATCCCGGTTCTTGCACCAATACATAATGCTCTTCGATTACATTTCTCCGGTAGTTCTTATTTCCAATAAATTCTTGTACAAGGGTTTTGTCTTTCCGGCCGTCAAAATGTAATCCTCTTATCTTACTGGAGTCATTTTTCGCTAGCATCCGTAGATTGGACCTTACCTTTATTCGTTGCCGTTTTACCTTCATTCGATTTATTACTTTGTTTTTATCACCTGGTGTAATTAGCCTCACATCTTCAAGAACAACACTAGCAATTGCAGCCGCAGCTCTGTCTGATACACCGGTACGGTCACAAGCCGTCGCTAATTTGGATAATGGCGTTCGCATTTGTGAAAAAGCAGTTATTTTTTGTTGAGGGTTGGCATATCAAATGATGAATCTGAATCAACTGCTTCTATTTCTCCACTTGTTTCTGACTCTAAACTAACATCTGTTTGAGAAGTAGAGATATTTGGTAAATTTTTCTCAGCAACTCTAGATAACCTCAGTTGTTCTTCTAATTTTCTCGTCATTCTATTATTGATTTGTTTTGATTTTTTTATATCCATAGAACTTATAACCATTTTCCGCTCTCATCTCATGTCTAAAAGAAATTCACGCTTATCAATTGGGATTTTTCTTTTTTTTCAGCAAGAACACATATTAAAATCTTTGCACTTGCATGTTGAAATGAAATCAAACAGTTTTTTCGCACTTTCTTTAAATGTTTTTAATTTTGATTGATAGCATTCACTGCCATTCTTGATTTAAATGATTTAAGCATATTTCTTTACTTACAATGGTAACTACGAATCATTTGTAAAATTCTGTTATGTGACACAGTAGGAATAGAAGCCTTGAGCCAAATATCTTAAATTTTAGTGGCAACAACTTCACCGATTTCACTTAAACTAGGTTCTTCATCATTCCTTCATGTGTAGGTTCATCATTCCTTCGTGTGTAGGTAAAACCACACCACTCAATTCTTGAGGTGTTCCAAATATAACACACTTAACTCTTTGCCTTGTCCTTATTTTGCTTAATTTTTTCTTCATTTTGTTTAATTTGTAATTACAAAAATAGATATATCTGAAATACTAGAAGTAAAAAACTAAAATAAAAGTAAAATAATACATAGCGCAGAAGACATATCCTACCGATTAATATAACGAGCAAACACAAACTAAAAGAATTTCAATCAACTGTTGCGTAATGCGCAATTGCGCATGCGTTACAACTTGCGCCTGTTGAGAAATATAACGGACACCACAAAATAGAAAAATAAATACATATATTCCATGGACGGCGTCACAAAACTTGCAGTAGCACATTGAAAATTAAAATTTTAGTTTAAAGCATAAAGTATAATATATTATTATGCTTGTGTTACGAATTAAATTATTCGTCCCATTCGAGCAAAGGGTTAGAATTTATATATATATATATATATATATATATATATATATATATATATATATATATATATATATATATATATATATATATATATATATATCAGCGTTGTGCTAGTTGTTTACAAATAATTGTTTCCTATATTGTTTACTAAGAAGAATTTTATGTAAACATTTCGGTTTTTTTTGTAAACATCGTAAACACGTAAACAATGTAAACACCATATAATTTAAATAATACTTAATATTTTATTCAATATTTAATTACATAATTAGAAATAACATTAGACATAAAATGTACAAATAAATTTTTAAAAACAAATCTCATTTGAGTTAAGTGAGTCGGAAATTTTAAGACTATAATAAACTTCCAAAAGTTTCTTTGATTTTTCCTATCCTAGCCGGTTTCTATTTGGAGAATGGACAAAGGGCCAAAATGAAAATAGTCGTTGAATCTCACTGGATGATGCAGGTATTTGTAACAATTTCTTTGCCAACTGTGACAAACTTCGATATTTAAATGCTGCCATATTCTAGAAGATCATTGCTAATGCCCGATTTCACAACAAACTTAACAGACGGTTAACTTTATTTAACTGGCCGTTAGTAAAAATTGTGTTTCACAACGACTAACCGACTGATAAATCTCCAGTTAATTTAACTGAAGGAAATTGGCTGCGGTTAAATATTTATATGAAGTATAAATTGACATTAGCACTGCTATTGGTCATAATTAATACTATTATTTGTATTAATCGATTCGGTTAATATTAAATTTTTATTTTCTTGTTGAGATAATATAGATAATAAAAAATTGACATTTTTCAACGAAAATATTCTTTTAATTTGAGAGATAAGATGATGCATTTTTTTAACGTTTGCACATGAAATACCTAAGTTTCATCGTTATTCAGTGTTAGTTTCAAAAGTGTCGCAACTAATCGCTGATTTATTGGTCAATTTGAAATCCAGGTTTTATAGAAAAGCTCGATTTGCTAGTCTTATCGGTACAATAAGTTTTATCTTTGAGTATATACTCAAAGGTATATTTTACATATTTTAATATCCATTAAATAAACAAAAGCTAAATTTTAAAATTTATATTAAAAATTGTAACCATGTCGTCAAAGTTCAAGCGCCTGTTGGGGATGTTGGCGAATATTATATAAGGACCGAAAGGGATATTATGATTGGGATACACAATGTATATTAAAATAGTATAGGCATCAATTCAAGATAATGGATTCTATCAGTACTCTATGGTAAAAGATAAGACAATAATGAATAATTCATTTTTAGACCACCTATTTCGAACAAACCGGTTGGCCAGTCGAATGAACATAAGTCACCGCCGACTCTCAAATCCATAGCTAGTCGATTAGATGCTTTGGAGGCCAAAATTAATAAGTTAATTATAGATCGGAGCAGAAATCGCTCACGATCAAATAATAAATAGCCGGGATTGGTATGTCAGGGGCCGGATATAAATAAAATTTTTGACACAAACAGTAGAAAGTGTGGTGGGACAGCAATACTTATCCGGTAGAAATACAAATATCAACATATAACGTCGGCTCAAAACAAAAATTGTTGTTTTTAAACGGCAATTGCGATGAAACAATTAGGAAAACGCATTCAATAACCATAGTGGCAATAAGCTCAACAACTGGCTATACTTAAACGGTAACAAATATTACACAGAATTTTATAAACCAGACGCACCAACAAATTCGCACATATGGGAAATATACTGGACATCCATCCTAATAGTTATCGCTCTATAAGTCTTTTGTCGAATTTGGGAAAATATATGAGATTATCATCTCCAACAAAATCAAGTGGGCCCCTGAAACAAATGAGCTCATTTCGGACAATCAATTTGGTTTCCGTCTTCGCAATTCCACGGTACACGCCATAACTAAACTCACATTTCAGTTCTTCTCTGTCTGACGAGCAATGCATATCGCAATGCATTTTTTTTTATAAATTTTTTTATTTTTTAATTTGTCATTTTTTTTTTCTGTTTTTTTATTTTTTTTTTTAGCCTGTGAAGTTTTGTTTCTGGCACTTTTAAGAAAAATTGATGCAGCTGAACAGCTGTTGTTGAACAAACGGTGTAGTGCTTACATTTTAGTGCATTCTGTCGAAAGATTTTAAGAGTAACACCATAATCCATCGGTTTATTCATGGTAGAAGACTAGCCATGTATATCCGCAACGATATGCCTTTTTCCATTCCCAGTTTTTTAGGCCAAAGTACGAATAATGATTTCAGCTTCATTTGGGTTGAAATTCAGGTTTCAAAACATTCATCTTCTTATGTGGTCTTTATCGAAGCCCAAATATGGCAAATATATATATGGCCGCTCATTTTGGATTTCATACTCTGTCATATTCCATTGAGCCGTAACCTTCAGAAATCACCAAATGCTGAAATCACTGCGGCAGATGACCTCAATGTCCACAATGACAAATGGTTGCCTTATTATAAGTCCGTTAAACCATCTGTTGAAGTGGCTGAAATGTTTGCAGATTTCAATCAACTAACACAGCTTTAAAGAGTTCGCATGGCACTCTTGTATTGCTTGTAATGGAACAGTTAATTCCTTCCAGTCTTTCTAAGCCAAAAAAATTGGGATAAACCTTGGCATAATCACGACTGCAGAACAACAACCACCAATAAAGAGCCTCTCACCGCAAATTTGTTAAAAAACCATTAAATGGAAATTTGGCTGAATTTAAAGCGGCTAGAAACCTGGCAACGCGACCGGCGTTGCAGATTATAAAGCAGGACTATAGCATTTGGAACTTTTGGTCCTTTACTCGCAAAGTAGAGGAAAACTTATTGAATAGTAGAAAATCATCAATACCTCTCTATCTCTTCCAGATAGAGAGAAACTGGCAGTTTCTCTCTATCTGGAAAACTGCTAACATACATCCTGTGCCAAAAAAAGAGCAGTAAATCGGACCATTCAAATTATAGCCCAATCGCTATATCGTCTCGGTGAATTCCAAATAACTTGAAACCATAATCAACTTCCAGCTGATGAAATATTTGGAAGGTAACTAATTATAAAAACTAAATATTAGAAGGTATTATAAAACTAAATATTAGAAGGTATCTAATTTCCGATCGTCAGTATCGTTTTCACAAACGGCGTTTAGCAGATAACTTAATTAATGTTGTCACTGAACAATGGAACAGAAGCATCCATCAATCTGGTGAAACACAAGTTATTGCACTCGATATCTCGAAAGCATTTGATTGCGTGTGGCACAAAAGTTTACACATTTGGTGGTGTTCCTCAGCCATCCGTGCTTTCTCTGACCTATTTTCTATTTTCATCAATGACCTTCTATTTGCAACTCTCAATCCAATATACTACTACGCCGATGAGAACTCGCTTTCCACCTTTTACTGGTCTTCTTCTTCATCACGAAACGACCTTGTTGCAGAACGAATGGCTATGAAGGATCGCGAGTTCTTAATTCTAGTCTTGAATTTGTTGAAGCCAAAAGGGTTGAATTTAATCTCAACAAAATTCAATCCTGTGTGTTTTCTAGCAGATCTGATGGCTATTCTTTTCTGATTGGAGAATCCAGCATGCCTATACGTCTGACGCATTTGAAATTCTCGGCTTAACTGCGGCAAATAGAATATCTTAGACTAAACAAATAAACAAGGCAGCAATTGGTGCAGCCAAATGTCTTGGATTTTTACGACGATGGAAGTTTTACTTCAACTCCATCAGATAAAACTGTCAGAAACAGTTATATACAAGGTCTACATAAGACCCAGTTTGGAGTATAATTTTCATATCTGGGCTGGAGCACCGAAAAATCATTTGACTGCACTCGATCGGTTCCAAAACCGAGCATCTCGAATGATTGAGGACGTAAAATTATTATCTAATCTTGATTCTCGTACCCATATAGGAGTAATGTGGGAGCCTTATGCGTGTTTTACAAGAACTTTCATGGGCATTGTTCATCGAAACTTGTTAAGGCCCGGTTTTTCAAGGCCCGCCAAGGCGACCGATAAAATCTGGAAACCAAATTCGCGAGTTGTGTGTTTGTTGTTAGAACATTCATATTAAGGACTTACACTTATCCTATAAGTGCTATGGACATTTATAAATAAATCCGATGGATTAAATCATTTGCTCGCTAGTATTCCTGGACCAGCCAGTCACGAGATGTTTCGTAATATTTACAAAAAATTATCCTCAGCCATGAAACTTGGTTGGTGACTGACCTGTTCGGATGAAATCATGCTTGCACCTAAAATTTTACCGGCCAGAATCACTCCTCTGGTTCTACTATTATGAGGAAAAAATTACGATTAGAAGAATCGTGACAATATACACATTCCAGGTAATGCAACTGAGAAAAGCGCATGAAGCACGTTATAGATTACAGAAGGAAGTATGTCCTTACTTCCGAATGAAACTACAATAATTTTTTAAATTACCAACATTTAGGCGATTACTCAAAGCTTTTGGTTTTATTGTGTATATGCAGTCCAAGAATTTCAGATAAATTTGAGTCTTCTAGTAAAACAACCCAGCTAATTTTTATCTTTTAATGACACTCTGTACAAATGAAATGACCTATTTAACTTAGTTATTTAGTTGAAGGTCACCCTAATATATTTTCACCATCCTCATTCCAAACCACAATAACATTTATACCAAATTGAGTACAATTCTAAATTACATCATTGTCGATATGAAGAAAACGATGAAAATTATTTATTATTTTTTTCTAAATTTTCAAGAAAACCATAATAAAGATTAAAGAGGAAACATTTTACAAGAAAACCCCTCAACAGCTAACCAAAAAATAAACGGATAATCTTAAAGATTGTTCAACGATATTTCTTCTTTACACTCTCCCGCTTCACATTTGATTCGACAACAAATTACTACATCGGATGGTATAAAATATTTTAGGGGTTATCTAAAAATTTACGATACCAAATTTAGGAAAAATAATTCAATAATGATGATTAGATGACAAAAAATACGTCGATTACGAGTTTATTGCCACGAAACACAGTGGTGTACCCTGTAAACATTGCCAAAAACTGCCAAAATGTTTGTGTGACATTTATAATTAAAAATGTTAAGTCAAGAAAAGTTGATCAATCTCTTGGGGGCTATTGCAATATGCGTATATTATACGAAAACACTTAACTAATATTATAAGTGATCAAAAATCTTCAATTGCAATAAAACACAATCGAAATGTGTATGTATGAACAAACATAAAATCTCTAGAGGGCCTAGAATAGTAAAACAACAAAATATGTAAAAAAAAATTTGACATATTCAACAAAATCATGTTAACACATCGATATACATGGATTACTTAAAGTAGTGTGATACGAAAAAAGTACTAACAAATCATCTGTATAGTATATAGTTGAAAAGCTGGAAGCATAATTTTATTTTGTGTATCAAACTTCGTATAGCATGTCATATATATACACTTCTCGGAATATATACTCATATATTCGTTTAGATGAAAACAAATTTGATACAGAATAATATCAATAACCACAAATAATACTCAAGGGATGAATTCCTTAAAATTTCTATCCATATACAAAACCCTTCTACATTGTCTTCTTATCATTATTACACATTTTTGTTGTATTGTTTCGATTGTTTTTGTAGAAATATATAAGGGGGCAACAACCGAGTGATAAGTTTGTGCTATACGAGTTACTGGAGAGTAATATTTTTAATTAGAGTGGAAAATTATTGTTTGCCAGTACTCCTTGTTTTCCACTCATTGGTATAAATGTTGTGTAGTGCCTGCAACATAAGCAGCAAAACAATCGTACTATTATTGCCAGAATTTTGCGAAAATCAAGCAGATTTGCTAGAAAATCAAATTTTAGTACTGCCATTATAAAATTATCAGGGTTGTCTGTCCATCAATGTCAAAACATATTCTGTTCATATTTAACGCTACTATAAAATATACAATAATAGCGAAGACAAACTTTAATTTGCCAATTAAACATAACGCGGCTCGAAAGGTGACTTGTCAGTATCAAAACAATGGAAGCATATCCACAAACACCAAATTACTCCATGAATCTAAGGCAGCTGAAGGCGTTTAAAAACTGTGTCTAAAGCCTCACCTGAATTTTTCATTGATGTCTTTGTAATGTCAAAAATTACAAGCTAGCTCCCATTGGTAGATGTCGATTTAAAGGCGTATGCCGGAATCAAATTAGCCGATCCAAAAATTTTCCAACCATAGGAAAAATTGATATTCTCATTGGAGCCGAGCTTTTTGTCCATGAATTCCAAAGTGGATAGATTAGATCAGGTCCTACTATCTCAATGTTACAAAATACTGTGTTTATGGGTTGATCGTTTCCGGACAAGAAATTTAAAGAAGTTTTGGGAAATAGAGCGCATGGTCGAGTCTCTGAAAATTCTCACACCAGAGGAAATACTTTGTGAGAACCATTTCGCAAAACATCTTGAACTCTTGGTAGAAATACCAAAGGATTTCTATTTATCGCACCACGGCGTAATAAAGAAATCAAACAATATTAGCAAACTTAGGGTTTGATTTGACGGATCCGCCAAATCAACAACAGGCATCTCCTTGAATAGTTGACTCGCTGTTGGTCCTACGGTTCAATCTAATTTATATTCTATCATTTTAAACTTTTTAAGGAACACAGGATTACCTTTTCTGCCGATAGTGAGCAAATGTATCGTTAGGTGCGCATGTTCCAATCCGACATGCATTATCAAAAAATATCGTATGGTGATCTGACCCATCCAAGCCCACTCGTTTTTCTTTTAATAACAGTCACTTATAGATTGGCTTCTGCATCCTTTCTGGCCACCAGACCAATTAAACAAGTAGCTCAAAGAAACATAGGATCATATTTTCAGACTTCATAAATCATCCGGAAAGATATTTATGTTGGTGACTTGATTTCCTGTGCTGATGATGAAGACGAAATTTACACCTAAAAGAAACTATCACGCTTATTATGCATAGATGGTTTAGACTGACAACCTGGGCCGGGACGATCAACTTCCCCCAAAAAAACAAATAATCATATGGTCAACCGTACGAAATACACATAGTTTAGAATATGTTATTAATATTTCTAAATGAAGACAAAGGTTCCACAATCGACTAAAATGGCTTCTGCGATGCAAGCCAATTGCCTTATGCAGCTTTTGTAATCTTTCGAATAACAAATCCTGATGGCAAAGTACCGTTCTTTCGAGTTGAATCGATGACTTCACAACAGCACGGCGTCCTATTCTACCAAGCATCCTGTAATATTGCATCCAAAATCACGTTCTGCCTACTTGGCTCTGCAAGAGATCCATTGGAATAATAAGCACCCAAGACGTTCGCTCCTGCTACCACTATAGGCATGAGTACCGGGTTTCAAATGGAAAGGCAAAGGTAAAGGAAATATATATTTGTCTTTTTATTTGCATGAGTATCAAAGCCGTTGATCTGGAGTAGGTTTGAGATCCATCCTTTGATGTACTTTTAGCCATCTTGAAGAGATTCACATTCTGAAGAGTGGTTGTCGCTAACTGCATAGTAACAACGGTACTAATTTCGTAGGCGCCGACGTGAAACTTAGTGAATCATTCAACAAAATAATTAAAAGTTCAAAAAATATATCAAATTATGGTTGCAGATTTCAAATAACCTGGCATTCAACTATAATTCTCCAAATTTCGAAAGCCTGTAGGAAGCGGCGGTTATGTCTGCAAAATATAATTCGAAGCGAGTGGTAGGCACCATTGTTCTCACTCATGAAAAATAAAATACATTTCTAGCTGAAGTAGAAGGTATCATTAATTCACAACCGCTGTTGCCATCGCATTTCCTAATCAGACATTCTGTAAACATAGTCCCAGAGATGGACATTACACATTTACAAATGTCTAACCAAAATCGATGGAAATTGAACGCATTACACAAGATTTTTGAAAACGTTGGTACACCAAATACCATCACTGCAGCATCCAACTAACTGGCGAACCATAAAACCACCAATACAAATAAATGGCATAGTTCTGATCAAAGAAAACAACGTTCTGCTAAACCAGTGGCCAATAGGGAAGGTTATCGCATAACACCCTGGGTCAGATAAAAAATCAGAGTAGTCACACTCCAAACGCAGAAGAAAGAACTTAAGCGTCCAGCATAAGCTTTGTCTAAATTCATATTTGATATGATTTTACGAGTGTTAGTGGGGAGGGGGAGTTTAATGTTATGGTCGATTTCCACCTAACAATAATAATATTCATTAATCTATACAAATAATTAATTAATTAATTGATTATAATTTTAAATATATTTTTTTTTCAATACTTTCATTATTAAAAAGATAAGCTTATCAAAGGCTGGGCTTTAGAAATTGTATAAAAATCGTTCACTGAGTTATGACCTTATCCATTATAAATTAATTTTACTTCTTAAAAATTACAAAATCATTGCTTTGATAAAAAACTCAGTATAATCAAATATTGTACTATACATGGCGGTTGTTAAACACTTTCAATAACCAAATAATTTCAGAAGACAGCTGGCTGGACTTAATATTTTAATTTTAATCACCCTATCTTTGAGTTAAAGCGTATGAACTTGACACAAACTTATCTCATTCCGAAGTAAATATATTGTAAAGCCGTCATTTAGGCGTATTATTTATATAGACAATTTTCAAACATAAAATTATGATTACGTTTCGGTACCACCATCTAGTACCCGATATTTATCAGTACCTAGATAGATAATATATCCTTTTTCTAGGATATAATAATAATTAGATATAATCGTACACTGCTAGGTTACAATTTCATACCAAACCTTTTTTTTTTTGTGCCAACATATGGAATAATAAACTTGTACAGTGGCTACATGTCTTACCTGGAAATAGATAAAAATAATTTCGTTAAAATATTTACAAAAATGTTTGTTATTAAATAAATATCAAGATAAAAATTTCGTTTCAGCACGATCTTATAATTATAAAGATATGTAGTAGACAATACACGATAATGTTACTCAGAATTTAACCCGTTTTAGTTATTTTTTAGATACAGATTTCAACGTATTATTGTAAGGTAACAAATTTCATCAATCTAACTAATATATTAAAATATTCAGTCAATATTTTCTATGTTAAGCGTAAAAATCGAATTTATAAAACCGGGAAACACCTTTTTTGTGAAGTTTTCGACACATACAAATCCTTAGAAAAGCTTTAAACAACGGGTCTCCTGAATTGTGATAGTGATGCTCGTTGTCTCATGATAAATATGAAATAAATATTCCTGAACGGGCAGACGATGGAAGGTTCATCACCAAACTTCCATTCAATAAAGTACCAAAAATTCTAGCATCAACATATCGTCAAGCACTTTCAAGATTGCTAGCCATGGAAGACGCTTTAAAACTGATAATCAGCTCCAAAAACTATACGCGCAATTTATGCAAGAATATATAGATCTTCGGCTATGCAGCCGATCGAGCTAATTAGGGAAAAATTAATGCAATCATACATCCTGTCACATCATGGTGTGCTTAAGAATAATAGCAGCACTACTAAGTTACGCGTTGTATTTGATGCGTCTGCCAGATCTACAACAAATACATCAATGAACCAAAATTTAATGATAGGACCGAATGTGCAATTAAGTCTTTTCCAAATACTTATCCGTTTCCGGCAGCATCCGTATGTGCTGGTGAGTGATATAGAAAAGATATATAGACAAGTTTTGGTCGATAGTGAGGATACCAAAAAGCAAATAATTCTCTGGCGGAACGAACAAAATGAAATTTGCCCATACGCATTGAAAACAGTCACATATGGCATGTCATCGGCATCCTTTATGGCCACCAGATGCATAAAGGAACTAGCTCAAATGAACACAAGGGCATATCCAGAAGTAAGCCGAGCCGAGCAATCAAGAATGATATGTAAAAAGACGATCTGATGACTGGCGAACAAACATTGCCTGAACTACTTAAATTGCAAAAAGATGTAGTGGTTATCTTAAACGAAGGTGGGTCCAATTTAAGAAAAATGTCGTCAAATGATGCACAGGTGAGAAATCTTGTACTCAAATAATATAAAAGTATTATCCGAGGGACGAAGAATTACCGGAAGAAACACGATCAGCCTGGGTTTAGAGCTACGAAATAACCTTTGTGTGATGCCTGCGTCGCCCAACATAACCATGCATGAATTTTGCGATGCGAGCAAGTGGGCATATGCCGCAGCAGGGTAAATTAGATCACAAAATTACCAAGGATTCATGACACGCATTATATGTGTAAAAATTAAGGTGACACCACTGAAGCAAGTTAGCATACCCAGACTTGAAATGATGGGATCCGTACTTCTAAGCAGATTAGTAACCCAAGTAAGAGAGACACTCACACTAAAAGTTTATTCCGTTACGATGTGGACCGATTCGAAAATAGTTTTGGATTGTATTGCCAGTCAACCCAGGCGGTGGACGACATTTTTGGCCAACAGGGCATCTGAAATCATAGAAACATATAAAAGAGATCTTTGGTGGCATGTTCCAATCAGGCATAATCCAGCATATTGTGCAACTCGAGGTAAAACATCCGAAGAAATTATGAACAACAAACTTTGGTGGGATGGGCCAGCGTGATACTGATTTTGCCGAAGAATATCACCGTCTTAAAAATAATAAAGGGATTCTCGAAAGAAGCAGTCTGCGACAGCTAAACCCATTCCTGAATTCCGAAGGTATCATGTGAGTTGGGGGAAAGTTAGAAAAGGCACTACTGTCTTACAATACTAAACATCCAGCGATTATAACAACAAAGACACCTATAGCGACATCAATCACGTATGAGGTGCCTATGCAGAAGCAACATTCTGGCACAAATCTTTTAATGAGTCTAGTTCGGTTACATTTTTGGTTGATTAGAGGAAGGCAAGTTGCAAGGCAGGTGTTTTGTAAATGTGTTAAATGTTGGAAACAAAATCCTAAATTGATGACACAAATAATGGGGCAACTACCCAAAGATAGAGTCCAATACTCGGTGACATTTGGTGCAGTTGGACTCGATTTTTGCGGTCTCTTTAAAGTACATCCCGTGCGACGAAGAGGAGCTATTCCAGTTAAGGCATACTTATGCATTTTTGTATGCTTCAGCACGCGTGCAATACATATTGATATATGCATGAATCTCTGTACTGAATCATATCTAGGCGCACTCAGATTAGTATGGCGACAATGCGACAAACTTTGTCGGAGCAAAACAGTCCCTTCGTGAACCTTATACTTTCTTAACCAATAATAATAATTCCATTATTTCTAATCTTTCGAAGGATAAAATTACATGGGAATTTATTCCATCATCAGCACCAAGTCAAGGGGGATTATGGGAAAGTGCAGTAAAGGCAAAAAAACACAACTAATGCGCGCTGTTGGCAAAGAAACACTTACGCTTGATGAATTTCCTACGATGACTGTGCAAATAGAGGGAATTCTAAATTCCAGGCCCATCTGTCCTAAGCAGAACGATGAGTTCGAATTTATTACGCCTGCTCATTTCCTAATTGGATGTTCAATTCATCAAATACCTGAAGTGACAATCGAAGAAAAATGCAATCCCCACACGAGATGGGTTCGGCGCATATAACGGGTGATTTTTTAATAGCTATAGGAAATTTTTCCAAAAAATAAGCCAAAGGCAAATAAGGCTACTGGCCTCGCGGGGAAAATTGTGAATAGGAGAACTATCTTGTTTGCAGTAAACAATTCTAAACCTTTCAAGTCTGTAGGCCTGGACTGCATTATTCCTGTGAATATTCAGAAAACCACTGACTTAACTGTTCCCTGGCTTGAGGTGATTTTCAAAAGTAGCCTCGAACTATATCACATCCCAAAGAAATGGACTGAAGTAAATGTAATTTGTATACCAAAGGTGGGAAAACGCTCTCATTGCAATCCCAACGACCTTAGGCCTATTAGCTTATCTTCTTATTTCTTGAAAATTTTAAAACCAAAATAGAGGCTTACCTCAAAGGCTAAATCGAGCCTGCAAAGCTAACAGCGTCTCAGCATGCATATAGTAAGGGAAAATCGGTGGAAACTGCTCTCCATTCCCTCTTATGTCCTATAGAGAAGTCCCTCGAATATAAGGAATTCTCTTTGGTGACCTTTTGTGATATTGAGGGTGCCTTTAATAATGTTAAACCAGAGGCGATCAAGAAAGCACTTTCAAGTTTGGGGGTGGATGTGACACTTAGAAGCTGGATTGATCAAATACTCAAAGGCAGGGTCATAATGGCGAATCTAGGTGTATCATCCATCCGTAGATTTGTAAGTAGGGGTACACCGCCTTCTTTGAGATTTGATCATAAACTAAAACTGGAAAGGACTGGCTTTAAAGTGGTGGCTTATGCAGATGATGTTGCTATTGGCGCTTTCGGTAAATATCCTTGTCCTAATATTCTGGAAATAGTAAAAAAGGCTACGATAGCACTCTACTCCTGTAAAAATTTCATTAGAAAAGGATGGGGGCTCACATTGTGCATTGGCTTTATACTTTTGTAGTTAGACCAGTTCTAATGTATGGAGTTACAGTTTGGTGGCTCGCTTAAAATACAGTAGCGAACCAAAAGTTGTTGATGAAAGTGCAAAGAACTGCTACCTTGTGTATTAGTGGTGCACTTAGAAACACTCCTCATCAAGCACTGGGAATTCTCTTTCATATCATCCCTTTGGATATCCTGGCAAGTGGCTGCTAGTACAGCCATAAGGCTTAAATTAATTTCTATGTGGTCCTGTAATATTATGGGACACTCATCTATTCTAACCAACAAAGAAATCCCTAAATCTATCGACTACACCATCTCGACCTCATAGCTCGAAGTTAAATTTATAACTGATATTCCTTCCAGAGAGGACTGGGTGAATGGAACAGTTTTAAAGTCAGGCTTTATTACCTTTTTAACAGATGGCTCGAAAATTGATGGAAAAGTCGGCGGAGGAGTTTTCTGTGATATAGACTGGATGAAGTATCATGTAATATCTGTAAGAGATATTGGCATTTTTAGGGACAGTCAGGCTGCTATTAAAGTTTTACAATCAGGCTTTATAACGTCGAAAGTAGCCCGGTGTTGTCTTTCATCTCTTACCGAGATGGCTGAACAGTTCAATACCCATCTTATATCGGTGTCAGGGCATTTCAATATTACGGGGAATATGAAAGCCGATGAACTCGCGCGACAAGGTATTACTTGCCTCATCTTACCGTGCAACGTGGACATTGAAGTACCACTTGTTGTGGGTGTCATTACTGGACACTGTCTTATTGGAAAGCATGCCAGTAGACTTGGTGCTTCCTTTCATGATTATTGTTGAAGCTGTAACAACGAAGAAGAGGAGGAAACAATACTTCATTTGTTATGCACCTGTCCTAGTCTGTCTCAAAACAGACTCAAGTTTTTGGGAGCTCACCTGCTGTGCGATCTAACAGATCTCAGTAAATTGAGCGTTGGAGATATCTACTGCTTCGTGAGAACCTCAAATTGGTTACAGTAGGGTAGTGCGGAGAAGCAATTTCTGTGGTAAGACTACGGACTATATGTGTCTATACCTCGTGCTTTGGTTAGGCGTCCACCTAAAACTAACTAACAAACTATGTCCACTCTGACACTATTTATACTAGCACCTGTGAACACCTCCACAAGTGTAAAATATTCTACAACCATTCTGGTAAATTCGACCATTAACCTTGTAATTTGTTGCCAGATTTATATCTCGATATTTTTTGAAAATTGAAACCTATATTTATCCTCTTATATCTCGGCATTCTTTCCAATTTCCCGGTGTTCGGAGATTCATCCATATACGCTATTGACTGAGAGACTGTCTGCTTCGAATTCCAACTATGCATTCATTATGTAATTCACTCTATTCGTTTGTGAGGCCGTGGACTTTGATTAGATCCAAACCGCCAGAAACTCATTCCATCCAAATGTCAAACACATTTCCGTGAATTATTCGGTAAATCCATTATCATTTTTAAGAATTGATCTCGTTTTACTGAGTCATCTAGCATGTCATTCCGGCCTTTAGATGACGGCTTTTAATATGAGAATCTCATTCATATATAAAAACTTTTTCTCCAAAATCATGAATCTCGATTTCAATCAAGTATAATGGTCGCTACCTAGATTCTCATCTAAAACATTTCAAGTGACCAGCCAATCCACTAGACATTAAAGTAATGTCTAGCGCATTGAATACATGTATATATTATTTTTGATTCCACTGAATACAACATTAAAAATATATGAACAAATTTGTATTATTTTGCATAAAGGTTTTAAAATGAATCGCCTAAATGTTTATTTTTGAGTAGTTGAGTAAATAAAATATTATTCATATCAATATCAATTTATACATATTTTGTATTCATACACATACACATATATAAAAACAGCAGTCCGTCGATTTACGTCGTTCTCTATTTTGTTTGCACGCCATTTTGGTAAAAATGCATTTGGACAGTTGGTCAAAATTAGTTTTAAGAAATGTATTATAGAAAAGAATAACCTTTAAATTGTGAGTGACTAGAGCCAATTCCATGGGTAATCTTTAAATTATTCAACAATCACCTTTTTATTCAATTAAATTGACAGTATGGTGTCAATTTTGACGCCATTATTGGATGCTTTAGGTTTGGTTAACATGGCGTTCTAGCACAGAACATTGCATACAGCCTATGTTGCAATGGAATATCTCAAAAGAGATTTTTTGTCAATATAAATATTGATTAAAATTTTGCTATTAAGGAAAGGATTCGTTAAAACTTCATCCTGATGCGTCAAATTTAATAGAGATCGATGCTGATATCATTAAGAACCTTTTTTTTGAATACGCAGAGAATATAAGTAATGGCAAGAAGTTTGTAAGCCAATAATAAAAAATGTATGGCAAAACTTTGGCACGAACGTATGTTTTAGCCTGATGAATGTGAACCGGAATTGAATAGTTGTATCATGAAAACCGTCGAAATGGAAACGCAGCCCAACAAAGAAGCAATTTAGGCTTAAGCCACTCAAACAAAGTGCAACGGAATAACAACTTCATACTATTTAGGGGTGCTAATTGAGAAGAATGATAATAACTTTAAAGTGAATAAAAAATTGGAAGACCATAAAATCGGAGCTTGAAATACAATCTTTGATATACATATTATAATAAGGGTTTTCTATAAGGGTTGACTCCTTGAGTTGTTGCTATCTTTAGGATACAAAAAATAAAAAGTTTAAAAAGTTTGGTGTATTCGTTATAAAAGTTCTTCTTTTGTTTCCATTTCTTTTGCGTATGAAGGCGCCTTCAACGTTCTCTATTCATATACAAATCTATAAGATAGCTCGAGGGATCTTGTAAGCCAAAGAATTGAAACATTTCTTACAATCCAATTATTGGGTTAATTGTCGTTTTACTCATTTGGTAGTGACTAGGAGCGCAACCATGTTGATTCGTGTGCAAGAATCTACTTAAAATAGGAACATCATCAAGGAGGACTGGCAAATCGTTTAGTAAAAATTGTTAATATAATTCGTAATAGGAATGAACCAATTAAATTATCACCAATTACACCAGCCCATACGTCATAATATAAATACACATAGTACTACCATCATACGAAAAAAACAGTTTACCCATTGATGTACCAGGTGTCGGGTCGATAGAATATTGTCAAAATATATTATAAATATATGACATTTAGGCGATTATTTATACAAAAATGTTTTGATAATATTAAAACGATACCAGTAACGACATCTATACTATGGTAGTACTATGTGTATTTATATTATGCATACGTTTACACTGAAGCGGTGCTGTAATTTTTTTTAATGATACGAATGGCTTTATTCTTGAATCTTTCTTCAATAGAAACTAATAAGAAGTATTTAAATCTTATATCAAATCTTATACTGTTAATACTTAATATTAGAGTTCACAATTTCTTTAGTTGCATTAACCTTAAATATTCACATTATTTAAATTAAAGATTCATAAGTGCAAGGGTATCTACCGTTTTAAGTTGTTGGTACTTGGTTTTTTTAAGTAATATTTCGTACTGAACTCTCTGATAGTTTCTTTAATGGTTTTAATACGAAGGTCATCGTGTATGTTGCTGTTACGGATATACCATGGGGCGTTTTTAATACTCCGTAGTATTTTTGGTTGTGTTAGTTGCAGGAGTGCTCTATTTGATGCGCTGGTAGATCCCACAACTGAATTACATAGGTTTATATGGGCATAATTATCACTTTGTATATTAATACTTTATTGGATAAAAATAATTTTGATTTTCTCCCTATTAACCAGTACATTTTCGAAAAAGTTATTTTTATTTCGGTTGTAGGTCAGTAAGATTTTTTGAGGATTCTGGAGTATTTTCATCAGGAACATTCAGGGATTTTAATAAATCGGTGCTGTAATGATTGTTGTTTTATCGAACTGAAAATCTTCGTTCAGTGTAAAGGCTAGTATAATTGATGATATTTGGCAGCCTATACGTGTATCAATTATTAAAGTTTGTTATGCCATCTCTTGTAAATTGAGATTTATCGGTCCATAGAATGTACGCTTTATAAAATTATCATTGTCAAAATGCCTTTCAACCAACTAATCACAAAAACCCAATCATGGTGTTCTATCGGTAATAGTTCTTGAACGGGAATTGTATGGTATATGGAGGACAATACTATGCTTGTGCAATACTTGAGGGATTCGGAAACGAGAGACGTTTAAATTTAAAATGAGCCTTATGCTAATAGTCCTTATACAAATAAATGAACTTTCTGTTACATTAGTAACTATTTCTTCGTCGATATCCTTGTAACTTGGTGACACTGAATTGTGCTGCGCTCACGTATTTTATGTATTTTATCTTGTTTCTCGCAGTCTACTATGAATATTTGTAAATATATTTCCAAGTCAGGAACGCGACGCATTTGAAAAACTATGCGTTGATATTCATTGCGAGTTAATGGTGCATTATTATCGCAACATCCGTAAGCAAAATGGATGTTAAAGTACTCACCTGAGAACTATGTCCTCATAATATTTTTTTTTTAATAATTTAGAATTTTTGATTGACAACATTGCCACGACACTAGCAATTTCTTAAAACTAATTAAAATATAAAATTTTTTGTTTGTGAAACATTTAAACAAACGAGTTGAATCATTGCCTGCTGTTTTACCATAGATTAAGATAAAAAAGATATTCCAATTAGAACAAAAAATAAAAGTAAGTGACGGATACCTACAATATGCTGACTACCAAATTTTAAAAACATTTTTAAAGAAAGATTTCATTTTTTTATTTTTAATTATTTAAATTACCGAATGCATATTTTACAAAACTTCATTATACAGTAAACAAGAAAAAAGGATTTCTTCTTTTTATTTTTACTTTCGCTATTATTATTTCTAGACATACATTTTTGTTACTTATGTGTATGGGCTATCTTTATTATATCTTAATCTATGGTTTTGCTGATCAAAAAAAAATTGTTACAATATTAACACTACAACATCTCTTAACTATATTGAGAATGAACGGTAAACGTAAAAAACTATAGTACGTGGGTTCAAATAATGTATATTATTATTAAGTAAAAACTATTTTTTTTTTTTTAGAAAAACTAAAATATTGAAGGTTGGAATATTAACATTGCGCATTCACCGATTTATATCAAATTTACTCTGACAAATTTGAGATCAAATTTACTCTGGAGAGCAAGGAATATTAGTATGAGGTATGATGTATTCGAAATATAATCGTAAATTGTACAGATTCGCTGTATAAAACAATAACATTTGGCCATGTATGCTTTCCAATTATGGGCTTCTATTATAAAAAAATTACAACGAGTTAACTAGATATAGGTGGCTTAAGAAACATATCCATATGGGATCTAGGCTCGACGAATGACGAGGGACTACTGTTTAATGTATAAATATATATATATATATATATATATATATATATATATATATATATATATACACATATGTGTGTGCAAAATAAAAGGTTCATAAAAATTCCGAAAGGTAGAATTTGCTAAGCATAAAAAATAATTTTATTCGGGTAAAACCATTTAAACGATTTATTGCAAGGTAAATGTATTTATTGCAGACATTTTGTGTTCCGAATTAAAATTTTAAAACCAAAAATTTAAAAACGATATACTCGGTACATATAAAAATGATATAAATTATTATTTTGAATATTTACGAGCATGTATGTAATCTATAAAAGCTCTACATATGGACGATATACCTAAAATTTAATTTTGACTACGAACATAGATGATATTGTGTAACAGCTGGTTTATAGATACATTTCGAACTTCTCTTTTTTGCATTTTTATGATATTATATATGTACATAACAATTTTAATAAATGTAAGGGGGTTTTCTAATAGGTGAGTACATATGTTTGACCTAATGATGATACATTTATAGTTTATACGTATATATATATTTATATAAATATATATATATATATATATATATATATATATATATATATATATATATATATATATATATATATATATATATATATATATGTATATATATATCTATATATATATATATATATATATATATATATATATATATATATATATATATATATATATATATATATATATATATTATGCCAGAAACAGAACAACGTTTGCCAATTTTGCAAATTTATTTTGGGAATCATGGTTTAGTTTGCCAATTTTACGTTGCAGAAGGGTTATTGCAGCTGTAAAGCGTAGTGTTGTGGAGGACACGAATTCGTCAATTTGCCAGCGTGCACTGCATTCGGAGATTTAGTGGTGACGATTCTCATCTGCTGGAAAATTATATTCACAACTTTAGCTATTTTGCTTTGCAAATAGTACAACAACAACGACATTAACAACAACAATCGCATTATATAAATCAAAAGGAGAGTTTTGGTAAACCCAAAGTGGATTTAGCTAAATCCAAAAAAAATTTTGGTTGACGTATTAAATCCAATTTTTATTATAAAGCCCACCACTTGATGCTTACGTCAAATTTGGCATTCATTTTTATTTTGTTGCTGAAAATATATTATCGATGATAAAATTTGTTTCTTTGCGCCTAAATGTCTGTATTATTATTTTTGATTTCATTTATAAATATTTGCACTGTCATCATGCGTAATACTCTAAACTAATGTAATTATTTTATTTGGTAAACCGGAAACTTCGATTATAATGATAAAAGCCTTGATGATAATATTTTTTTTTTATTATCATATCATCGAAACAGAATCGAACCTCAGGAGAAAAAAACCTTACTATGTCGTGATATGAAATCACGACATAGTAAGGTCTGGTACAGATATACCCCTTGTACGATTTGTTTCCACGGCCTTTGACACCATGTGTGTATGGTTGAGTTACCGTCACTCGAGGAGCAGGCAAATTTCCCATGAGCTGTTCCGAGGTTTTAACCTTGAATCGATGGCATCGGATGCAATGGTGCGTGTGTTGCTTGACTGCTTGAACCCCTCTGATGATCCAGAACCGTTTGCGAGTATATTCCAAAGTCAGAGAATTACTCCCATATAATGTTTGACGATGGCCCCAATCCAGAATCAAGTCGGTAAAATGTCCCTTGTTTGGAATTATAACTGGATGTTGTTCTTCATACAGGAGCTTCGAATTTTTTAGTCTGCCCCCTACCCGAATTACGTTGGTTTTATCCAGGAATGGATATAATTATTGAAGCTTGCTGGGCTTGTTTCTACTTAACAATGAATATTCTTCGGCGAAGGCCACTTGCTGGACTGTTTGGACTAAACAGTCCAGCAAGTGCGTAATCCCACTCTTCTTGTCGTATTAGTCCTTAATGTTTGGTCCGCCATCGTAATATGTAGACTGTTGTTCGGATGAGTTTCTTGAAAGATGAATATTTATTGATTAACCAATCAGTTGCTAATTGACTAGTTAGTATTTGAAGATGTAAACTGAATTTGCTCTTTTCTGATGTCTCGGAAATCTGCTCCCTTTCATAAGGTTCCTTGTTCAGCAGGAAACTGGGTCCGTTCCACCAACTGTCCAGTGACCTCATTCTTTTGCGGTCACCCCTTAGATGCGCAGTCTGCGGGATTATCTTCCAACTGAATATGTTTCCATGATTGGATGTGGCTGATGGTTTGAATCTCTGCAACCTGGTTTGTGAAAATTTTTGACATTTCCGACAAAAATTAGTGAGTTTGTTGTTATTAGGTAGTAACTGGACGTGGAAGATGAAGTGATCTCCCATTGTGTTGTAGCGAATCCGTAAGATCGAATGTTCATCGATGAATGTAAGATCACCGATCATGATTTTGTCTACCAGAATCTTTGCCTAGAGGGTCTGATGGATTCTGCATAAGGGAAAAATGGAATTAAGTAAATGGTCTAGCATTTACTTAATTCCATTTTTCCCTTATGCAGTAGGTTTACTAGTTGAGATTGCAATTGTTGAGCTTTTTCAACGGTGCCAGCACCCGTTAAGACATCATCTACATAAAAATCTCGTTTGAGAATGCGACTCGCTTCTGGATGTTGAGCGAACTCATCTTCAACTAGTTGATGTAGTGTTCGAATGGCGAGGTAAGGTGCAGCGGATGTCCCATACGTAACGGTAGTGAGTTGGTACTCTTACAACGGTTGATGTTTATTTTCTCTGCAAATGGTGGTTTGGTAACTCTGATGTTCTCTCTGCATTTTTAGTGGGTGAAAACATCTTTTCAATATCCCCGGTGAACACTATCCGATATAGTCTCCATCTCAAAAGTATGGACCACAAGTTATTTTGTAGGAAAGGCCTAATATACATCACGTCATTTAGACTTAAGCCTGTAGACGTTTGCATGGAAGCATCGAACACCATCCGAATTTTTGCGGTTTCTGTATTTTGCAATACCACTTGGTGAGTTAAATGATAATTGCCTTTATTGGATTTAATTGACCTCATATGCTGCAATTTGATGTACGCGGTCATAAAAGTTACATATAGCTTCTTCAGGTTAGGGTCACGGTCCATTTTTTCCTCCAATTTTAAGAATTGTTCATTTGATGTTCTTTAAATGGGATTTGAACAATATATCTCCCATTCTGGCCTCGGCTGGTTGTCTGCGGGAAAATCTGTTCACATTCGTGTTCGATCTGCGGCCTGCTGCCGATGATTGGAACTTCATTTATTTTTCAGAATCTCTCCATATCTTCCTCGGTTTTGCTACCGATATGGACTGCAGCTTCTTTTGGATCTTTATTGATTGGAGTTGGGCCGGAACCGAAGCTAGTTTTTATTGCAATAGGTTTACCCTTGATGATTTGGGTGCTAAAAAAGTCGCTGTATACATCTGCTCCTAGCAGAAGATCGATGGGGGCTCGAACCTGATATTCCGGATCAGCCAAAACCAATTTATTCCACCTATCGTTCTGGCTTCGTGTTATTGGTTGTTCTCGTACATCCATTGTAATTTTTGGCAACACGTATGCTTTAACCTTTAATTTGTATGTTGATGGGAAATGCGGTTTAAGGCAAATTGTTACTATGGGATTTGCCGTATTTGTATTACTAGCCCCAATTCCTGTATATTCACCTTGGTTTGTTGTAGTGGTATACTAAGACGTTGAATCGCGGATTTTGTGATCAAAGAGACTTGTGATCCCTAACGCTCGTACATTGGTTGGAACGCCAATTGATCGTTACAACGGCTGTTACCAATAATGTTGTTTGAGTACAACATTATTGTACCCTTTAATGTACCAATGGATACCCTTTTTTCCAGTCGTTGATCTGGTAAAACCTGATGGTGTTTGTTTTTGCAGGTGGCACATGCTGGTTTTTTGTCACTTACTGAATTCTTGTCAAGCAACAAGCAATTGGTGCAGATTCCCGCTCTGTTGATGAAATCAATTCGTCTTTTAATGCTAATATTGCGAAAGTGGTGACACCGCGTGGTGAGATGCCCGTGTTCTTGGCAATAAGAACAAGCGGTCGTAGATTTTAGGGTAATCGGCCTTTGATACCCGTTCTCCGTATTTATGAGTACTTTCCGCTGGGCCTTGTACTTAGGTTTGGCTGCCCGTGAGAATAATGATTTGTTCAATCTGGAAGCTTCCAACGCTTGAAACCTTCTCAATAAGAACTCTAAGCAGTTCTTTAACGATGGTACTTCGCGTGGGCAATCGAGACTGTTTTCAAACCGCTCCAAAGTGTCGACTACCTTCTGTATTACAAGATGCGTGATGATTGCTTCAAATGGGTTTTCCAACTGAAGATTTTTGATGTTGTGCAGCATCTCGATGATAGTGTAATGCAAGTTTCTGATACTCGCGGCTCATGGATGTTGTATGTTGTGCCGGGAGGTTATCACGTTGAAATACGACGAAGCCAACAATCGCTTGTTATTATTCCTCGCCTGTAGGATTTGCCACGCTACCTCATAATTTTTTCCAATGGTTGGCAGATGAGCGATTAATTGTGCCACTTGTTGTTGGAGATGCGATTTTAAATACGTCAACTTTAATGTGTTTGCAAGTTGAGTATTTTGATGTAACAGCCGGGTGAAGATGTCATTAAACGCGTACCAATTTTCGTATTTGCCGTGAAACGTGGGTATTTTCACTTTTGATAGTTTTACGGGCGATGTTGAAGTGGATTGCTTAGTTAGCTCTTGCTCCATTGTGATTACTAGGAACTCTACTTCGGATGTTATAATCCCGTAGCAATCGTCGGTGAAGTATTTGTATTGATCTTCCTCGTTGATTTCCATGACGATACATCGGTGTAGCCAATCTATTTCCTTCATCTCGGAGTTGAGTTGATTAATTTTTAATTTAGGGTACTCGTCTGAGAACTCTCTTGACGTAAGTTTTGTATTAATTGCGTCCATTTTTCGATACATTAAACGCATTCCGATGTCTTGGCAGTTTTTGTACCGGGGTTGGACCTTCCTCCTGGACCTTTTTGCGATTTGTTGAAGCAGCTCTTTACTAACGTCCGACTGACTATGCTATGCGGCTATAGCGTGACGGAATTAGATGATGTCCGGTCGTGATGTTGTTAACGACTATAGCGCCAAATTTTACTCCGTATTGATTTTTTTTAAGGATAGGTTTTATTTAGGAAATAGTGCGCTTAACACGGGTGGGGGCTTTTCACTATTTCTAAATAAACTTGCCGGTAGATGTAAATCCGGCTCGAAAGATCAATGTTGTGATTTTCTATTGATATAACGGTAAATCAAGACCTAAAACTAGTTAATACGGTTATGGACTGTGTAACTAGTGAGATTTGAAACTCTTGACTGTTTAATTGAATCTGATTTATTTATCATAAAAAACTACCAAGTAAATTTGCTGATCGTACTTTTAATTAATTCAACATAATATGTAGTGAAAAATTTAAGTAATATTACCAGACCATTTTTTATGCTTTTACATCGTATAATTCGTGTGAAAAATAATAATATTTATAAAGTAATATTTGTGGTGTGTTAAATTAACAGGAGCAAAAAGTTAAAGCTCAATCAAATTCAACGTCATCTTTAAGAAAACACGGCAGACAGTATGGTTCTGAATTTTACCACAGAGTGAGGAGTTATTTGGAAGTTTAATACTCCTGCGTCTAAGTTAAACATCACCTCACACGAACTATTCGGCATTCAAAGTTAATATTTGTGGAGTTCACTGCAGTACTGTGTCAAATCGAGGCTATTCTCAACTCGAGACCACTCACTCCAGTAACTGAAGGCATTGACAACGTTTTTGCACTCACGCCAGCACATTTCCTAACCACTGCTCCGCTGCTAGTAACCTCAGAGATGGATAATTCAGAAATCCCAGATAACAGCTTGACACGATGGGAAGAAGTTCAGAAGAAAGTTTCTATATTCTGGAACCGGTACAAGCTCGAATATATTAACAATTTACAACAGAGATCTAAGTAGAGAAAGCAACAAGAGAATTTAAAATCAGGATATATCATGCTTATCAAGGATGTAAATCTACCACCATTATTATGGTTACTTGCTTGAATTGTCAAAGTCCACCCTGGAGAGAACCGTGTAGTCCAAGTCGTAACACTTAAAACTGCAACATTAACCATGGACAGGCCAGTAGTCAAAATTGTCAAGCTTATCGAAGTTAAGCAATGAATTCCTAAACGGGGGCCGAAATGTTTACGCCACTTACAAATCCCTCTTACCATCACAAGCGTAATCTTTAAACTTTTATAATTATAACAAAATGTACTATAGATTTGGGCACCACTCAGAACTAGACATTTTAAAACTGGATATTATAAAATAGGATTTGACAAAACGAGATAAGGTACAAAACGAGATATGGTACAAAACCGGATATTTCAAAACAGGATATTTCGACATGTGATTTAAACTTAAAATTATTTTTTAGGAAAGTTCTGGAATATGGCAAATTAGGGAGGAACTCGGCGTGTTCTTAACCGGTTTTGATGAAATTCGATACGTAGGAAGAAAATGAGATTTTAAAATGATTTGTTGGAAAAGTTCTATAATAAGGCCAGAAGGGTTCCATACTTGAATATTTCTAAGGAGAGAAATAGAATTTTCCTTTACTTGATGTTTTTTTTTCTTTAATTGTATAATTAAATTTTATTTTAAAACCTTTTTTGGGAAAACCTCTGGAATATGGCCTATAAGATTTCATACTTGAATAATTTTAAGCAGAGAGATAGAATTTTCTTTCACTTAATCGGTTCATCATAATCGGTTAAGAACTCGCCGAGTTCCTTCCTTATTGGCCATCTTCCAGAATTTTCCTAAAAAATCATTTTAAGTTTAAATCACATGTCGAAATATCCTGTTTTGAAGTCCTGTTTAGTTGTAAAATATCCAGTTTCGACCGTTACCCTATAGATGTATGTATATATTTAAGTAGTTCAATTGCAGATTAACGAGCACAAGCTTGATTAGACAGTAGATGTCACTGTTAATTTAGACCATTCGTAGGAATATAAGAGTAGATTGGTAATCTATTTTTGGTCGAGTTTATCAATTTACGCTGACAGTCAAAATGAACATAACTACAAATAAAAGTAAAATAAATTAAACTTAAAATATATTAAAGTTTCTTCAACTTTAACACGCACTTATACTCTGTTTTGGATTTTTATTGCTTCAGCTATCACGCTCAATACGATCTATATAGAAAATTAGACATTTTAAGAATTTTAACATTTTTGCCACTACTCGTATGTCAATTTCTTCACAACTATAATTGAAAGTACCTTTGCAAAATTCACCTTAGATTGCAGAAGTTGTTCTTGCAGAAATAAAATTAAATTTTCTTTATTTATTTATAAATTTAAAGTTCGGACACCGTTAGTGGAAAACCCTTTCTATAAAATTGATAAAAAAAATACGAATAAAAACCAAACAGAATAGTCAACGAGTTTTTATGTTTTGAGCGAAAAATGAGTCATTATTGTGCATAGCAATTGGTGCATAGTATGTAAATGTATACTAACACGTAAATAAAATGTTAAACTTAAGTTTTGTTCTAAACCTGTTTCTTGAAATTAACTCGAATTGTGGTCAGTGTAATATAAATGTAAACAATAAGTCACTCGAAGACTAATGCGTACAACTGTAATAAATTTCAAGATAAGATAAATCATATTAAAGCACAAATACCTACATTCAAAAAAACGGGTGCAGCTTAAACCAAAATCATTTCCCCAAAAAATATTTTTATATAAGTTTTATTTATAATACTAGCTCCCCAATAAAGGGAATTTAATTCTGTTAGCAACTGTAGTGTTTTTTATCTAGTGGTCATATGGGGCGATTATACCTTAACAATACTCTTTTGTTTTACTTAACACTGATCTTTACTAACGTTGAGCAACTAAGAATCTATAAGACGGTTTTTGCAAGCAACTGCTGGCCCGTACCGAATCAACAATCTTGCTCCATCTAATTGTATCCCGAGCTTGCTCTTCTTATTGTTCTAGACAACCGAAAGATGCAAGTCGTTTTCCATCCCGAGGGGCTACCGCATAATATAATTATACATATAGTACTACCATTATAAGAAAAAAACAGTTTACCCATTGATGTTCCAGATGTCGGGTCGATAGAATCAACATTTATATGACATTTAAATATATGACATTTAGGCGATACATATACAAATATTTTGATTATTTTAAAATGTTACCAGTAGCGACATCTAGCACGTCAATGGGCTAACATACCATGGTAGTACTATGTGTATTTATATTATGGCTATCGTCACCGACAGCGACCTCTGCGCCTACCAAATAGAGGATCCCCACTCAGAGATCGCTGCACCTATTCCTGCACCTATCCACTGCATCATCCGTTTAAGACCGTTTCACAGAACGTGACCAAGCCAGCGTATATTCTCTGTCCACATCAGAAATTCTCATTAATTTTAGCAACGAGTTCTAAGGGGTAATCTTTCATGGCTGATATTTTGCCATCAAACGCGTCTCGTTTTCTTAGTGAATTCACGTTACACACGAGGGTCTGTTTAAATTTTAAATTAAGGATAAGGGTCATTATTGCCCAGCGATCCAACTTTTCTTTAGTCGCCAATGATGGCAACTACCTGTTTTAACTGTCTTAAGGCGCATTTATGGGTGTGTTCATTCGTTCGTCCGTTTGAATTTTTTTTAAACCAATCCTGTTACTCGAAAATGAATTTTTCTTCAATATTTTTTTCACAAGAGTTTATTCAACTCCAAATTTTTGACTGAACAAACTTGGAGTAAAAGAGACAAATCAATATAAATTAATGAGACAACATGATTAAAACAAATGTCAACTAATTTAATTCGTTCGGCGATTTTTTCACCAACCATAAAATCATCAAAATAATTGTACAGAACGAATGAACCATAAATGCGCGTTCACAGCTTCAAAGTGATGGGAAAAATATTTTTGGTGCAGAAAGTGTCATGTGCATATGGCCATATGGCCCCTACTACGATGTGTGCGACATTTACCGAATAAAAAGTTGAAGCATTTGGAGCGCATAACAATCGCTATATGCCGATTTAACCTGATTATATGGTCCGGGCCAGCAATTGCCTATACAAACGATTATTATTATATCGAGTTTGATAACAAAAAACCGCACAGATTAGAAATAAAAATTTTGTTGATACATTAATTGAAACGGACGGTTGCTCCAATTCTAAACCATTTCAAAATATTTGAGGTAAAACTATATAAATCTTTAACGTATCATCATCATCATCATTCATTGAATTAATAAAAATCTACTACTTTACAAATAAAATACAGGTGTGATATCACCTTTTATAAAATTTCAATCTTATCAGTGAATTTATTTTTTTCATATTCTATCACTGATAACATTTGGTTTCATAGAAAACAAAAACTCAACTTTTACATTTACAAATGACACTAGTAAGGCTTAATTTACATTACCAAGTAAAAAATAATTAAAGTTTGAATCATATTATTAGTAATATCGCGTATATTAAACGCACATTCTTATCGCATATAAAATTTTACCTGTTATCATAACAAAAAATTTCGTAAACATAAAAAAAACAGTGAAGAAAGACAAGAAATAGATAAGAACAATATATTGCATCACTTTGAAAAATAAACAGAGAAAAGCGATATGACATCATTATGAGTCGGTTCCGCCTAAATGTTGACTTTTGAATAGATTTAACAAAAGCTTTTTTTTTTTATCAAAATCGAGTTACGAGTTTTATTTATTTAATAATTTTTTTAGTGATACGAGCCCAACCTAATATATATTTTTATTACTTGTATGTATATTTATGTATCTGTAGTATTTATTAGAATTGAAATGTTTCGAATCAATGGTCTTATCAATGGAAAAACGATGATAACGAGGTGAGATAAGATAAGAACGAATAATTTGTGAAACAAAACCAAAAATTTGATCAAGTGTAATTTTAACGAAATTGTACATCAACGAACAGGTTGATTTTGTGTAAAGTGTAACAATTAATTACTAACTAATTAATATTTTAATTAAACGAACATATATTTAAAACCAAACATTAAAAATGGTGTCTGCAGAAACAATTGGATCAATATTTTTAAAAGTTTTTAAATTGGTGAGGAAATTTTCGATTATTCGGACTAAAGTTATTTAAAAGTGAAGTACCACACCCAAATGGATTTTATGATATTCGAGTTAAAATAATTAAAAATTGTAAAATAAGGAATTATTTCAAATCATTGTGAATAGTTTTAGAAGAAAAAATAGTTGGTGCAAATATATATAGTGTCCTCATTTTACCAAAATAGTTCAAAATCCTTTGAAAAATTAAAAATGAGTCATCCCATCATCGTATTTTTTATAACATAACATAGATAACATAAATATATAGAGATAACATATACGGCCGCAAAGTATTTCATATTAATAACCGTCGTTTCTTTGTTCGTTGTTTTAGATTCTAAATATCGTAATCCTAATATTATATCGTACTGGATACGGTGGTGATTTCCTTGGCGTTGGTGGTACATGGAATTTAAATGAGGAAAAAAGTCCCGATGCTGAAATTGTGGCATCCGGTGTAATTGTCGGTTATCTAATTTATACATCGGTTCAGTTGATTACCTATGGATTTGGTACAACAGCACATAAAAGGTATGCTAAAGCGGTAATATGTATTTGGCCAAAACTAATGTAAAATTTTTGTTTTGTAAACGATAGAGAGCTCTCTGATACAATTATGAATGTGGTTGGTACATTCATGTGGATCGGTGTTGGTGGTACAGCTATTCACTATTGGCATGGATATTTAGCAGATCATGATTTCTTACATGTGGCGACCGAACGACAGGTAAACAAGTAATATCAAAATTTATAACCGTTTTCTAATAAATTATTTAATTTTAGGTTGGACTTGCACTAGGAGCGTTATGTATTATTTCTGGTGCCCTATACCTCGTCGATTCCGTGTTAGCATTTATTCACTTCGCAAAAGATAAGCAATAAATCAATTAGCTGATAAGTAAAACAAATAAATTAGGTAAGAGATGTCATATCGATTGGCCCTGAAGAATTAATTTTATTTAAACATTAAAAAAACAGACCAAAAAATTTAAATTTATTGAATTACGTTTTAAAATATTTGTAGTTACAATACCATGCCCAAAGAACAGAATTATTTTTAATAAAAGTAATAAAAAAATTTTTTTTTACATATATTTGGAATGTACTAATTTGTTTTATTTACTTTCGATTAATAAGCTAGAAATAAAAACCAATCATAATTCAGCAAAAAGTCAACTTGGACAAAAACTGATAAGATTATTAGAAAATGAATGGTTTTGTGTCAATTTTACGTGTTCGAAGCTCCACAATTTTTAAACATATAGTGCTCCAATTGCTCGGCTTATTTAAATTACTCGCAAAATCATTTTATCCTATTCTAAAATTATGTATACATAAACATAGTACAAGTTATATTATGTATAACCCAAAACTACAAAGAACTAATGCCATCTATTGGAAATTACTGTAAACTACACTTATCGTAATTTTACCATTCTACTTAAATCAATGACACACATGTATTTATAACTATATTTGGTATTGCTAACAGAATGAATCACCTTAACAGTGAAGGTTATAAGGTACGGTAACACATAAAATAGCCAACCTATAAACAAATTATGTATACGCGCCACTGGAAGTATTTAATAAATCTAATCGGATGTTTCTAACTACGCGGAATTAAAAACAAAACGAACTGGATTGCCTAAAGCATGAGATATTTTTGATCAGCATGCCAAACTCGAAGGAGACAACTCGTTGTTTTCACTTCGAGCTGTTTTGGAGGTGAATCAAATCCAAATTTTCGCAGTTTCATTTTAACATCCTACTTTAGACAGTTACCAAAAAAAATTTGAGACACGAAGATAAAGATCTATCTTCAGTTACCATATTTGAATTGAGTCCAGTAAGTGGTTTAAGTTTATGGTTTAAAGTTCAAGGTTCAAGGTTCAAGGTTCAAGGTTCAAGGTTCAAGGTTCAAGGTTCAAGGTTCAGGGTTCAAGGTTCAAGGTTCAAGGTTCAAGGTTTAAGGTTTAAGGTTTAAGGTTTAAGGTTTAAGGTTTAAGGTTTAAGGTTTAAGGTTTAAGGTTTAAGGTTTAAGGTTTAAGGTTTAAGGTTTAAGGTTTAAGGTTTAAGGTTTAAGGTTTAAGGTTTAAGGTTTAAGGTTTAAGGTTTAAGGTTTAAGGTTTAAGGTTTAAGGTTTAAGGTTTAAGGTTTAAGGTTTAAGGTTTAAGGTTTAAGGTTTAAGGTTTAAGGTTTAAGGTTTAAGGTTTAAGGTTTAAGGTTTAAGGTTTAAGGTTTAAGGTTTAAGGTTTAAGGTTTAAGGTTTAAGGTTTAAGGTTTAAGGTTTAAGGTTTAAGGTTTAAGGTTTAAGGTTTAAGGTTTAAGGTTTAAGGTTTAAGGTTTAAGGTTTAAGGTTTAAGGTTTAAGGTTTAAGGTTTAAGGTTTAAGGTTTAAGGTTTAAGGTTTAAGGTTTAAGGTTTAAGGTTTAAGGTTTAAGGTTTAAGGTTTAAGGTTTAAGGTTTAAGGTTTAAGGTTTAAGGTTTAAGGTTTAAGGTTTAAGGTTTAAGGTTTAAGGTTTAAGGTTTAAGGTTTAAGGTTTAAGGTTTAAGGTTTAAGGTTTAAGGTTTAAGGTTTAAGGTTTAAGGTTTAAGGTTTAAGGTTTAAGGTTTAAGGTTTAAGGTTTAAGGTTTAAGGTTTAAGGTTTAAGGTTTAAGGTTTAAGGTTTAAGGTTTAAGGTTTAAGGTTTAAGGTTTAAGGTTTAAGGTTTAAGGTTTAAGGTTTAAGGTTTAAGGTTTAAGGTTTAAGGTTTAAGGTTTAAGGTTTAAGGTTTAAGGTTTAAGGTTTAAGGTTTAAGGTTTAAGGTTTAAGGTTTAAGGTTTAAGGTTTAAGGTTTAAGGTTTAAGGTTTAAGGTTTAAGGTTTAAGGTTTAAGGTTTAAGGTTTAAGGTTTAAGGTTTAAGGTTTAAGGTTTAAGGTTTAAGGTTTAAGGTTTAAGGTTTAAGGTTTAAGGTTTAAGGTTTAAGGTTTAAGGTTTAAGGTTTAAGGTTTAAGGTTTAAGGTTTAAGGTTTAAGGTTTAAGGTTTAAGGTTTAAGATTTAAGGTTTAAGGTTTAAGGTTTAAGGTTTAAGGTTTAAGGTTTAAGGTTTAAGGTTTAAGGTTTAAGGTTTAAGGTTTAAGGATTAATGATTAAGGATTAAGGTTTAAGGTTTAAGGTTTAAGGTTTAAGGTTTAAGGTTTAAGGTTTAAGGTTTAAGGTTTAAGGTTTAAGGTTTAAGGTTTAAGGTTTAAGGTTTAAGGTTTAAGGTTTAAGGTTTAAGGTTTAAGGTTTAAGGTTTAAGGTTTAAGGTTTAAGGTTTAAGGTTTAAGGTTTAAGGTTTAAGGTTTAAGGTTTAAAGTTTAAGGTTTAAGGTTTAAGGTTTAAGGTTTAAGGTTTAAGGTTTAAGGTTTAAGGTTTAAGGTTTAAGGTTTAAGGTTTAAGGTTTAAGGTTTAAGGTTTAAGGTTTAAGGTTTAAGGTTTAAGGTTTAAGGTTTAAGGTTTAAGGTTTAAGGTTTAAGGTTTAAGGTTTAAGGTTTAAGGTTTAAGGTTTAAGGTTTAAGGTTTAAGGTTTAAGGTTTAAGGTTTAAGGTTTAAGGTTTAAGGTTTAAGGTTTAAGGTTTAAGGTTTAAGGTTTAAGGTTTAAGGTTTAAGGTTTAAGGTTTAAGGTTTAAGGTTTAAGGTTTAAGGTTTAAGGTTTAAGGTTTAAGGTTTAAGGTTTAAGGTTTAAGGTTTAAGGTTTAAGGTTTAAGGTTTAAGGTTTAAGGTTTAAGGTTTAAGGTTTAAGGTTTAAGGTTTAAGGTTTAAGGTTTAAGGTTTAAGGTTTAAGGTTTAAGGTTTAAGGTTTAAGGTTTAAGGTTTAAGGTTTAAGGTTTAAGGTTTAAGGTTTAAGGTTTAAGGTTTAAGGTTTAAGGTTTAAGGTTTAAGGTTTAAGGTTTAAGGTTTAAGGTTTAAGGTTTAAGGTTTAAGATTTAAGGTTTAAGGTTTAAGGTTTAAGGTTTAAGGTTTAAGGTTTAAGGTTTAAGGTTTAAGGTTTAAGGTTTAAGGATTAATGATTAAGGATTAAGGTTTAAGGTTTAAGGTTTAAGGTTTAAGGTTTAAGGTTTAAGGTTTAAGGTTTAAGGTTTAAGGTTTAAGGTTTAAGGTTTAAGGTTTAAGGTTTAAGGTTTAAGGTTTAAGGTTTAAGGTTTAAGGTTTAAGGTTTAAGGTTTAAGGTTTAAGGTTTAAGGTTTAAGGTTTAAGGTTTAAGGTTTAAGGTTTAAGGTTTAAGGTTTAAGGTTTAAGGTTTAAGGTTTAAGGTTTAAGGTTTAAGGTTTAAGGTTTAAGGTTTAAGGTTTAAGGTTTAAGGTTTAAGGTTTAAGGTTTAAGGTTTAAGGTTTAAGGTTTAAGGTTTAAGGTTTAAGGTTTAAGGTTTAAGGTTTAAGGTTTAAGGTTTAAGGTTTAAGGTTTAAGGTTTAAGGTTTAAGGTTTAAGGTTTAAGGTTTAAGGTTTAAGGTTTAAGGTTTAAGGTTTAAGGTTTAAGGTTTAAGGTTTAAGGTTTAAGGTTTAAGGTTTAAAGTTTAAGGTTTAAGGTTTAAGGTTTAAGGTTTAAGGTTTAAGGTTTAAGGTTTAAGGTTTAAGGTTTAAGGTTTAAGGTTTAAGGTTTAAGGTTTAAGGTTTAAGGTTTAAGGTTTAAGGTTTAAGGTTTAAGGTTTAAGGTTTAAGGTTTAAGGTTTAAGGTTTAAGGTTTAAGGTTTAAGGTTTAAGGTTTAAGGTTTAAGGTTTAAGGTTTAAGGTTTAAGGTTTAAGGTTTAAGGTTTAAGGTTTAAGGTTTAAGGTTTAAGGTTTAAGGTTTAAGGTTTAAGGTTTAAGGTTTAAGGTTTAAGGTTTAAGGTTTAAGGTTTAAGGTTTAAGGTTTAAGGTTTAAGGTTTAAGGTTTAAGGTTTAAGGTTTAAGGTTTAAGGTTTAAGGTTTAAGGTTTAAGGTTTAAGGTTTAAGGTTTAAGGTTTAAGGTTTAAGGTTTAAGGTTTAAGGTTTAAGGTTTAAGGTTTAAGGTTTAAGGTTTAAGGTTTAAGGTTTAAGGTTTAAGGTTTAAGGTTTAAGGTTTAAGGTTTAAGGTTTAAGGTTTAAGGTTTAAGGTTTAAGATTTAAGGTTTAAGGTTTAAGGTTTAAGGTTTAAGGTTTAAGGTTTAAGGTTTAAGGTTTAAGGTTTAAGGTTTAAGGATTAATGATTAAGGATTAAGGTTTAAGGTTTAAGGTTTAAGGTTTAAGGTTTAAGGTTTAAGGTTTAAGGTTTAAGGTTTAAGGTTTAAGGTTTAAGGTTTAAGGTTTAAGGTTTAAGGTTTAAGGTTTAAGGTTTAAGGTTTAAGGTTTAAGGTTTAAGGTTTAAGGTTTAAGGTTTAAGGTTTAAGGTTTAAGGTTTAAAGTTTAAGGTTTAAGGTTTAAGGTTTAAGGTTTAAGGTTTAAGGTTTAAGGTTTAAGGTTTAAGGTTTAAGGTTTAAGGTTTAAGGTTTAAGGTTTAAGGTTTAAGGTTTAAGGTTTAAGGTTTAAGGTTTAAGGTTTAAGGTTTAAGGTTTAAGGTTTAAGGTTTAAGGTTTAAGGTTTAAGGTTTAAGGTTTAAGGTTTAAGGTTTAAGGTTTAAGGTTTAAGGTTTAAGGTTTAAGGTTTAAGGTTTAAGGTTTAAGGTTTAAGGTTTAAGGTTTAAGGTTTAAGCTTTAAGGTTTAAGGTTTAAGTTTTAGGTTTAAGCTTTAAGGTTTAAGGTTTAAGGTTTAAGGTTTAAGGTTTAAGGTTTAAGGTTTAAGGTTTAAGGTTTAAGGTTTAAGGTTTAAGGTTTAAGGTTTAAGGTTTAAGGTTTAAGGTTTAAGGTTTAAGGTTTCAGGTTTAAGGTTTAAGATTTAAGGTTTAAGATTCAAGGTTTAAAGTTAAGTCTCAGAAATGGAAAATATTCTATATCACAATGAACAAATCCTGGGAAAAATTAAACAAAAATATCGTCATATCGGCCGTAAGCATGCTTCCAAGTCCTAAAATAATGAAGCTCTTTGGAAAAATCATACTAATTAAATTTAAATCAGTAAATTGAAAGAGCTTCAGGTTATATCAGATCATTAATTTAGATTCCGAAGTTAACATGAAACCATAGCAAGTGCACCAGACTAAGAAATAATATACATGAAGAAAAATACTGTTCTACTAGCTTTCTGGATTTTGCCCAAGCATTTAATAAAGTGTTGCATGAAAGATTAATGTATAAAACTAAAAAGCCATTGCCAAACTATTTTCGTTTAGTCCTGAGAAAATACCTTCTTCAGAGAAAATATAACGTAAAAACAAAATGAATGGATCGCTGGCTTAAATGATATTACAGAAGGCAACATCCTTGGATCAGTGTTGTACTTGTTATAAACAGCCGACCTACCGATCTGCTCTACCACTAGTTTAAAAAAAAAAAACTTTCGACTACCTAACATGTTGTGTCATTTTAGCATGATACAGTGCGGAAGACACTATATACCACGCGACTCGCTGATAAAACGAGTGTAAAGGCTAGATTTTTTGTGAATACACGTTCATCAGCAATATTGCAAACATGAAATGTGTAAACTCATTCGGATAAACAAATTTGTTGCACTAAGTGAAAATATAGGATATTAAAAAAAAGAAACGAGACTTCTATAATATATCCAGAAACAAAATTCAGTTTGACACTTTTATGCACACCGTACATAAAAATGTCGCAGGAGAATTTATACATATTTGTTGGGCTCAATCTACTTTAAATTATTAACATTACTCTATATATCCAGTCTACTATCGATCGAATTATGCCAAAATTGTATGATGATACGTGACAGCATATTTCATATAATAATGAGGTCAGAACTAACAAATAAAACATTTTTTTGTTTTCAACTTCAGACAGGAAAAATGTATACAAGTACATAATCCAGAAATCATATAAGAACATCTGGTGTCCATTAAAAAAGAAAACGAATATGTATAAGATCATATTAGCAAAATGTAGCAAAAAAAATTAAATTTCAAAACCAATCGAAAAATAATTTTCTTGAATGAATAAAATGTTAAAGATTAGCGCAAGCAATTTCTTTTTTTTTTTAAATTTCACATGAAATCAATTAAAACTAAATTACAGTTACGAAAAATCGAAAGGTGCTAAAATATTAGCGATTTCATACTTTACACCAATTAAAAGTCGATCATCTTACTCTCAGCCAGATAATACTCTATATATGAATGAATAATTTAATGAATGAATGAATGAATCATTTTAGCACTAAACCAGTACACATGTTAAATTATCATTTTAGTATATTGCAGTAAGCTTGTGTACTTTATGAGTATTAGTATCAATATGTGTTATAACCGCTGTGGTTAAAATATGATATGGATATTCAATGATTGTAACACTATATTTTTTTTACAACCTAAATATAGAAATTAATAATCTATCATCAAAATAATTCGATAGCTTAATGTTTCTAATTGCTTGTTTTGTTATAATGTAACGTGTAACTCGCTCTGATAAAATTTAGTGACACTCGGTGTTAGTATTAACCACAAACTTTTACTACTTGCTCACTATGGGTTTGATTCAAAAATTTAGCTATTCAAAAATCAACATTTAGGCAATTTTTTTGTAATTTGTAGTAATTGGTATAATTATTCTAAACGACGTTTCGAATAATAATAAACTTAGCCTTGACTGTCAATTATACGTCTAGCGTACGGTAATATTAAATTTATGGAGTTCCTCTTAAATTATAAGTGAAATAACACTAAGATGTTATAAATAATTTAGTACATTTTTACATGATCGAGATTTATAATGTGTTGCGTTGTAGGTTTCACTCTCATTGTTTTTATTTATTTGTGATGAAAATCAGATACTTGAATACATTTTCATCGTTGCCTATTAATTATGGAACATCGTTAAACTTGCTATCCGTTAATTTGAACAGTATAAGTAAATTCCATAGTCACGTTCTAGTCACGTTAAATGGCGAATCCGCCATTGCGACAGTTCATTTTTATTTAGGAATTATTCTGAAAATGGTGTTTATACGTGCAACAACTGTATTTTTTTAAATATGTTGATAACTACGACCGCAACCAAACTGGACGAGTAGGAAAAGCATCAGCCTTTGATAAAAGCAACGTAAAACCCAATCTTGTGACGGTTCATAACACATGAATCGCTAGAAGTTCTAAAAAATGTAGTGGACTTCACCTACAATGGGAATTCAAAATACCGATATAGGTTGTTGCTATTATTACCACAATGACGTAGCAATCAGACATAAATTTGCTGGCTGGTGTATAGTGTAGATTTTTCATTGGTCCTTCGAGCCGGATAAAGCTCAAGCTGAAATTTTAGCGCCATAACATAAATTGAAAACTATAAACACAAAGGGTACTGTGAAACTAAGCAATGGCGGAAGCCCGAGAATTAAGGCGAATGGTGAAGAGTTTGGATAGTCGAGAAACTCAAATTGCAAAATTTACGGCTGACACACATGTGAGTGAGATTAAAACTTTTATTGCGATTTTTAATGACGAGTGAAAAGGATTTCAATCTCTTGAGCGGTTAATGAACGGTAACTTTGATAAAACGAACATGAAAGCAGTGGAAAAAATTGAAGAAATGCATGCTGAACTAAAACTGAATTTATTTAGAATGGAAGAAAGACATGAAAAAAATAATCCTAACCTGAGTAGCCCCTCCATTGATGAACTTAATGTACAATGAAAGCAATTTCCTACAAAAAATGTCTAAGTTGAACAAGTGTGAAGGAGAAGTCCTTCTACCTCGGGTTAATATTCCAGATTTTAGTGGAAATTACGCAGATTTTCCATCTTTCTGTGACTTTTTTGAAAATTCACTTCATAACAACGAAACAATTTCCAAAGTGCGTAAACTGCAACATTTAAAATGCTTGCTCAAAGGAGATGCGTATACATTAATCAAGCATCTTTCAGTGGCCGATACCAATTACGATGAAGCTTGGGAAAAGGTAAAGAGCAGATATGACAAACGCAAACACGTGGTGAATACCACTATTAAAGCGATTTTTGGACCAACCAAGCTTGCAGCAAAGTTGCGTGGAACCTATCCCCCATCTATCAGATACCTCAGACAAGGTTATACGGGGCTTAAATATTCTGGGTGAGCAAGCGGAGGACCATGATCCCTGGCTTGTTTATATGTTGGTCAGCATGCTGGACGGTGAATCGAAAGAGGCATGGGCGAATGAAACCGTGGAGCGGGATTTTCCTACTTTGAATAAACTATTGGCGTTTCTACATAAAAAAAGCGATGCGCTAGAAAGCCTAAACTCAATGCAAAGACAGAAGGCTCCTTCAACAAAGCAGGTGAGCTCTTTGATATCGCATGCTAAGAAAATTGTATGTTCGTTATGTTCAGGGGAGCATAATTTAAGAAAATGTGACCAGTTTTTGAAGCTCTCAATACCTGAACGCAAGCAAATAGTAGTGGAAAAAACTGTGTTTTAACTGTCTGTCTCCTTCTCATCAGTTTGTATGCAAATCAAAATATAAGTGCGGTAAATGTCATCGAAAACACCATTTAACTTTGCACCCCGAAGAAGTGCAAGCAACAAGCTGTGAAACAACCATAAGTGGTAATATCCTGCAAGTTCCAGAGGTGAGTGCAGCTGATGACATTGCAGTGAATACAACAATTATACCTACTTTCCAATCATTACTTCCAAAGGCTGAAGTGGAAATAGCAGATGAGCATGGACACAAGCAAAAATGCAGGATATTGTTAGACTCGAGGTCGCAGGCTTCATTTATAACGGAGGCGTGTATGTAGCGTTTAAGCTTACGTCGATCCAAAGCCAGTATTTCTATAACTGGCTTGACATCAGGAAAAGTGACTACCCGAAGGATGGCTACTATCACTTTAAATTCAACCTACTCTTCAAAAGATAGTATTCCAATTGACGCATTAATAATAAGTCAGCTGCCAAATAGACTACCAAGTTTCAATTTTACCTGCAATGATGTGGATTTCCTGAACAACTTAAAACTAGCCGATCCGAAATATAATCAAGTTGGGCTAGCGGACATTTTAATAGGTGCTGATCGATTTTTTCACATATTAAGAAATGGTCGGCTCATTAACGCGAGCAATTCTTTAGTTGCACAACGGACTATGTTCGGTTGCAATGTATCTGGCATAATTAACAAAGACAGTGTGGGGATAAGTGAGTACTTGCAAGTAAACAGCTGTACGTTAAATTTACGCTTAGATGTTGAGATCGACAGCACACTGAACGGTTTTTTCGAGCAAGAAGAGTTACTTACCCAACCTACGTATTGTAGATCCAGAGGCGACGGAGTGCGAAAGCATTACAAAGACACACACCGGCGAAATATTAATGGGTGATATATAATAGTTACCCCATTTTAAAAAAGGAGTTCGGTGCATACTAAGCAAAGATTTTTGGCGTTGGAACGGAAGCTGCAAGTTAATCCATCGCTTAAAGAGGAATATTCAAAGTTATTCAAACAACCAAGCTGCGAGTGGTGTTTGATGGCTCGGCAAAGTTTTCCAGTGGAGTTTAACTAAATGAAACAATGCAGGTGGGTCCTACCATACAGCCAACTTTATGGACAATTTTGATGAGATTACGCAACCACAAAATAGCTTTGGTTGGAGTCACTTTTGGGTTAGCCAGCTCATTATTTATGGCCATTAGAACTTTGCACCAGATTGCTTATGACAATCAGCAAGAGTATCCAGATATTGTTCTACGAATTTTGAATCATTTTTATGTTGATGATTTTATCTCAGGGGCGGCTACTGTAGAAGAAGCAAAAAATCTAAAAGTAAACATAAGTAAAGTAATACTTAATGGAAGTTTTAATTTGAGAAAATGGAAGTCTAACGCATCGGATATTACGGCGACAAAAATACCGATGAAATTTAGATGTTCCCCAATACGTTGATGGAGGCAAAAGTATTAGGCATACAATGGAATGCGTTTGAACATGTATTTACGTTCAAGTTAACTTTAAAAGGCAACGGTGAACCAACAAAGAGAAGAGTGATATCTGAGTACTCCAGGGTTTTTGATCCACTTGGATGGTTACCCCTATTTATCATCTTGATGAAAATAGTGTTTCAAGCCTTATGGTTAATGAAACAAGGCTGGATGATTTATTGCCTGACAACGTAGCAAGCGCATACAATAAAATTCGAAATGAGCTAAAGCTTTTAGAAGTACTAAAAATAAAGCGTTACATTCCACAGGACTGTAGGATAGAGTTGCACGGATTCTCCCAAGCAACTCTATGAGAAAGCTTATAGTGCAGTCGTGTTTTGTAGAGCACATCATGCAAACGGTGCCGTAACTGTAAGTTTAATGGCGTCAAAAACGAAAGTGGCACCCAATAGGCAAATCTCCTTTCCAAGACTTGAGTTGTGTGGGGCACAATTGGTAATCAAGCTTCTGACGTTAGTAAAAGAAGCGGTAAAACAGCCAGTAAAATGTTATGGGTAGATAGATTCTACGATTGTGCTGATGGGGATATCCAGTAATTCATCATTATGGAAAACTTTCGTGGCTAATCGATCTTCTGAGATTTTAAACAATCCCGCAGATTGCGAAGAATAGTTGAGGGATCAAAACTGTGACTTTTCTTCTCAAGATCCAATTTCTGATGGCGTAGGATATCTGACTGAAGAGAGAAAGAATGCAGAGCTCTTTGTTCTCAATGCGCAACATTTGCACATCATTGGCTCAAAGAGCACATCATTGACTCATTGCTTGGCAGATTTTCGTCCTATAATAAATTGTTGAGAGTATTCGCGTATGTTTTAAGATTCTATGCAAATATGCGACTGCCCACGAGTAACAGAAATTTAAATTTCTCAGCCATAAAGGAAATTCAAGCTGCCAGTGACATTATCATTAAGCATACGCAGAGAGAATCATTTGCTGACGAACTCGATCGCTTAAAGAGCGGAAAACCAATTAAAAACGACAGTGACCTCCTTTTTTGGCGCCATTCGTAGATACCAATGATATTTTGAGAGTTGGTGGCAGGCTAAAAAATCTCGATTGCCAATATGATTACAAGCATCCGATAATAATGCCTAAAGGTCATGCGCTAAGCCGAATGGTGATAAAATACATCCATGAAAGAAATTTACATACTGATTTAACGCTAACATTTCATCTGTTGAGACAGAAATACTGGGTAGTTGAGGGAAGAAGCACTGTTAGGAATATCGTATATAAATGCGTAACATGTTTTAGAAATAATACTAAAACTTCTAAACAGTTAATGGGGAATCTCCCAATAGCAAGAATGAGAGCTGCCAGACCATTCACTTCCTGTGGAATCGATTATGCTGGACCTATACAAATAGCCTCGAAAAGAGGAAGAGGTGCCAGATTAATAAAAGGGTATATAGCCTTATTTATTTGTATGGTAACTAAGGCTATCCACATTGAAGTTGTGAGCGATTTGTCCACTGATGATTTTATATAGCATCCCTCAAACGATTTGTTGCGAGAAAAGAGGCACTTGCTACTATATACAGTAATAACGGTTCTAACTTTGTTGGGGCCAGAAGAAAAATGAATGAGTTATATCAATTCATTTCAAACAATAACCATAATCCTATCTTTGCAGTGATAGCCTATTGCTATCATTTTTAGCAATAGGCGAGGTACAATGGCATTTTATACCACCTGCGTCGCCTCATTTTGGTGGTCTTTGGAAGGCGACGATTAAATCAGTGAAAACCCACCTTTACAAATGTATCTAATACACATTTGACGTTTGAGGAGATGGCCACTCTGCTTTGCCCAATTGAATCAATTCTAAATTCAAGGCCACAATATGCGACGGCTGCTGATGATGCAGTCTTCGATGTCTTAACACCAGCTCACTTTCTAATAGGCTCAGCGCTTGCCAGGAGATCCTGCTTAATGATTGGTCGTACATTCTAAATCAATCAATCAATCCAATGCAAGGAAACATTGTTACGAACATGACAATGTTAAGATTCGCCTTATGATGAACAAAACTAATTCAGTAAGACGTCCCAAAGAACGAGACCTCTATAGAATTAGAACAGCTAGATTAAACATAACATATATTATATCCCATCAAAAGACGAATAACGAGATGAATTGTAATTCAGTTGTAATAAAACTAAATAAAAAAATCCTAAAATTTGCAGTGATAGTTATGCAGTGATAGATTTATTATAAAGTGGGAATGACTTTTCTATCGCTCATCAATTTTTTTGACAGTATTTGTGGAGAATAACTCTCCTAGAGGCTTTAGATTTAAATTTTAGGGGCGTAGGGGTCAGCCAACATGCCGGAATTTAGGTACATTTTTAGTTCAAATTATTACCACTATCAAATTATACCACTAAAAATGTCGCCACAGTCGATTTGATGAACGATACTAAACTAAATTATTTACCTTATAAATTTATCAATCTTTCCTGTTAATTGTACGATTTACGTTGATTTCACAGTGGTTCCGGAAGTTGTAATGAGTTCGTTTTATCCACTCGATAATCATGACTATGAAATAATACACGATATTTAATTTGTTAAAACTTTTATTTTAATTGCGGACATTTTTATCAAAACTCGGGACGCGGGAAAATATGATTCAAATCGGGACAAACACATCGTGTTTATAAAACCTAGTTTACAAACTCAATAGAAAATCAAAAGGTTAAATCTTTCTCACTTTCTGAACTCAAACTATCATGCAATATTACCGGTGAGCTATGTAAAGGCATCTCACTCTATTTTTAGTGATACCTTCCGCGCAACGTCCAAAAATCAGAAATAAAGACGAAAAACCTCTTTCGCGCACTAATCAAAGAAGCATACAAGAAATAAATCAAAAAAAAAATCTTCTGGAAAATAGAAGAGATAGTCAAAAAAGTTACTTAACTTACTGTTACCAAGTTCAAATTTGTTTTAAAAGTGAAGTGTGCTACAAAAAAGTAGCAATTGCACGCACAATTTTTTTAGTTATAAAAATGTTACAAAGACTTTATTGATGGTTAAGCAGCTTAAGGTCACATAAAGGTCGTTGATATAGTTGATGAACGTACATTGTGGAGAAAATAACCATAAGTAACTGCAGCTCTACCATATGGTACACTGTGCCTATGTAGCTGCCAGCCGCTACAATTTATGTAAAAACCACAACAGCTCACTCAACATTTAAACTGTCTCTGCAATTGTTAGAGAGTTCTGGTAAAACTATTTAAGCCAATACCTAGTGGCTGACACTAATAACTTTTGATGGCAAATTGATGACTATCACTATTACTTTTTGACTTTTGTGAAGCCCTGTTGCTGAATAAACTAGTGATCCTCTCACCAAATCTTTCTATTGCACCTATTCTATGATTACATTGTGCTGGATACGAGGACGTCCCTTGAAATATAAAACCTTCGTAGCACTTCAAATATCAAAAACCTAAACTTACACTTACTGATAATCCAACGGATTCTGATTCAAGAATCATTCACAGATCACAAAAACAACATTTGAAACACAGACCGAGTTCGCTCGAGAACGTGCTTAAAATTGTGTTATGTCCGTTATGTTATGTTATGTTATGTTATGTTATGTTATGTTATGTTATGTTATGTTATGTTATGTTATGTTATGTTATGTTATGTTATGTTATGTTATGTTATGTTATGTTATGTTATGTTATGTTATGTTATGTTATGTCATGTCATGTCATGTCATGTCATGTCATGTCATGTCATGTCATGTCATGTCATGTCATGTCATGTCATGTCATGTCATGTCATGTCATGTCATGTCATGTCATGTCATGTCATGTCATGTCATGTCATGTCATGTCATGTCATGTCATGTCATGTCATGTCATGTCATGTCATGTCATGTCATGTCATGTCATGTCATGTCATGTCATGTCATGTCATGTCATGTCATGTCATGTCATGTCATGTCATGTCATGTCATGTCATGTCATGTCATGTCATGTCATGTCATGTCATGTCATGTCATGTCATGTCATGTCATGTCATGTCATGTCATGTCATGTCATGTCATGTCATGTCATGTCATGTCATGTCATGTCATGTCATGTCATGTCATGTCATGTCATGTCATGTCATGTCATGTCATGTCATGTCATGTCATGTCATGTCATGTCATGTCATGTCATGTCATGTCATGTCATGTCATGTCATGTCATGTCATGTTATGTTATGTTATGTTATGTTATGTTATGTTATGTTATGTTATGTTATGTTATGTTATGTTATGTTATGTTATGTTATGTTATGTTATGTTATGTTATGTTATGTTATGTTATGTTATGTTATGTTATGTTATGTTATGTTATGTTATGTTATGTTATGTTATGTTATGTTATGTTATGTTATGTTATGTTATGTTATGTTATGTTATGTTATGTTATGTTATGTTATGTTATGTTATGTTATGTTATGTTATGTTATGTTATGTTATGTTATGTTATGTTATGTTATGTTATGTTATGTTATGTTATGTTATGTTATGTTATGTTATGTTATGTTATGTTATGTTATGTTATGTTATGTTATGTTATGTTATGTTATGTTATGTTATGTTATGTTATGTTATGTTATGTTATGTTATGTTATGTTATGTTATGTTATGTTATGTTATGTTATGTTATGTTATGTTATGTTATGTTATGTTATGTTATGTTATGTTATGTTATGTTATGTTATGTTATGTTATGTTATGTTATGTTATGTTATGTTATGTTATGTTATGTTATGTTATGTTATGTTATGTTATGTTATGTTATGTTATGTTATGTTATGTTATGTTATGTTATGTTATGTTATGTTATGTTATGTTATGTTATGTTATGTTATGTTATGTTATGTTATGTTATGTTATGTTATGTTATGTTATGTTATGTTATGTTATGTTATGTTATGTTATGTTATGTTATGTTATGTTATGTTATGTTATGTTATGTTATGTTATGTTATGTTATGTTATGTTATGTTATGTTATGTTATGTTATGTTATGTTATGTTATGTTATGTTATGTTATGTTATGTTATGTTATGTTATGTTATGTTATGTTATGTTATGTTATGTTATGTTATGTTATGTTATGTTATGTTATGTTATGTTATGTTATGTTATGTTATGTTATGTTATGTTATGTTATGTTATGTTATGTTATGTTATGTTATGTTATGTTATGTTATGTTATGTTATGTTATGTTATGTTATGTTATGTTATGTTATGTTATGTTATGTTATGTTATGTTATGTTATGTTATGTTATGTTATGTTATGTTATGTTATGTTATGTTATGTTATGTTATGTTATGTTATGTTATGTTATGTTAAGTCTTAGGTTATGTCATTATAAATATACAGATAGTCTGACAACACTAATGTAAATGTCATGCTGACGTAGGACACTCGTTCATACTTCACTTCGAATAAAGTTCAACATCAAGGCCATCGATCCGTTCAAAAAACAAATTAAATTACAACCAATTGGGTATAGGAAATGTATGTATACGATGTGGAAGAGACAACAATAAGACAACTGAATTCCGACTATGGTCACATTGTCCAATTTAACAAAATTTCAAAATCGCCAGCGAAAATTCTAGAGATTGTCAACATGCCACGTCCAGCTACAGCGGATGATGTTAAAAGATTTTTAGGTACGGTTAACCACTACTCCAGATTCATACCGGATTTATCTACAATCACGTTTTCATTACGTCAACTTCTTCAAAAACACAATCTCTCCAGCGATAAGGTATTAATGCTTTTCGATCCCGAATTACCAGTATTAGTAGCATGTGGCAGTGATAGTTACCGATACTTTAAATAAAAAGCACTTGTTTAAATTTTCCAGACGAAATCAATAACCTGATTACAATTTCCATCTGCTTTAATCTCATATATAAACGAAATTAGTTGAATAAACCGCAAAATGCACTTCTCAAACGATTGATTGTCCAAAAAATATATAGATTACCCAACAGCGTTGACCTACATAGTTTTTCATTACATTAATTTGAATCAAACTCTGGCGTACAGTTTAAATTAGAATACATTTTTTTGGTGAAGTTTTGGTTAAAAATTTATTAAAATTAATGCCATGAAATTAATACTCGAAACCCAACAAAATTAATATTTCTATATTATTAAGACATAAGTGTAATCTACTTGCGTATCTTATATAATTTTTTTTATTTTATTTTTTTTTTTTTTTGATTTCTTAGAGGAATTTATTAATATGACCATGAAGTTAATTATTTTGAATGAATAGTTTGTAATCATTATGTATCGTTAAATGTGGAAGAGAACAATCTCTTTTTTACAATGCGGCTATTTTGTATGGCTACTTTTTGACTTGTGCGGTGTGCTAAGAAATGAGAACATTCTCTAAATGTGTGTCTAAATTAATAACCGGAGTTAAATACTGTTGACAAATCAACGAGTGTTGAGATAATTAAATTTAACAGCAAAAAATTTATTACACAGTTTCTGTTTCTTGTATTGTTGTTTTTGGAGCATGGTTCAATCAAGTATAAATGCGAATTTTTTTTCTTTAATTACTTTCCGTTAATTATATTGCGAATATCGCGTAAAATAATCGAGTTACAGTGTGTCACAGTGAAAATGGTCCAACTTGAATAAAATTATGGTTTATACTAAGAAAAGTATCATAAAATAGCCTTAAAACGTATCTAAGGATTTTTGATAAGAACCAGCATTATGTTGGTGTATTTTCAGAGGTAATTTTCTCCTATCCAAATCTATAAGTCTATAAAGCTTATAGACCAAATCACTTCACCGATCGTAATCAAGTAATGTAAACTCCTTTTTGCACCTCTTACCCACTGAGATTTGAACCCGGTATCTTACAATCCAACCACCGCAGTTTAAGTACAATTCTTAACAATACAACAGTACAATATATTGTGCGGGTTTTAACATTTCGAAAGGAAACATTACTACAGGTGGAAAACCAGGTTCAATTATGGTACTTCCACCCTGTTTAATGAAGGCTGATTCCATGGATTCTGGGGTCAGCCAAAAAATTGTTTGTTGCAAGCATTTAAGTCACCCAAGGTCATTAACCAAGCAAAATTGCAAGAAAATCAACTAATGCATAAAGAGGTGGTATATCTCCACACATTAAGATACTTGTCGCAGTTTCGCTGGCTAGTCATTCTATGATATTTCAATACTGGTCAATAAAGCTGTGGCCGTTGAAAATATCTGGAATTTCTTAGGATCGATTCTAGAGCTGGTATATCAGGCACCAAAACGCCAAATCAGTGAGCTTCAATGGAGTTCAAATTAATTGTGCAATGGTAGCCAATCATGTAAGTTGATCTGTCATTTGCTGAGCCGTCAAACTACTATGAATCCGTGTACGCTATTTCCTGGCCAAATTCATCTTCATCTAATTCAGACAATACCCGTAACAGGAAGATATGTTAGAAACGTGGCAATAACTTCTACTTTTTCAAAGATTGCACAATCCCTTGACAATCGACTGTCAGACTTTTCATAACGCTGTTGAGTCGGAAAAGTAGCAAAGGGGTGTCTGAAATGAGACTACAAAGACACTCCACACAAATTCTCAAACCGGAAATGACAGTAACGAACACCGATCCCGCATCATCAAGAGGAGACAAGATTAAGACCGATATTTAATCTATCCAAAGCAATTCAAACAATAAAAAAGATCACTCCCCAAACCTAAGCATATAAATTCGGGTCACTCGGAACCCTGCTTCAGATGCACTTTCCGGGCTGCACTGTGGGCCACACGAATACAATTACTAACCCAATATGGTACACGCATATGAGTGCAAATGTCGGTTGGATTAAAAATGTATCAGGTAAGCTTTTTACTCCAGAAAAAGTCAAATGGACCATTAACTCCTTTTAGCCGTTTAAGGCTCCAGGCGGGGATGAAATCTTTCTAGCCCTCCTCCAAAGGGGCTTGGACTTGATTGCCCCTGCTCTAGTAGCATTATTTAGAACTAGTTTCAATTTGGGTAACATACCACAGGACTGAAGCCAAGTCAATGTAGTTTTTATTCCAAATCTTGGCAATCGGTCTAGTGAACTCCCTAATTCATAGTTTATTCTTATTCCCCATTTATTTATTTTTAAAACTTTTTTAGGTATTGAAGGAGCTTTTACAATACTGGATATGACTCAATTGCTAGAGCAATCAGGCGTAGGGCTATTGATGATTCGACTAACCACTGGATTAGTTCTATGTTGGTTAGCTGATGATTACATCCAAACTAGGTAATGAGTCAGTCACTTCTACGACAGTAAAGTGCTGCCTGTCAGGTGCTGTCCTCTTATATTTGCTGTGGTCACTCGTGATCGACGAGTTACTTGATGAGCTACATCTACTTGGTTATGACGCCATTGGTTATGTGGACGATTTGATTATCATAGTCACTAAAAAGAGGTTTTCGATTAACCATAGCAAAATAGTCCTGGTGCTCTTTACCAAAAAACGTAAATTGAACCTTGTCTAAATGATATAACTATCGGATACTCCAATGAAGTTAAATATCTAAGTGTTGTCCTAAATAAGAAACTGAATTAGAACTTCCATGCTAACTATGTGCACTTGTCCTACGATGGCAATGGAAACCCGCAGTGACAAAAAATTCTAAACGTCAAAAAATTAGCTGCTACTTGTGCAACTAGATTACAGCTAGTGAATCAATAATGGTCATGATGATCATATGGATTACCTGGATATCTTGAATGAACTTTCAGACTTGCGGATATATTCTTTAGAGTCCGTGACGTGATGCCCAAAGAACTCTGCTTTGGCAGGAATTTCAAGATGATGGTCTTTGATAGAACAGACTGGGTACTGGTGGACCTTCTATGGAACCTAACAGCTTAGTCTGGTTTACAGATGGATCAAAAATTGAAAGTGGAATCGGCCTTGGTGTTTTTGGACCCAACCACAAAATATCGAAATCACTGGGAACTTATCACAGTGTTTTTATAGCAGAAATTCACGACACTGAAACCTGCCCTTCAACTATTATGACTAAAGGTCTTAAAGGCGCCTCCATCCACATTTTAACCGACAGCGAAACAGCATTAAAAGCACTGTCTTCTAACTGGACTGTAAATCGGTTAAAAGATGTTATAAACTGCTATGACCTTTCTCTGGCCATAACAAAGAATTTCACTGAAAAAGAGGTAGCCGACGAGCTTGCATGAGCAGGCTCATCGACTACACTCATTAGCCCTGAGCCTTTCTGTGGTATTCCGTGAGCCTCTATAGCCCACACAATCAGTAAATGGGAAAAATACAGTGCTTTTCCTATTGGAACTGTATTCTCGGCCTTAGACAAGCCAAATCTCTAATCAGACCATTTCACCATAAGGACTTGTCGGCCAATTTGAGAAAAGGAAATATCAGGAAACTAGTGATTTTTTTTAGGTGACTGTAACCTGACAGATCATTTGAATAAAATGAACCTGTCATGTATAAAGTGAACCACAGAGACAGAGTGCTGACTCTGTTTGGAAGAGGACTACTATTTGAGTGTGTTTCTTTGTGTACTGAGGTAGCTTCATTTTGAAGAAAGGTATTTGACCCCGGAGAAATGTAAATTGGCCTCTGCAAGCAGCATTTCCATCTTTATTAGGAAGGTTGAGAAGTTCTTGGACTAATAAACCCGCAATACTACAAAACATCTTTTAGGTCGCAGTGCCAGCCGTTGGACAGGGGAAAAGTAGTACATCGAAGTTACTATGCAATAATGATGATAGACCATATGATCTTATTAATGGGATACCTCATAGGGGTCTTTTGGATAGTGGAGCTAGTATTTCGGTTCTTGGTTCAGAACAGTTCATCACAGACAATAAAATTAAAATTTATAACATGACATGTTTTTGACAACTGCGAGTGGAGAGCACCAACGCGTTTTTAGTCATATCATCGCTAAGGTATTTTACGACGGAAAAACTAAGATAATGAGAATTCACATCATTCCAAATTTCCACCAGCAATTGTACCTTGGCATAGTACCTTGTGAACTTTTTAGCCTCGTCCTGTAGATGGTAGCGGAGCTGGATAATAATCGCTTGCAGCATGATGATAAACTTCATCATGAAAAAACGACGCATATTCTGAGTCACAAAATAGATGTGAAAGACGCAGTGGCCATTAGGCCATGAAGATATAACGTGGTATCACCGATAAAACAAGAAGTGATTTACCATGAACTAGACTGTATGGTTTATCTCGGAGTTAAGTGTCAGAGAAAAGTGTCAGATCTTGGTCATCCCCGGTGACTATAGTTGAGAAAGCGAGCGGAAAAGTTCATCTATGTCTAGGCGCAAGAAAGATCAACTCGGATACATTGTAGGATGCTTATTCTCTGCTGTTGATTGAGGGACTATTAGTAGCGGTCTGTCTAGTAGTCTGTCAGTTGATCAACAAGGTTATTCTTCACCATATTTATGACCGTGTCTTTGTCACTCCTCGACGATTGATTAATTGAATCTGCAACTAGCGAGAAGCATTTATTATTATTGTCTGAAGTAGCAAGATTACTGAGTTTAGCAAATCTGACTATAAATGTGGAAAATAATAAATTCGTCTAACGGGAGACAAAATATCTGGGTTATGTGATTGGTGAGGAATGTCTCAGAGTGGATCCACAGAAGGTGCAAGCCGGAAAAAACAGCAAGAGTCTGATAAAAATTCACATGAAAACCATTTTCAAATAAATAATAACCGAAATGAATCGTTACAGTTGCAGTGTTTGATTCTGCATTATTCCAATTTTTGGAGCTAAACCAATGCAACAACGAACTTTGTAAAAGCTTGGCGACGACTCACACGCAGGAGATAGTCTCAAAAGCCTAGCTTACAATCATGTTTTTAAACGTAACTGCAGGCAAAGCCCAAGTACTAGCATAGAATTTCTACATCACCTTAACGAATATCCGTTGTGAGGTACACTCCTAAAACTTAGAACAAAAGCTTGAAAGCCTCATTTAAAGTGTACAAAAAATGGCATTGGAAAGTACTTCTATTTAGCAAGGAATATTACAAAACTATACAGTTGAAATTATCCAGTTGTTTGGCGCAAAAAAAAGAGGTCGTAAGACTTAGCAAAGAACAAGAGACTCCAGGACAAAACAATCCCAAATAACTAAATAAAAACAATCCTAAACAACTTGTGCAACAAACTTAAACTAAAGGGTGTTTTTTAGAGGCGGAGACCTTACGATTAGCGGCTGGTTTCTGTGATAGCCGATTTTACAGTTCTCGGTTGTTTTGAGGGTAGTTTGGTTTTACAATTTATTGTGAATAGACTCACGCCGGAGCAACGTTTACAAATTGTTCAAATTTGATCCCCAAATTCAATTGAAAATTTTGTTCAATAAACAAGAATGATAATCTACAAGCCATTGTCGAAATTGTTCATAGGCCGGTGGAATCATTATTTTATTTCCGATTAAAGTTCCCCGTCTCTAAAAGAAACACCTTTTACTTATAAAAAATATTAAGAATGCGACAGTTGCTAGCTTCATAAGCTAAGTAACCTGACAGATAAACCTGACACAGACAATTCCTAATGGAAGGCCACTAGAGGTTTGAAAAAATTTAAAATGCAAGTGCCACCCACAAAAATAGTTGATGGAACCTTGGCTTGCAGCAATAAGTAAAAAGCTGATCTGTTTACCGAACACCTTGAAAAACCTTTAACCCACAAACTGACGGAAACAAAACAGACGGATTATCTGTTCTACCAATTACTCTGAAAGAAATCAAACAAGAAGTTGTGGCGGTTAATGAATTTTCGTTACAAAATTATTAATCACCACAAAACGCAACATCAAAACATCTGAGTCGTAAACCAGATTTAATAATGTTCACCTAAGTTGCATCAGACTATTTCAAATAGACTCAATTAATCTACTCTGTACGTAACGCCATCCAATTAAAAATAGCGGGACTAAAAACATAGCTGAATGAATAATAATTGAGATGCAGTACACAACAAGTAGACGAGCGTTGTTAACAAATCTGCCAATCGCAGCTTGACACGAAAACAATTAGCTGAAGACAGACAGTGACAAATCACTTAACAACCGACCTCTGTCTCATTATTTATATTTTTAATTACGGTCGAATTCGGAAATAAAATATATAGATATAATTGTAAGTTAGTTAGATGATGCAAGCGATCAAGTCGCATCCTAGATAATAAAAGAAATTTAATAAATTGTATAATACCATAATAAAAATATTATAATAAAATATAAGTGAAGAGACTCAATATCTGGTGACCACCGTCGCCGGTTTATAACGGAAAATTGAAAAACAGTGGTTTCATTATCAAGTTCTAAATAACATCAACTAATAAAAGTGGCCAAGCGCATAAAATTACTGAGTTATAAAACTAACAACACGTGCACAAGTGAAAACAAACAAGAACACGCAACCTGGTGAAGGGCAATCTCACACCACGTATCAAAATCACATCCTGATGAAGGGCAATCCTGCACCGAAGTAACGCGAACCCACTACAGTGAAGAGAAAACCCACACCGAAATCAACTAGGGAACAACTCACTGAAAACAACATGGGAGCTACATTCTAACAGGGTGAGAACAAAACACATTTAGGCTAAGAAACAAAAATATTGTAACATATATATGTACTCCAAATTCGACTGTATACATAGAAATATTGAGGTTAGAGCACGAAGAAAAACACAATAAAAAGACGCAATAAAGAAGACTTAACAATACATTACTGTATTTAGGCACACTTCTTTGTGAAAACAGTAGGTTTTCTATCAATTTTAAATACTTAATTTTAAAAAAAGAAATTTATGACGAAATGAAGGGCATGTCGAAGCCACTTCCGACAACTGAAATGACAAAAGACGTCCGACTACAAGACACGCCTACCAGTCACGAAATTGCAACCGCGGGAACAATTAAACTACAGACATTCAGTTGGTTCCAACTCGCAAAAAATTCAATTTGATATCCAGCAAATTAAGTCAGCCAAACAGAAATATCTGCATACTCTTTCTGCACTAACACCAGAGACTTGCAACATGATAGCTGACCTACTAGCAAATCCTCCTACGATTAACCACTACCAATATCTTAAAAACCTCTTACTAGAGCGACTAGCACCTTCGGACGAACAACAGCTCGATGTACTTTTGTCAGGTCAATGTCTAGATGACAGCAGGCCATCCGAGGCACTACAAAACATCCGCACTTTAGCCAGCACTAAAGTAAACAATATAGTAATCCGATCTCTATGGATCCGTATTGCACTAGCCACAAAGTCAACCTTTATACATACTGGCACAAATGGCAGACAGAATGCACGAAGCAATTTTGTCAAATCAGTCTACCAGCAAGCCTACCTTACCAATAAACAAGGTAGCGCAAGAAATTCCTCAACAAAATGCATACCGAGGTCGCGAGGGAACTCGCCGTCCCATACGAGTATAGTATCTCGATCGATGATCAGTTAGCCAGACTCGAGTCTAGGTTGTCCCACCTGCCGTTTTTTGCGGACCAACTCCCGCAATCGATCAACATCACGTGGCGCACAATAAATATAAGGTCAAAAACCCCTATTCAACAACGCCTTCGTAATCGGAACGGCTTGTGCTGCATCCACCACAAGTTTGGTGCGGAGGCGCAAAATTACATACCTCCATGTAATTACTCTACAGTAAAACCATCACAAAATACTGATAATGATCCAAAAAATCTATAAACAGTCCCTCTATCAACACGGCACTCGGCACGACACGAAAACTTAATTGTCTGTTTATCACTGATAAACAAAATAACTTGACTTTTCTAATAGACACGGAAGCTGACCATTCGGTACTTCCTATACGACGTTCGTTAACATCATACTTTTTAAATTTGAATTCTTCACTTCCTAAATCTGATCTAGTTTTATCGGCAGCCAATGGATCTACAATAAACACGCATGGCATAAAACTCCTACAGGTAGATCTAGGACTAAAACGAAATTTGACCCACGCTTTTATTATTGCTGATGTGAAACGTCCGATAATTGGCGCCGATTTTCTGAGCAAACTTGGGCTCTTAGTTGATTTAAGAAATAGAAAGCTGGTTGATTCAGTGACTCAATTGTCAATCAATGCCATGGTAATAAAGGTCAACACACCTACACCAATTCACTACTCCATAACTAATGGTTACGGAACACTTCTGAAAATGTTTCCTTCGCTCACTGCTGAGCCCAACTATAATTTGCCAGTAAAGCATAACGTGGTTCAACATATTCTCACATCTGGGCACTTGCCAGTGAAAAAACCACGTCGACTAGATTCGGTTCGACACAAAGCTGCGTTCATAGAATTCCAGCACATAGTGGCATTAGAAATTTGCAGAACCTTCTGCATCCCCGGTCTCAAGCCCTTTACACTTAGTTAGGACGAAAGATTATTAGAGACCATTTTAATGCGATAACCATCCCGAATCGTTATCTTATTCCCCACATACAGAGTTTCACCATGCACTTGCATGGCTGTATAATTTTCTCCAAAATCGATACTGTCAAAGCGTACCACATTATTTCCGTGGCACCTGAAGACGTGCATAAGACGGCAATTATAACACCATTTGGACTGTAATGAGTTTACGCGAATGCCATTTGGTTTACGCAACGCCGTACAAACGTAGATTCATAAACGTAGTGGCCCACGACTTTAATTTCGCTTTTGTTTACATTGACGACATTTTAGTGGCATCGAACAGTGAAAATGAGCACAAACTCCACCTAAAACAATTGTTTCAGCGTCTTGCCGAGTTAGCCGTGCATATAAAGAGTTCCAAATGCGAATTTGGTGTCTCAACTCTTGATTTTCTCAGCCACATAATTTCGCCTGATGGTATTCTACCTTCAGAGGAGCAGAAAACCAAAAAATCCTAAAAAATATTTTTGGCCGATTAAATGTCAGGAGGCATTCAACAATCTTAAAATTCAATTGGGCGAATTTACCCTTTTAGCGCATCCACTCAACAACGGAAACTTCAGTATCTCCACGGATGCTTCTGTCCTTCAACAATATAATAAAGATTGTTGGCAGCCACTAGGATTCTTCTCGAAGAAGTTATCGGATGCTGAACGAAAGTATTCAGCATTCAACCGGGAATTACTCGCAATATATCTCGCTGTAAAGCACATTAGATACTTTGTCGAAGGTTTGAACTTCACCACATATACCGACCATAAACCTCTGACAAAAGCTATTCAGTCAAAACAGAACTTAATCCAAAACAGTCGAGGCACTTGGATTGCATTAGCCAATTTACCACATCAGACATGTGAAAGATAAACATAACATCGTCGCCGACATACTGTCCCGCACAGTGGACAGCGAAACATCTACCGTCGAATCACCACTCGACCACAATAACGAGTCGCCATTCGATTACAACAAAATTATCAAAGCCCAACAAAATGACTTAAAACTTCAGAAATTACTTTTTGGTTGCGGACGTCATGCTGGTTCTAATATGCAACTATACAGCTATTTAAACTCCCAGGTTTTGAAATATTCTGTGAAACGTCGGCAGCAACCGCTCTTACATCGCCACTTACACTCGTAAGTTGGTAGTAGCTAAGTATTTTTGGCCAAGTATAAATAAAAATGTTACCCTGATAAAAAAGACCCCGGATACGACTTGATAACGCGGCAAATGATCAAAGTCCAATCAGAAAAAGCATTAGGGAGATTATAGCACATAACCAATGGTATATTTAGGCTAAGCTAAGTTCCGAGATAGTAGAAAGCAGAGATAATCGATTCCAAAGCCTAATAAACCGCTAAACGACAAAATATCGTAGAAGCCTAATCCTTACTAAAAACACTCAAATATTTTCGAAAGACTATTTCTCAAGACCGAACACACATCAATTTGAGTTCCGATAAAGGCACTCAACTATAGAACAGGTACACGATCACAGATGTAATTTACGAGGTGCTGGAAAAAAATAAAGTATCTTCATAAAGAAAATATTTGAAGGGTTCCCCAAGCTCGTATTATACATATGGCATACCAATGATCTATTAAACGTAATAGAAGCTAGAATAGGAACGTTTGCCGATGACACAGCTACTAGACACTAAGCTCAGGTGGCACTAAACTGCATTTAAAATATTTTATAAAAATGCACTGGCTTATTGAAAGAAATTCCGAACTAACAACGCACAAACCCTAAAACTTTTCTGGACGTATTGCATTCAGCCATTTAGACTTAAAATCGGAATAAATCAGCGATGAAATACAAAAAAATAAAAGTAGCCATATTCTACAACGAGCTGCTGCATGAAAACGAGAAGCTATTATGTTTTCAAATTACCACCTTTACCTTTTGCCATCAATTGCTTATTAATAATAACAAGCCAAAACCAAGTTAAAAACTTTTTTTCCAATCATGATTGTGAATAAATTAAAGAATAACTCCATGATGACGCCATGAGGTCAATGGTTACTAGCGCTATACTCAAAAAATTGTCGACTAAAATGTACAAATTCACATTCGTTTTAGAATAAAGCTATAATTTAAACCACACTGTTGGAACGAGACTTTCTTGAATCCCATAAAGAGTAATCGATATGTGAACATAATATGTATGAAATTAGTACCTATACGCAAGACTGATTAGAAGTAAATATATTGAACTGATGCTAATCCATTGTTATATTGAGAGTCACTGTATGATATCAAAACTAATTTCCATACTCGTTTAGCAATGCCATTGCTACCGCTCAATATTTTGCATATATATATATTTATATTACATACAATAGCGATCACTGTTTCAAACTGTATATAATTCTAAATAAACAGATCTTCATCAGTTATGTGTCATAACTATTAATGGTTTAGTCATGATCACATGTTATTCTGTAATACTGGGTGATTCATTTAAATACGTAAATCCAAACTTAAATAAACTTGATCGACAACGATGTTGAAAGCTACTATCAGTATGCCATAGTTCCAAAGTGTAAAACTGTAAAATATTCACTGTGAATATTTTTGCTATTTAGTGCCATTATTGTACCATAGATGTAGCGGATGTTAAAAAAAGGGTCAACTTTACTTCGAAATGATCTTTAAAGTCACCTCAAACAAATAAATTAACTACACGATTTTATTACATATCTGAGATTAAAAAAATTTAATTGTATCAATTTAATTGATTCACCCTTTATAATTTAATTAATTGAGTAAAGTATAAAATAGATTATTTCATAAGTTATGTAGTGAAATGAAAATAGTTTTAATTGATACAAATATCTCTATGGACCAATAATTATTAACAGCACATACGATGATTGATTGGCATGATGCTTAAATATTGATGGGATTATATATCAATATAATCATTTAGCGCTGAATAATATATAGGCTATATAGATGGACCACATCGAAACTTATTACTCTTCGAATAGAGAGTAAAGAAATTCTGATTACCGTTAAACGGTTCCCTTTGAAATGAAATAAGCGCTTGCCACACTCATCTATAGATGTATTTGCCGTTCTTGTCGTTTTGCTACAACACAAATTAGCAGGGTATACAACCACCCCGGCAAGCTTTTGAAGCTAGTTTTTACTAATTATATCTGACTTTATAATTTTTGGAGTGCAGACTAAGTTTCTTAAAATGAATATTTAATCAATTCGGATTGGAGCTTCTTTCAACGAGGAGGTGACTTAAATGGAATTTTTAAGCTATAATCAACGTGCTAATCATGTTTGGTGTTGGGAAGTATGTTCCAATAGCTAAAGACAAATGTAAAATAATCTCATATTTTCGTATTTGTACCACGAATGTATTCGTACATTTTTTCCATCTCTTGTTTAATAATTTCACAGTTAGGTCTGTCAGTATTTTTAGACTTTTGTAGATTCTGCACGTCGTATTAGGATACAGTGGCTGTACTGCAGTATTATAAAAGAAAAACGAACGCGTACATTTTGACAAATTTTTTTTATTGTATGATATACACATACTCTCTTCCTTTTTTTGGTATGAAAAAGAATGTACCGTTGTCAGATAGAAAAAAGTAACATTCTGTGTATAGACATCAAAACCCTCTCTATTATATAAGCCGTCTTCAATTTCTCGTGCACGCAGATTACTACTCATTTTACACCCTGCATCAGTATTAGTACTGAAAAATTTTAAATGAAAAAATAAAAATAAAAATAAAAATAAAAATAAAAATAAAAATAAAAATAAAAATAAAAATAAAAATAAAAATAAAAATAAAAATAAAAATAAAAATAAAAATAAAAATAAAAATAAAAATAAAAATAAAAATAAAAATAAAAATAAAAATAAAAATAAAAATAAAAATAAAAATAAAAATAAAAATAAAAATAAAAATAAAAATAAAAATAAAAATAAAAATAAAAATAAAAATAAAAATAAAAATAAAATCCATCAGTATTAGTACTATCAAAATAATCCATATAACAAAAAATTTATATTCTCTTTATTGTCGCACACTACATAATATAAATACACATAGTAATACTATCATAAAAAAAAACAATTTACCCATTGATGTTCCAGATGTCGGAGCGATAGAATATCGTCAAAATTTAGTATAAATATAAGACATTTAGGCGATTATACATATAAAAATATTTTGATTATTTTAAAACGATACCAGTAGCGACATCTAGCTCGTCAATAGGCTAACACATTATGGTAGTACTATGTATATTTATATTATGCACACCATTATATCTAAATTTAAAAATTAGCATTTTACGCTCTCTACTTTTTTACCTTTTAACCTTTCAATGCATATTGTATCATATATGATGCTTCTAATTTATATATTTAAAAGTGGAGTTATATTTTGAAAAGAATTTAACGGTCGATCGATGATCGTTGAAGAGATCGGACGTGTTTTTCTCCTCAATTTTAAAATTAATTTTTTTATTTAAATATCTTTTGTTTTTGTTGTGTTGTTTTTTGTGTTTTTTTTTTTGGTTTTGGTTTGAGTAGCTTTGTGCGTGTGTGTTTTTGGAGTGCTAAAGTGGATCTTGTACTCTGTCGTTTTCCCAGAGATCAGGTATCAGTGCATCATTTCTACTGTGCATTTTTAATTTTTATTTTTAAGTAAATTGGTGTAGGTACATAAGTACCATTGGTGAATTTTTTTTATCTTAAATAAATAGTTATAATAGAAATTTCTCTGAAAAAACGGATACATATCTCCCGTTTTTGTTTTACTGTATACATTGTATTAGTATATGATAGTATTATTTGTATTGTTGAAAATTTTACATACATCTCATCAGAAGAGAAAATTTTATTTAATTCTCTGACCTTCTTGCATGTAATTTATATTTCGTTTAATATTTGTAGGGGTTTTTGTTTTTGTTATTTTGATTTTATTTTGTTGATGCGCTTCATTTAACAGGTGATTACCAAGTTGCGTCGTCGATGCATTGATAAAATTGCAAAATAAAATGTTTTATATTTTTTTTATTTTTTTTTTTATTTGTAGAAAAACATTAATTTTATTGTTAAAAAAAACAAAAAAAAATCATATATGGTAACACAAATACAGTCGTGGTCGGGATTATTTGTATCGTGCAGAGATGGTGTGGTTTGTTCTGCGGGATATTAGCTTGATGAAACAACTATAGGGACAATTTTTTTTTTGTATAGTCATGGTTAGTTGTTGATTTTTCATTTGATGGGACGGAGAATTGGGAGTCTTTGTAGTTCGTGATTCTTTGTACCTCATGATAAAGTTGAATAAAAACTACAAAACTAATCCACATTTATTCACTTTTCCCCGTAAACTCAGTAGGAGGTACTGCCACCGTTGTTATTAACAACTTCTTAAAGGTAATGTTGCATGGATTGGATCAGGTTTTCTACAATTTGGTTAATGATTTGATCCCAAATGAGTTTTATTTCGTCAAACATTTGCATTGTGCGTTTTTTCATTAGTTGTTGTTACTTTTGTTTAATGTAATGCCATAGATTCTCTATAGGATTAAGTTCAGCGATTTGTAACGAGCGACTTGTTGAGGAGCTGTATTGGCATTTGAAGTACTATTCTAAAAGTCAGCAGAAGCTGGCATAAAATTATTAAGAGGTATAGAAATAGGTTGCTCCAGAGATGAACGCCCTTGAGGAACAGAAACTACCGGTGTATTCTCAAACCGAAGAAAATCAGGTGGCACATATGGCGCATCGCGAGACCCAGAAGGATTCGGAAAGTTAACCTGTTGTGTTTTTTTAAATTCAGGTCCAACAGGAGTGACGGTTACCTTCTGCAAGTTGGTCATTTGAGCAGTCAGTAACTGCACCTGAGCCATCAATGACTTCACAATCTCAAATTGGTCCATTGTTGGAGCAGAGTCGGGTTCTATTGTAGTATTTAACTTATTGCGGGAAATGTCTGGTGTAGTTTTAAGAGGTTCCTCCGCACCACCGGAGGGAGATTCCTTCTTTTCTTCCCCATCATCCAGTATTTGATCACATCCACTATTTTTGGCCAATTCTATTGAATGGTTTAATAAATCAGGGGTCTAGAAATAGTTTTACAGCATTTAATAACTTCATACTATTTCCTAACAGGGCACTTGCCTTTTCACCATAATTGGGAAATAAAGCAGCACGCCTTAATCGACCTTGCACATGCAATAACCGAGTGTGAAGACATCGAACTGTATTTTCTTGCTTATCATTTTACAAATCCGGAACGGTGAGGAAAGCATCTTGTATACCTTGTAATTTCATATTACAGGTAGAAATTTCCCTATCAGGATTGGATTTCGCTTTGGGATGCATATGGATAGGAACTATATTTGTGCCCGCTGCTTCGTCTACCAAAGCCTTTCCCAACTGATCCACAGCATCTGGAGAATCAGGGAGAATGGAACGAACAACAAACTCGACCTCCCGTTCATCCATTTTAAAATGTGTCACGTCCATACTGATGCTTTAAAATGCAATAAATGGAAAAATAAAATAAATTTAAAGGATGCCGGGAGTAACAACAGCGTTATCTAAGAAAATATTAGAAAAAAATACTAGGAACTTAAGGCTTAAGGCCCCCCAAACCAAAAAAAAAATTATATAATATGCAAAAATTATACTCCTAGAAAAATTATAGATCCCCGATAAAAGATTATCGGAGCCTAAAACTATATTCAAAAAGAATGAAAACAGGAATAAGAATTTTCAACAAAAATAAAATAATAATTACAAAGTACGAACGGCAATGCGCGTAAAAATAAAAAAATAAAAATATAAAATTAGAAAAATGAACAGAACAAAATTGAAGATCAAATTTTAATATTGTTTCAATTAATTGAATTTCGCTTGTGAGAAAAGAAAAAGGTAATAATTAAAAACTTTCCAAAAATGTTACAAAAAAAAATTTTACCAAAATAAAGAAACTGAAGGGGCGATGGAGGCAAGAGCCGGCCTTACATACCGAGTGCACAACCTTATCATAAGTCCCCCTCTATATATGAGACCCATTCTCAATAAATAAAGAAACAAAAATTATGAAGATAACTAACGATGCACCATGGACTTGTGGCTACAATCGTTAGCTTCACACTTATGTCAAACATTTATGTATTAGTATTTACTATTCACGGCTTGTTGGGTTGACAACTGAATAAAAGACAATAAGGTACAAAGGGCAAAGTTTACCAACTTGAAAAAAATATATTTTTTGTCACATGCAAGTAGAGAAAAAATATATTCTAGAATTATTCCGAGTCGTACTTTGCATGAAGATTGAAGACACAGTAAAAGCGTTCTTAAAAATAAAACTTAAATATTCAATTAATTAAAATTAAATTTAATTAAAATTAATTTACAATAAATTTTATAAGACTAAATATCAAATAAAAAATTATTTGTAATTGTGAAATTTAACATAGTTCAATAAAGTGCAGCAAGTAAAACCACGTATGCAAGTTTTTCTATTCAAGAACTTCGTGTATTCCACCGGCATATGGAGTCAGATATAGGGTGAGATACCCCGTATATGAATTATATATACAAATATCTAAAGTGGTAACCTCGTGACGTGATTGAAACGCAAATAATCCTGCGGGCTAATTAGCATCATCGAGCAAGGAACAGTGAATACAACACAATAAATATAATACAATACATTGCATTACAGTGCATACCACCGGTTAAACTGCGGTTTTAAAAAATTAAGACGCTACATCGTTGTGCGCAATCAAGTGCAAAACGAATCACAACTATAAAAAATCAACGTGCTACACATATTATAACACAGTATATTTCGAGAGCAGCCATTTTGAGCACGTGTTTTGGCATCTCAACAGCAGGACATTTCAAACATTTCATCATCAACATATATATATTACGCATATTAGCATAGCTATTATTATTATTAAAATTCATGTAAGTACCTTTATTGTTTTTTTAAAGTTCTCAAAAAAAACCCAAGGCAAAAGAAAGTATATACAAAATGTTTGATATCGCGTTCGCGTTTTTTGTTTTCGGATTAAGTTTTTTAATGATATGTACATTAAAACGCTGTTTTGTGTCGGGTACAAACGACAATGGAAAGGAATCAAGTCCAACGGAAAACGGGGACCAGGAAAAAAAAGACCAAGTAATTACGTTAACACAGACGCAACTACAGGCACTAATCGATAGCAAGTTCGTAGAATTCCGAAAGTTATTAACCAATCCCGCTGTTTCAGAAGGTAGTAAATCAGAAAGCGTAAAGCATGTGGCCGCATCGCAGGCGCCTTCGGGTGACACGATCGCGCACGTGGCTTTTAAGCCACCGCAACCACTGTATAGCCAAAACCCAAGTGTTTGGTTTGAAATATTGGAACAACAATTTATCGTTGCCAATATCAAAGCCGAAACTACTAGGTACTCACACGCAGTTAGTGCATTAGATTCACGTTTGCACAACACATTCGCGGATTTAATTACTCGGGATAAGGGTGAATTGCCGTATTCAGTTTTTAAGCTGGAGGTTATACGCGTATTAGGGGAATCGGAAAAAACCAAATTGCACAATATCATGCATGGTTTGTCGTTGGAGGACATGAAACCTTCACAACTTTTAGCAAAGTTCAAATTGAATGCTGGAACATTGTTCAATGAAAGTGCCATTAGGCAGATGTGGTTAAGTCGATTACCTCAGCAGGTGCAGATGGTACTCACATTGTTTGAAAACGACGTACCGCTTGCAATTTTGGCAGAGCGGGCCGACAATGTATTTGAGACGATGACGCAAGCTCAAATAAATACGATTGACAAATCTTCTTTCAGGGTTACGCAGACGGAACGTACCGTATCTAGCTCTGACATCGATGACAAATTAGAAAAATTGCGCACGAAAATGCTATCGGAAATAGCAACTTTAATAAACAGCAATTCTCGTTCGCAATCTCGTTCTCGTTCTATGTCACGTTCATTACGTAACAATTCCGGACGATCGATATCACGAAATAAAGAAATAGGCGTTACCGGTGAATGTTTTTATCACCATCGTTTTGGTGATAAAGCTCACAAATGTGTCAATGGGTGCAAATATTATATTGCAACGGCGGGCACTAACAAGTCAGAGAACTCAAAAAATTAAAGGACCCTCAGCTTTCGGCGACGAGCTGCGGCGGGCAAGAGTCAAGTCGCCTATTAATTTATGATTCCAATAATAAAATCAGATTTTTAATTGACACGGGGGCAGATGTCTCTGTTTATCCGGTCAAACTTACAAAAATATCAACGGCTAAGCCGGCTTTCAATTTGTTCGCAGCAAACGGTACTCCCGTACGTGCATTCGATTCGCGGAATTTTAAACTCAATATCGGGCTACGCCGGGATTTCTTTTGGGATTTCATAATCGCTGACGTGTCCATACCCATAATCGGGGCGGATTTTCTAAAAAAAACGGGCTTGTTAGTTGACATACAAAGAAAAAGACTAATTGATCCGTCTACTTCCCTGTACACCTCCGGTGTCTTGTCAACTAACCGAAGTTTTGCATTAACATTTATCGATAAAACGGGTTTAGATCCCGCCGTCCAACAAATAATCAATGAATTTCCCGAAATTACGAGAACTTCTCTCAGTTCGGACAATATTGGTCACGAATGGTCCACCAGTAGTTTGTAGGGCACGACGGTTAGCCCCAGACAAGCTGAGAATCGCAAAGGCTGAATTCGAGCATTTAACGTCGCAAGGTATTTGTAGGCCGAGCAATAGTGCATGGTCAAGCCCGCTTCACCTTGTTAAAAAGAAAAACGGTGAGTGGAGACCGTGTGGCGACTATCGCGCACTGAATAAAATTACCATTCCTGATCGTTACCCTATTCCAATTCTGCAGGATTTTGCACACCAGCTTGAGGGGTGTAAAATATTTTCAACTCTGGACTTGATCCAAGCGTATTACCAGATACCGATCGAACCGGGAGACATACCAAAAACGGCAATTGCGACCCCTTTCGGGTTATTTGAGTTCTGTCGCATGACATTCGGGTTGAGAAATGCTGCACAATCCTTTCAGCGGTTAATGCATTCCGTTTTATCCACGTTGGAGTTTTGTTTTGTGTATTTAGATGATGTTTTGGTTGCATCTAAATCTTTCGAACAACACTTGGAACACCTTAAACTGATTTTTACTCGATTTAAGGAGCATGGTCTGGTAATTAGGGTCGACAAATGCGCATTTGCACAGCAAGAGATTAAGTTTCTGGGACACACAGTGTCAAGCGAGGGTATTTTGCCCGCACAAGAACGGGTACAAGCCATTCAAAATTTCGAGCGACCAACTAAAGTCAAACAACTCAAACGTTTCCTCGGGATGATTAATTTTTATTGGCGTTTTATTCCGGGAGCAGCCGCCGATCAGCTACTGCTAAATGATTTCCTAAAGGGATATAAGAAAAACTCTAATGTGTTAATTGCATGGACTGCAGAATCAGATCAAGCATTCACAAATTGCAAAAACAAGCTTTCTCAAGCCACGTTACTGGCGCATCCTTCCGCCTCCGCTCGGATGGCGATTTTTGTTGATGCTTCAGACGTAGCAATTGGCGTGGTGGTGCAGCAGTTCGTTGAAGACGTATGGCAGCCGCTCAGTTTTTTTTCGATCAGGCTTACGGAGGCTCAGAGAAAATATAGCACGTACGACAGAGAGCTACTAGCATTATATTCAGGCATCAAACATTTCCGCTACTTATTGGAAGGTCGAGAGTTCACGGCATTTACTGACCACAAACCATTGATATTCGCATTTAATCAATGTTTGAACAAAGCGTCTCCCCGACAGTTCAGGCACTTAGACTTTATAAGTCAGTTCACAACGGACATCCAACACGTTGCGGGAATCGACAATGCGGTGGCAGATGCTCTCTCGCGAATAGACCAGATCGAATTCACCGAACAAATCAATTACGCAGAAATCGCAGAGGCGCAAATCGTAGACGATGAACTTAGGCAATTGTTGGTGGAAGTTCCAACTGGCTTAAAGTTCGGAAAAAAACCATTAGCATTCAACTCAGACAAATTTTTATACTGTGACACATCAAACGGCAAAGCTAGGCCTTTCATTCCTCTAAAATTTAGGAAGCAAGTTTTCGAGGCATTTCACAATTTGTCACATCCGGGAGTCAAGGCGTCGGTAAAGTTGGTAACAAAAAATGTTATTTGGCCGTCAGTTAAATACGACGTTAGGGTCATGGCGCAAAGTTGTTTAAAATGTCAAAGGTCGAAAATAAACAGGCACACAAGGTCCCCTATGGGCACCTATGCCTTAGTGTCACAACGCCTGACGGAAATCCATCTAGACATTATTGGTCCACTACCGGTATCCGAAAATCAAAGGTACTGCGTTACAATAATAGACCGCTATACTCGATGGCCAGAGGCAATACCCGTACCCGATATTTCTGCGTCTACAGTTGCATTTGCTATTTTTTCTACGTGGATTGCCAGGTTTGGTGTGCCACAGGTGATAGTCACTGATCAGGGAACTCAATTCGAGTCACTGTTATTTGCCGAGTTGGCTAGTTTGCTTGGGTTCGAAAGAAAACGTACTACTGCCTACAACCCCAAATGTAACGGGATGATTGAAAGATGGCATCGCACGTTAAAAGCGGCAATCATGTGTTACGAGCGGACGCTCGTCCATGATTGGACGGTATTTTTACCATCGATCCTACTCGGGCTACGGACTTCGTTTAACGAGGAGTTGCAAACAACCCCAGCAGAACTGATGTTTGGGACAGGTCTACGCGTCCCAGGAACATTCATTGACACGACGATTAACAAAAAAATACCACAGTCCGAATTAATCATAAAGCTCAAAAAACATTTTGAAGAAATCAGACCGACGCCTGCGTCTCGCCATAATAACGACAAGGTTTTCGTCAGTAAGGATCTAGCGACTTGCTCACACGTATTTCTACGTACCGATGCACTGCGAAGGTCATTGCAACCACCTTACTCCGGACCGCACTTAATCGTTACTCGGGATGACAAATTCTTTACGTTAGAAGTTAACAACAAACATGTTAAAATTTCTATCGATCGTTTAAAGCCATGCTTCAAGGAAAACGAGAATTTCTGCAATCCACAGGATAAGCTATCGGACACAGCAGTAAGTGATCCGACTACAGCAACATCTCGCCCAAACAAAAAAGTTACGTTTGACTTGCGGCCAGTACCACAAAACACAGCAAATCAAGCTACAACCAGGACAGGTAGAGTAATTAAAATTCCTGCCCGCCTGCGGAATTGATTCCAAAGCCGTTAATCAAATAATATTGTTTCGTAAAAACCTAGTTTTCACTGGTAGGGGAGTAATGTGGCTACAATCGTTAGCTTCACACTTATGTCAAACATTTATGTATTAGTATTTACTATTCACGGCTTGTTGGGTTGACAACTGAATAAAAGACAATAAGGTACAAAGGGCAAAGTTTACCAACTTGAAAAAAATATATTTTTTGTCACATGCAAGTAGAGAAAAAATATATTCTAGAATTATTCCGAGTCGTACTTTGCATGAAGATTGAAGACACAGTAAAAGCGTTCTTAAAAATAAAACTTAAATATTCAATTAATTAAAATTAAATTTAATTAAAATTAATTTACAATAAATTTTATAAGACTAAATATCAAATAAAAAATTATTTGTAATTGTGAAATTTAACATAGTTCAATAAAGTGCAGCAAGTAAAACCACGTATGCAAGTTTTTCTATTCAAGAACTTCGTGTATTCCACCGGCATATGGAGTCAGATATAGGGTGAGATACCCCGTATATGAATTATATATACAAATATCTAAAGACTACTGGAACGACAGAACTATCGGTTCAAATACCAAACGGCAGACACGACGGACACGCTTCCATGCTCCAGGTGCATGGAACTTAAGCTTACGCGTTCAACAAAATCAAACAACACTAGGGCTGGAATTGCGATGAACGCGCTCACCAAAGTAGTCAGGACTGACATTAAATTTAATTCATGTAAAATAAATGAGCAGATAAACTGCCAGGATTTAAAGATTATAAGAAAATTTGAGAAACTAAAGTTCGAAAGGACTATTTTCAATTCAATTTCAGATGAGTTGTTCCAACCACAATCATACACCACACGGCGGAAATGGGGAAACTGATCTAACCATTGAACTGAAAATAGGGGTGGCTTACGCATCGGTGCTTAATCATACAGCAAAAGCTGGTTACAATACCAATGAGTTAACCACCGGGCTGAGGAAATACTGATATCATCATTTGTGAAAATCAAACAGACCACAGTGCTGGATAGTACAACGAATGATAATATCAGTCAAAAAAAAAATGTGAAAAATAATAAGACGAAATAAGTTAGAGTTTTAAGCCAAATGCTTAGGCGCCACTGTAACGGATCAAGGTGCGAGTCCTATAAGTGCCATTAAAACGACACCATTGAGATCCGCACCCCGATGGCGTTAACAGAAATCTTCTAGCAGAGGCCTTGCTGCGGTATGATAGCCGGCTAGAGCTCAGGGTGGGGCGTGTGTTTTGCAAGGCATGCTTCGAATATTGAATAACCGCAGGAAAGGATTAGACAGGAAGACTTGAACAAGTTGGCACGCAACCGGACTTGTAACCATCACATCACGAAAAATAGAAAAAAAAATCACTAAATAAATTTTAACAGTAATTTTAATTAAGAAAAAAAAAATATTAACAGAAAAACAATAGTAACGATTTTGAGAAAAAACAACGAATAAATAAAATATAAAAACTTAAATAAATTAACAAAAGAAACAAAAAAAAAAATCTTAAATAAATAAACACAAAACTTAATTAAAACAACAAAACACATTTTTAATACTAATTTAAAACACATTAAAGAAATAATAATAAATATAATATAAATAAAAAAACTTAACTAAATTTTCCCCCTTTTTGTCTCGTCCATTAACGTAGTAACTTGTACGAAGTCTGCTTTACTCATATCTAGGTTCATTTCTCCGGCCGTTATCATTTTTAGCACAGTAAATTTGCCGGTGGTTTTATATGTTGCTTTGTCATAATCATCGATCTTATCACATATCGATTCCATTAAGTCTGTTAAATATACTCAGACAAAATTTAACAATTTTTATTTATTTTTTTTCACTCTTGCTGATTGCTTCTTCGATTTCATTTACGTTGGCCTTGCATACATGACCTTTAACTTTTTTCGATGTAAATCACTGTACGCAATAAACACTTATAGACAACAACAACGAATATTTATAAAATATTTACATTTTATTTTTTTTACTATTTTTTTTTTTTGTACAATCAAAATTCAAAATTTAAATACAACTTTTTAGTAAATATGTCTCATATATATAACATCTACCGTGAACACGTTTCGATTCACTTCTTGATTAATTTTTCTCAAAATTTATACTAACACTCTTTTCGAATTACACACAAACACCCTTTATATACCCACTCATTACCCGTTACTTATTTTGTAAACAAACAATATAGGGGCAATGAGCAGGTATACAACATAAAAAAAAATAAATTTTAAAATAATTTAAACAACAAAAAAAAATTCGGGGGTAGACACATAAATAAATTTAACACAGAGGAACGAAAACAACAAGTCGCTCGTTACAGATTTGTGGTGGCCATTCTATAGTTTGTTGGCCCACATCTTAAAGAAATTTAGTTATAAATTTACTTTTGTGGATTGGAGTTCTTATCATTTTACATCTGGAAACTACTGCGGAAACTATTCATTAAGGGCCTCCAAATATGTGCTTGAAGTAACTTTTCCGTTCAGCATTGGGAGATCTCCTATGCCATTATAGCTAAATGAATTACCATTGTTATGTTATAAAACTTTTTTTATTGAGATGTCGAATAAAAATAATATGTTCTGTAGCTTCCTTCTAAAGAGGCACGATTTCTAAGTTTAACAAATCAATTTGTAAGTTTAGGTTAAACTTACGATTTGTAAGTTTAATCTAAAAATATAATAAATTAAATGAAGCAGTTAAGGCGTTTCTGGCCATATACTGAATCTGCAATAAATTGAAACTTTTCCTAACGGCTATTTTAAACCATAAACATTCGCTTTTCTCTTGTTTGACAATTAAGTTGGTAATCATATCGATTTAAGGCGACTTCACGGTTCAGTTTATTCGTTCATTCAGTAATTTTATATTGGAACGATTTGGTTTCCATCTTGTTTAAAATGGAAAACTTTTGACATCATTCATATTATTTGTGGTTAAGCATATTGTGATTTGATAAACATATTGTGAGGTTATAAATACAGTGGGATCCAATAAATATATATTGTGAATTGTGATGTGATAATTAATATACAATTAGTTGCAATAACATATTCAATGTATTATATATTTATTGATATACATACATATTATTTCCGCGTCAAAAAATATTTTTCAAAACAAATGCTTGGCTTTGTATCTTTCTCTTTTTGTTATGCTTTTCCTTTTACTCGATGTTCGTTCAAACAAAAATATAAAATTAAACCAACTCTTGTGAAAATTTTCTTAAGAAAGTCACATGACTTTTTTGAGTTATACAATTGGTTGAAAAAATTGTTTGAATGAATGAGTGAGCGAGAGGGTTGAACTGTCTTTAAGAGATGAAGTCGCCTTTAAGACATGACATTTTAAATTTCAAGTGGAACTTTTCTTTGAAATAACTTTATCGGCCAATATTTAAATTTTTTTTTAAATTTTTTGTATTTAATTCATGTAAACTTTTCTGAGGCCAAATATCTTCTAACTTTTTTGCGGTTAACTTATCGTACTATACTTTATGCCCTCACATGCCTAATCAAAGATGCTTGAATTCAGGTTTACTTTGCATATCATCCATATACACATATTGCATTGCTCCAGCCAATCTATGTCAAAGGTTTTGGTCAATAAATTCTGCCCTCCAATAGAGAGTCATATTTGTGTTCATTGTCATCACCGATCGCAAACAAGAGATGAAAGAGCCCTATTACGTTTCTTCCCGTTTGGATTCGAACCCGGAATCTCCCGATCCTAACAACGCTAGCCTTAACCACTGCACCAACTGTTCGGCGGCCAATTTTTAACTTTCCTAAATTATACCGTTAACAACTTAAAATATAGTCACAGATATAGTATTCAAATAATTTATTTTAGCAAACAATTTTTAACATGTCAGAATTTGCTTATTATTATGTAAATGCAATGTTTTTAGTTTGTATTTAGTATTTAGTATTTAGTATTTAGTATTTAGTATTTAGTATTTAATATCTTTATATTTTAAATTTGCATTTATTATGTACATTTTATATTTTCAAAACGAAAAACATTTTTTTTATAATTATATAATTTTTATATTCATATCTTATATACCGTTATATGGTCGTTCGGCGAACTTGCTTTAAATAATGCTATTGGCAACGAAACATTTCGATTGTTTTAGATTAATCACTTTTAACCCACATGAAAAATATGTATTTTTGACTGTCACGGTTATTGCAATAGCCAATGAGCGCAATATAAAAAAATGGATGATGCGTTTTATTTCAGTTTTTATATTAACCAAACGCAGACAAATATGAATGTGCACCAAATATAAAGAGTCACCTGGTTTGATTTTCATTTGTCCGCTGCACAAAATATCGAATTATGTTTTGTTGTTGTATGAGGAGTGGAATCACAAAATATAAAAATTGGAATATAGGTGACAATACGATTGAATGATTTTTTGAAGTTGTTGTTAGTTTTTATACAATGCCATAGATTCTCTATAGGATAAAGATCGGATATTTATGGTGACCAGTCTATAGCTTCTTGACCCAAATCTTCAATAAATTTAGTTATAAATTTACTTTTGTAGATTGGAGGATTATTTTGCTGTAATAAGTGTGTTCTTAACAATTTGGGATTTAATGTACATTGGACGTGTTGTTCCGGCCATTAGTTTATGGACAGTATATTTTGGTTACTAATCATAATCAAGGTTTTGTTTTGTAATTGTATAGCTGCCCATCTTCAGGATTTATTGCTGATCGAAGGGAGGAGAGGGAGTAGGGGTTGTACAGACTAGGATGAAAGACTTAGCTTGATGTATGGAACATTGGATGGATAAAACTTACATGGGGGGTTGTATGTGAGTGTGAATAGCACAAAGTGTGGGTACGCAGATGACGTATTGGGAAATAATTGATTTGTTTTATACATCACAGGGGTGGATGAAGGTAGTTGGCATCGGTTGCATTGAGATGTCTGCATAGGAATGGAAAGATTGTTTACTTCGGGAAAACAAGTTAATAATTCGCGCCGTAATTTTGAGTGTGTAGAGGGGTGAAGGATTGATGAGGGATCATATGAACGTAGATGTGGAAGATGGATGACAGTATCTTGTCCTCATACATACGCCGGTGCGGGGCCATAGTGACGTTATCATATATTTCGTGACCTATATAGTACTGTTTCAGTTATCTAAAATATTGTACATGTGTTGTTTAGGCGGGAATACGTGGGCGGTGCGGTTGTTTTGGGAAGGTCCTGACTATTATTGATAAGCTATTAGTGATATATATCAATAATGGTCGGAACTTTTTTAGTGCAGCTGCATTGTTCATGTGTTTTCGTTTGTAAAGGGCAGTGTTTTGAATGATTGAGGTAGTGTTATATGGGTCGTGAAGTTTATGATCACGTCATTGTGGTTTTGCATTGGTGTGTGTGTGTGTGAGTACGGAACATTGTTGTTTATTTTTTGTGATCCATTTGTTGACAGTGTTGGTGTTCAGTGTATTTTTGTGTTCGTGTGATTTTGAATGGGTTTTTTGTTTCGTTGTATACTTGGGATTGTGGCGTGGGTTTTTGGCTTGTTTTTTTATTGGGTGAGTGGTCTTTTATTCATGTGCGGACGGCTCGGTGCAACTGATGTTAATTATATTTGTTTGTTTTTGTATGTATGAGAAATTTTGTTTGTTTTCTAGTGTGTTTTCTGGGTGTGTTTAGTGGGTTTTGTTTGTTTTGTGTTTTATATGTTAAAGTTGGGTTTTTTATCTTGGTCTGTATATTTTTTTTTTATTTTTTTTCTGATATTAGGGGGTCTTGAGGATGGGCAGTTGGCCCGAGGTATCGATATAGTAGTAGGACAGGATTTTGACTGTGATTGGTGGCAGAATTGTGTGGTTTATAAATTGTTGGCTAGAGCATCATGTTTGGTGAATTGATATTAAATTGCAAATAGCCACCAGCCGTTACATGAAAAAAAATGTATTAACTTACCAATTTACACTCGGAAACCATTGCATATTCATTAAGGGCCACCAAATATGTGCTTGAAATAACTTTTCCCGGCAGCATTGTGAGATCTCCTATGCCATTATAGCTAAAACACCCCAAACCATTACTTCGCCTCCTCCGCTGTGCCGAGTTGGCATTGTTATGTTACGAAAGTCTCTTTATTGAGGTGTCGAATAAAAAATATTTCTTTCCGTAGCTTCCATCTAAAGAAAAGGATGATTCGTTGTTTCATAATATTATCCACCAGAACTCAGAAGGTTTCGCTAAATAGGTACGAGCAAAGTTTAGCCAGTTTTTTTTATTATTTTTTTTTATTATTCTTCTGGCTTATAAATGGCTTCTTTTTACATTCGCTTCACAAAGTGGTCTGTGTACAGTTTTGACACTAATTTTTATTTCTCTTACTTACTGTTTATCTCACTTAGAACAGATTTTCCTGTACTCAGAGAGTCTCTTTGCACAAGCGTAGTGTTCCTTAGGAATTGTATTTCTTTTACGCCCCCTTCCCTTAGGCACTTTAGGATTTTAAATTTCTAAATTTGATTCATCACCAAATTTTTAAGGCAGTTTATACTTTACCTGGCAAAAACTAATCCAATTTATTACAGCCTGTGGCTTGCAGAAATTAAATTATATTATTATATTATGAATTAATTAATAATTAGTTTCAGAGTAATTAATAATTTTCGGGCAAAAACTAACAATTTATTACAGCATATGGCTTGTAGGAATTATATTATTATATAATTATGTTATTATATTAAGAATTAATGAATTTGTAATTTCAGATTAAAAATAAATTCAATTTATTACAGCCTACGGCTAAGAGCAATTAGTTCATAATTAGATTCTGTTTTCAGGGTACCATTGCAGATTACAGATGAATGGTGTCACACTGGAGTTGCTGATAAGAGATGGCAGAATGCAGAGCAGTACAACAAAAATGTGATTGTCTTACACTTACAGTAGTTTGAATATTGGATGCTGGGAAATCGGACCAATTAAGTCATAACTAACATACTTTTCCTTTCCCTAACCCACAAAAATTTACTAACTATTGGCCGCCAAGGTGTCTGTAATCGGGTTGATCTGTAACGAGCGACTTTGTGGTGCTCGTTCCCCTGGGACCGAAAATAATTATGTGTTGTCAACACCAGTTTTTTTTTTTATATATTTAATTTATTTTGTACGTTTGTGTTGTATACCTGCTCAATTCCCCTAAATTAATTTTTTTTAAATGAAGTAACGGGAAATGAGTAGTTATAAAAAGCCGTGTTTTGTGTTATTCGGGAGAATTTTTTATTGAATAAGAAAAATGTATGAGTTGAGTAGAGTTGTTGGAGTAAAATTGATGTGAAATGTTCGTAATGTTGTGTTTTTGCTATTCTTAAATAAAATTAAATAAAAACAAAATTTCTATTTTATATAAATAAATAAAGTAATGTGAAAGATAATATATAAAGACAAATATCAGTTTTAAATTAAAAAAAAAAAAGTTCATTAAAATTTGTTTAAATTTACAGTAAAAAAAAAAAGAAATATTGTAAATTGAAGTTTTTTTTTGTCGTGTGTGTTTGCTCGATTTTATCATGCTGATCGTACTCTAACAGCAGTTGCTAGTGAATTGGATAGTTTTGATGGTATAGAGCAGAAGTCGTTCGCGGCTCGTCAGGCGATTGAGACAAGGACATTATTGTGTACTTGCGATTACAAATCAAATAATGGCACGTGCAGTTCGTGCTAAATTTCCTGAAAAAGTATTTTAAGAAAGTTTAGCGGGACAATTATGGGTTGGGGCGGAATGTCTTGCCGCCGGTTCATCGATAATTAATCGTGAAGAAGAAAGTGCTGCAATAAAACCGTTAACAAAAGCTGTTACAACAGTTTGCATAATGTACGTAATTTATTATGTGAACAGTGCTTTCGTAATAACATTCACCGAAACTCTATACGAAAGTTTAAAAATATTTGTTTTTTTGCCGAATTTGAATTATCGTACGTATCGGCCAGCCATGGCACAAGTAAAATCGGAACCAGAACGTGAAATGCACGGTAAAGGTGGTTATGATTTGAACACATTCATACGAGTACAAGCTTGCTGATCTTAGGAATTCACAAGCCTTCATCACACCTACAAACTTTTTATAGTATCACACATCCTAATATATAAAATTAATTTTTAAATTTTAGGAGAAACAAAAGCATGCAAATCTAAAATTGTTATACTCGTCGACACTCTTTAATCAATGAATACGATTTTTTTAACACATTTCGTAATTTAATTTAAGTTTTTATTTTTTCATTTTATAAATGTCTCGATGTATAAATGTGATGGTAACAAGTCTGGTTGCGTGCCGACTTGTTCAAGTGCCTTCCCGTCTTATCCTTTCCTGCGGTTATTCCAGCTTCTAAACATGCCTTGCAAACACCACGCCCCACTCTGAGCTCTAGCCGGCTCTCATACCACAGCAAGGCCTCTGCTAGAAGATTTCTGTTAACGCCATTGGGGTGCGGATCTCAATGGTGTCGTTTTAATGACACTTATGGAACTCGAACCTTGATTCGTTACAAATCTCAATAATTTAACTAGTATCCTTCCATACCTTCCAAGTATATGTAAAACCGGGTGTACTGTGGGCCCGGCGCTTTCCGGGATATCCTGCTTAATGCTTGGCAGTACATTCAAAATCAATCAAAATCAATCAAGTGGAGTTAACAGTTAACTGTTAAATATTTTAACAGTTTGGTAGTTTTATTTAAATTTTTCACTAAATGTGAACTTAAAAATAACCCACGATGATATTCCATCGAAAATGTTTGTACTATATATTGTACTATGTCTTGTTTCGTTCAATTAAATTACATTACTTTCTTCATTTGATGGTAAACTACACAAATCAAAGGTTATAGACGGTTCATTTGATCTAAAGACTCAAAACATTTATGTTAACCAACACTTAACAAACAACATCAATTTTTTTTGGTTTGTTTAAAACAGGTCATGCACTGAAGGGTTAAATTTTATTGTTTTTTGACGATTATTACGCTCTTTTGTTTTTTAGTATGCGAACGTTATTTTGTTTTTTACACTATATTCGCTATCATATACCGAAACTTACAATACGAACGCAGTGTTAAAATACGATTCATTAGTATGCAATGAATACATACTCGTGGTAACATTTCAATATAAAGTAAGGTTAAAATAAATATACAACAATTGTTTTTATTAATTAATATATCACACGAACACCTACAATTGGTGACCTGCAACGTGAAATAAAACGTAATATTAGTGAGGCATAATTTTTTTAAAACGTGTGATTCGGAACAAAACTTTATTTCCGACCGAATAAGATAATTTTTTTTTTTTTTTTTGGTTAAGCACATTTTTGCAAACATCAACATATTTCGTGTCAAGTGCAATTACAATGTTACACGCTTGTAACAGCGGTCGATACAAGTATATTATCGCAAGTAAACGAAGCGGTCATCAAGCCATCGGCAACGGAAAAGTACGACAACTTAAAAAAAGAAATGGGAGAGCGATACGCAGTTTCAGAGCACACGAAATATAAAACTTTTTTCGAAGGTGTTCAGCTTGGTGATAAAAAGTCGTCATCTCTTTCTCAATGAGTTGCGCGCATTGGGGGAGACAAAGTCATCGAAGTTTTATTGAAACAAATGTGCGGGTACAGCGTTTACCATCGTATGATTGTATCAATCCTTTTGACGACAAAGCTAAGATGGCTGATAAATTAATCGAATTGTGTGATTCAAATTACCGTGACTTCAGCAAGTGAATTTTTGTCAGTAGCAAACGCTTCATATATATTAATATATATTACGTTGCTACAGGCTCAGATAGAGAGTCTGACGCAACGCATCAATAAAATGGAATGTCAAAATCACTCACGACCCCGATCAAAAGAGCGATGATATAAAAGAATCAACATAACTATATATTTATTAATTAACTATATATTTATTAAATTTTTTTTTAACTTTGCAATAATTTAGCAGAGAACAGATAGGTTTTATGTCCCTTAAAAGCTAATCCGCTCCCCACTAAAAAAAAAAATAATAAAAAATAAAAATAATTATAATTTAAGTACACAGTAATTATATAAGATAAAATAGTTAAAAATATAATACAACAAAAAATCCAAAATAAAATAAAATAAGTAATAATACACAGGTTAAAAATATACAGGTAAATTATATCACAGTTCACAGATAATTATCCGCTAGTTCAAATGAGTCTTTAAATTTTTCTTGAACTTGAAGACATTTTCAGATCTTTTAACAGTATTCGGTAAATCGTTATAGATGTGTGGACCAATAAATGATATAGACCTCCTACCAAATTCAGTTTTAATTTTATAACACACAAATATTGAAACTCAATATTTGATAGCATTGAAGACATGGTTAAACATTTGTACATATATAATAATGCGTTAATTGGCAGAATACCTTCAGTTATATTTTTATATAACTCAATAGAGGGAAACATGTGCAGAAGCTTAAAGATAGCTTTATAAGTTTTGTTTTGTAAGATCTGTAGCTGTTTTAGCTTATATTTCCTAGCACTGCCAAAAGTAGCAATCGCAAAATAAAATCTGCTGTGAATAAATGAAAAGTAAATCATTTTTAAAACGTGCTCTGAGACAAAGGAAGCAAGTTTCCTAATCAAATAAATAAACGGACTCACTTTTAGACTCAACATATGAATGTGTTCATTCCAGCACCTACGCTTATCAAGTATGACTCCAACATATTTTAGTTTATCAACACGCTCGATGATAACATTTGAATCCTGTAAGGGTTGGACATGACAGTGAGGTAAAAATGGGGATTGGAAAATAATAAATTTGGTTTTATTAAGATTAACTGATATTTTGTTTAAATTAAAATATTCCAAAAGCACAGTGAGGTCGCTTTCCATATTCATCATGGCATAAGTGCAATCTTTAGAATTATAGAATATTGCGGTATCATCGGCAAACATTTTAGTTTGACCAGCAAGTGGCAGGAGGGATATATCATTTATGAAAATCAAAAATAGAATAGGCTCAAGTACACTACCCTGTGGAACACCACAATTAATAGTTAGAGTGCTGCTATACACCATTTATTGCCACAAACTGTTTGCGATTTTGAAGGTAATTCGTTAAAAGATTGTAAGCTAAGCCTCGAAAGCCGTAGCAGTACAACTTGTTTAGAAGTAGGCAATGATCAATACAGTCAAATGCTTTATGAAGATCTAAAAATAGGCCACATATGTACTCTTGATTGTCAAAAGCACGGTATATCAGGTCAATAATCTCAATTAAAGCATTGTCTGTACCAGACCCCTATTTAAAGCCATATTGATGACAGTAGAAAAAATTTAATTCGTTTAGATAAGCCATCATACGATTTACTATTAATTTTTCTAGTATTTTGTCGAACACAGACAAAACAGAAATAGATCAATAGTTAAATATAGGTGACACTTTTGCAATCTTCAAACAATCAGGATACATACCGGTTGCAAACACTACATTGAATAAATTAGTCAACAGGTGAGAGAAAAATACTGAATTACGTTTTATTACAATGTTAGGAATATTATCATAGCTACTATAAATTTCAGAAGCCAAAATTGGAGCCAAAAAGAATGAATTAGAATTGGAATTGTGTAGGTTATAAAATTCAGTATTGCCATTACTTGTAGAAGAGAACCTGGGACCAACATTCACAAAATAGCTATTGAATAAGTTTACAATACTAGAAAGGTCTTTGTACTCAACATCGTTGTGCACAATGGAGTAGATATTCTCTTTAGTATTGTGTTTCATAAATTGATTTATTTGATGCCAAACTTCCTTTTGATTTAAATTCTTAAACAAATTTTTAAAATAATATTTTTTGGAGAAGTATTTTTTAGATTTGATCTTTTTATTAAGTGAATCTAGTCTGTCTTTAAACGTACAGTTATTAATATTTTGTTTGAATCTTTTAAGGATGCAATTTTTTTGTTTTATTAGATTCCAAAGATCGAGATTCATTCAGGGACAATTACTAGCATTTTGAATTTTCACTATTGCTTGTTTAGATTTCGTATGTTGAAGTTTGTTATATTTTCCAAAGATTAATTTTAAGGTTAACTCAGGATTATGCATTTCAAACGAGGTAGAATGCAAAAATTCATCGAAATGCTGATTGACTTTTTCATATTTTACAGTTTCCAGTTTCTTATTCATATATTTCGGTTTAAACATAAATTTGGAGAAAATAAAACTATGATCACTGATGCCAGATTCAATTATTGAGTTAAAAACTGGTTCAATATTGATAAAACTGGTAATAGCATGATCCAATATATTACCACTCACTGGTCTGGTAGCAAATGTGTTAGTAACAATAATTCCATTTACTTAGCAAGGTGGAATTGTACTCATGAATAAGTTTTAAATCTTTATTAACTGGTATGTTCAAATCTCCAACAATAATAAAGTCGTAACTAGATTTATTGCTACCCAGAAGATCAAAAAATATGTAGTATCCCAGAATTCCAAAGTATATGTAGTATCAGAGCCCGGTGGTTTATAGATTCCACAGACATTAGTTAGATTAAACTCCAAGAGTTGAACACAAATGAACTGAAAAGGCATAGTCTCATCATCGATGTTAAGGATATTATAACGAATATCATGCCTGATGAACATTGCAATTCCTCCCCAGATTTGTGATCTCTACACGAGAAGATATTTGAGAAATTTTTAATATTATAAGAAAATATACTTGCGCTTTTAATAAATGTTTCCGTTATAACTATCAAATGAATATCAGTAAGTAAATGTAAACGATCAATAAAATTTAGGAAATAGTCAAACTTACTTAGATCATTCATGCCCCAAATATTAAATTGAAGTACACACAAGCTTTTGGAAGAACGATTCATATCAATATGGTCCAACGAAAAATCATCAATATTCGTAAAATAATTGTTATAACAATTGGCTTTTAAAAATTTAAAACTCATTAATAAAATATTAATAAATAAATCTAAAAATATAAAAAATAGAAAACTTCAAAAATACGCCAAGAATTTGAAAAACCGAATTTAAAAAACTGTACAATGCCAAAATGTTAGAAATATTTGCAAACAATAAGACGTGGTAGTGTGATATAACCTTTACAATATAGAATTTAGATACCAACTTAACGAAATCAAAAATAAACAACTATACAATGCCAAAATGTCAAAATTATTTGTAAACAAAAATATAAACAAATACATTATTGTACCAAATTCAGGTGCACTTAATAAAAAAATGCTTTACACAAATATTGATGCTTTTTTAATTGTAGATATGATTTAAGCCAACTTTTGTGATCTGTACCCCGATTTTGTTCTTTTTTTAATCCATTCTAACGCAAGAGAATTGAAAATTTCGTATACGTATACAGTGTATAATGGCCGTGTTTTTTTTTTTTTGATATCGGAGAAATCAGAGAGATCAGAGAGATTATTTATCGGATATATCTGATAATTTTTTTCTCCGATTTTTATCTATCAGATCGAAAAAAATATTTTTTGTGTTATTTTTTAGTACCAAAAATAATAAATTATTTTATGAATTTCAGCATTAAACTCCCTAAATTAAAGTTTTATTTGTCACCTGATAGCTCAACATTAATCGGAGTCGCTTTAGAATTTACTAAAAAATATAAAATAATATGTACATTTTTTCAGAGTAAAAAGATCGTATCCGATAATTATCGGAGCGTAAAAAAAACGACACAGAGAGATAATTTTTTTCTCGGATATTAAAAAAAAACTCATATCTGAAAATTTGACAGTAAATTTATCTCTCCGATTTCTCCGATATCAAAAAAAAACAGACCCAATATAAACATTTATTATTGTGTGATTCAATTTTATTTTAATGTGTCCGTTTAATTCTCATGTAAATTACGCCTAAATGTTGTTTCAATAAAGCCTAAATGTCGAAGCGGTTGAATTCGGGTACCGCATGAGTATTATTTTCCCTACCTTTCGATGTGACGATAGATGGCTTATACATACAAAATCAAAAATCAAATGTCGTTTTGTATTTTCATTCAAAGAAAAATATTATAGACGGAACTATATTGTTTTGATCGAAGATCGAACAGAGAATAAAATTTATGTTTCAAAAAGATTTGAAAAATCAAATTTCGAAATGTCATCATTTATTAACTAAGGAATGTAAACAACATGCGCAAATACAGTGCGCATGTACAATACCACGAGCACAGGCACCAATAATGGTGCGTTCCGGTTTAGCAATTCGTACGCATGAGAATTACAGGAAAACGAACAAAATCAGGAAACAGGAAGCAAGAGACCGTGGTGATTTAGGTGATGCAATAACTGCTGGATCAAATTGAAAATGAGAATTCTCAAAATTATCAAACTGGTTGATCTTATTGAATGAATCAATTTGATAAATTTTCGAGTCTGCCGTTTCACTTAGGTATATATTATTGTTTTTACACCAAACATATTTGAAATTAAGTTAGCTTTTAACAGTTTTAGCTGCATTATACAGTCGTGTTTGGAATCTGGTGAGATGGTGTAGCATAAAAATTCTTTGATTTTGAACTGAACTGGAAAAGCTTGGTTCCAACTCGTGAAGCGATATTGTTTTCTTCTTACAAAATGAAGTGAAATTTTGTTTTAGTTCGACTGTTTTTAATGATACAATAAATGCTTTATTTAATATTGAAATCGTTTGATTAATATGAGACATCTGTTTGATGGATATCAAATCCTCCTTTGTGATAGTAACACCAACTAAGTTACCTATGTTTATGATTATACTAGGAATGTCTTCACTGTTAGGTGGAATGCCACATAAAATAATATTGTTCTTATTTAGTTCTTAAGTGGAGTTAACAGTTAACTGTTAAATATTTTAACAGTTTGGTAGTTTTATTTAAATTTTTCACTAAATGTGAACTTAAAAATAACCCACGATGATATTCCATCGAAAATGTTTGTACTATATATTGTACTATGTCTTGTTTCGTTCAATTAAATTACATTACTTTCTTCATTTGATGGTAAACTACACAAATCAAAGGTTATAGACGGTTCATTTGATCTAAAGACTCAAAACATTTATGTTAACCAACACTTAACAAACAACATCAATTTTTTTTGGTTTGTTTAAAACAGGTCATGCACTGAAGGGTTAAATTTTATTGTTTTTTGACGATTATTACGCTCTTTTGTTTTTTAGTATGCGAACGTTATTTTGTTTTTTACACTATATTCGCTATCATATACCGAAACTTACAATACGAACGCAGTGTTAAAATACGATTCATTAGTATGCAATGAATACATACTCGTGGTAACATTTCAATATAAAGTAAGGTTAAAATAAATATACAACAATTGTTTTTATTAATTAATATATCACACGAACACCTACAATTGGTGACCTGCAACGTGAAATAAAACGTAATATTAGTGAGGCATAATTTTTTTAAAACGTGTGATTCGGAACAAAACTTTATTTCCGACCGAATAAGATAATTTTTTTTTTTTTTTTTGGTTAAGCACATTTTTGCAAACATCAACATATTTCGTGTCAAGTGCAATTACAATGTTACACGCTTGTAACAGCGGTCGATACAAGTATATTATCGCAAGTAAACGAAGCGGTCATCAAGCCATCGGCAACGGAAAAGTACGACAACTTAAAAAAAGAAATGGGAGAGCGATACGCAGTTTCAGAGCACACGAAATATAAAACTTTTTTCGAAGGTGTTCAGCTTGGTGATAAAAAGTCGTCATCTCTTTCTCAATGAGTTGCGCGCATTGGGGGAGACAAAGTCATCGAAGTTTTATTGAAACAAATGTGCGGGTACAGCGTTTACCATCGTATGATTGTATCAATCCTTTTGACGACAAAGCTAAGATGGCTGATAAATTAATCGAATTGTGTGATTCAAATTACCGTGACTTCAGCAAGTGAATTTTTGTCAGTAGCAAACGCTTCATATATATTAATATATATTACGTTGCTACAGGCTCAGATAGAGAGTCTGACGCAACGCATCAATAAAATGGAATGTCAAAATCACTCACGACCCCGATCAAAAGAGCGATGATATAAAAGAATCAACATAACTATATATTTATTAATTAACTATATATTTATTAAATTTTTTTTTAACTTTGCAATAATTTAGCAGAGAACAGATAGGTTTTATGTCCCTTAAAAGCTAATCCGCTCCCCACTAAAAAAAAAAATAATAAAAAATAAAAATAATTATAATTTAAGTACACAGTAATTATATAAGATAAAATAGTTAAAAATATAATACAACAAAAAATCCAAAATAAAATAAAATAAGTAATAATACACAGGTTAAAAATATACAGGTAAATTATATCACAGTTCACAGATAATTATCCGCTAGTTCAAATGAGTCTTTAAATTTTTCTTGAACTTGAAGACATTTTCAGATCTTTTAACAGTATTCGGTAAATCGTTATAGATGTGTGGACCAATAAATGATATAGACCTCCTACCAAATTCAGTTTTAATTTTATAACACACAAATATTGAAACTCAATATTTGATAGCATTGAAGACATGGTTAAACATTTGTACATATATAATAATGCGTTAATTGGCAGAATACCTTCAGTTATATTTTTATATAACTCAATAGAGGGAAACATGTGCAGAAGCTTAAAGATAGCTTTATAAGTTTTGTTTTGTAAGATCTGTAGCTGTTTTAGCTTATATTTCCTAGCACTGCCAAAAGTAGCAATCGCAAAATAAAATCTGCTGTGAATAAATGAAAAGTAAATCATTTTTAAAACGTGCTCTGAGACAAAGGAAGCAAGTTTCCTAATCAAATAAATAAACGGACTCACTTTTAGACTCAACATATGAATGTGTTCATTCCAGCACCTACGCTTATCAAGTATGACTCCAACATATTTTAGTTTATCAACACGCTCGATGATAACATTTGAATCCTGTAAGGGTTGGACATGACAGTGAGGTAAAAATGGGGATTGGAAAATAATAAATTTGGTTTTATTAAGATTAACTGATATTTTGTTTAAATTAAAATATTCCAAAAGCACAGTGAGGTCGCTTTCCATATTCATCATGGCATAAGTGCAATCTTTAGAATTATAGAATATTGCGGTATCATCGGCAAACATTTTAGTTTGACCAGCAAGTGGCAGGAGGGATATATCATTTATGAAAATCAAAAATAGAATAGGCTCAAGTACACTACCCTGTGGAACACCACAATTAATAGTTAGAGTGCTGCTATACACCATTTATTGCCACAAACTGTTTGCGATTTTGAAGGTAATTCGTTAAAAGATTGTAAGCTAAGCCTCGAAAGCCGTAGCAGTACAACTTGTTTAGAAGTAGGCAATGATCAATACAGTCAAATGCTTTATGAAGATCTAAAAATAGGCCACATATGTACTCTTGATTGTCAAAAGCACGGTATATCAGGTCAATAATCTCAATTAAAGCATTGTCTGTACCAGACCCCTATTTAAAGCCATATTGATGACAGTAGAAAAAATTTAATTCGTTTAGATAAGCCATCATACGATTTACTATTAATTTTTCTAGTATTTTGTCGAACACAGACAAAACAGAAATAGATCAATAGTTAAATATAGGTGACACTTTTGCAATCTTCAAACAATCAGGATACATACCGGTTGCAAACACTACATTGAATAAATTAGTCAACAGGTGAGAGAAAAATACTGAATTACGTTTTATTACAATGTTAGGAATATTATCATAGCTACTATAAATTTCAGAAGCCAAAATTGGAGCCAAAAAGAATGAATTAGAATTGGAATTGTGTAGGTTATAAAATTCAGTATTGCCATTACTTGTAGAAGAGAACCTGGGACCAACATTCACAAAATAGCTATTGAATAAGTTTACAATACTAGAAAGGTCTTTGTACTCAACATCGTTGTGCACAATGGAGTAGATATTCTCTTTAGTATTGTGTTTCATAAATTGATTTATTTGATGCCAAACTTCCTTTTGATTTAAATTCTTAAACAAATTTTTAAAATAATATTTTTTGGAGAAGTATTTTTTAGATTTGATCTTTTTATTAAGTGAATCTAGTCTGTCTTTAAACGTACAGTTATTAATATTTTGTTTGAATCTTTTAAGGATGCAATTTTTTTGTTTTATTAGATTCCAAAGATCGAGATTCATTCAGGGACAATTACTAGCATTTTGAATTTTCACTATTGCTTGTTTAGATTTCGTATGTTGAAGTTTGTTATATTTTCCAAAGATTAATTTTAAGGTTAACTCAGGATTATGCATTTCAAACGAGGTAGAATGCAAAAATTCATCGAAATGCTGATTGACTTTTTCATATTTTACAGTTTCCAGTTTCTTATTCATATATTTCGGTTTAAACATAAATTTGGAGAAAATAAAACTATGATCACTGATGCCAGATTCAATTATTGAGTTAAAAACTGGTTCAATATTGATAAAACTGGTAATAGCATGATCCAATATATTACCACTCACTGGTCTGGTAGCAAATGTGTTAGTAACAATAATTCCATTTACTTAGCAAGGTGGAATTGTACTCATGAATAAGTTTTAAATCTTTATTAACTGGTATGTTCAAATCTCCAACAATAATAAAGTCGTAACTAGATTTATTGCTACCCAGAAGATCAAAAAATATGTAGTATCCCAGAATTCCAAAGTATATGTAGTATCAGAGCCCGGTGGTTTATAGATTCCACAGACATTAGTTAGATTAAACTCCAAGAGTTGAACACAAATGAACTGAAAAGGCATAGTCTCATCATCGATGTTAAGGATATTATAACGAATATCATGCCTGATGAACATTGCAATTCCTCCCCAGATTTGTGATCTCTACACGAGAAGATATTTGAGAAATTTTTAATATTATAAGAAAATATACTTGCGCTTTTAATAAATGTTTCCGTTATAACTATCAAATGAATATCAGTAAGTAAATGTAAACGATCAATAAAATTTAGGAAATAGTCAAACTTACTTAGATCATTCATGCCCCAAATATTAAATTGAAGTACACACAAGCTTTTGGAAGAACGATTCATATCAATATGGTCCAACGAAAAATCATCAATATTCGTAAAATAATTGTTATAACAATTGGCTTTTAAAAATTTAAAACTCATTAATAAAATATTAATAAATAAATCTAAAAATATAAAAAATAGAAAACTTCAAAAATACGCCAAGAATTTGAAAAACCGAATTTAAAAAACTGTACAATGCCAAAATGTTAGAAATATTTGCAAACAATAAGACGTGGTAGTGTGATATAACCTTTACAATATAGAATTTAGATACCAACTTAACGAAATCAAAAATAAACAACTATACAATGCCAAAATGTCAAAATTATTTGTAAACAAAAATATAAACAAATACATTATTGTACCAAATTCAGGTGCACTTAATAAAAAAATGCTTTACACAAATATTGATGCTTTTTTAATTGTAGATATGATTTAAGCCAACTTTTGTGATCTGTACCCCGATTTTGTTCTTTTTTTAATCCATTCTAACGCAAGAGAATTGAAAATTTCGTATACGTATACAGTGTATAATGGCCGTGTTTTTTTTTTTTGATATCGGAGAAATCAGAGAGATCAGAGAGATTATTTATCGGATATATCTGATAATTTTTTTCTCCGATTTTTATCTATCAGATCGAAAAAAATATTTTTTGTGTTATTTTTTAGTACCAAAAATAATAAATTATTTTATGAATTTCAGCATTAAACTCCCTAAATTAAAGTTTTATTTGTCACCTGATAGCTCAACATTAATCGGAGTCGCTTTAGAATTTACTAAAAAATATAAAATAATATGTACATTTTTTCAGAGTAAAAAGATCGTATCCGATAATTATCGGAGCGTAAAAAAAAAACGACACAGAGAGATAATTTTTTTCTCGGATATTAAAAAAAAACTCATATCTGAAAATTTGACAGTAAATTTATCTCTCCGATTTCTCCGATATCAAAAAAAAACAGACCCAATATAAACATTTATTATTGTGTGATTCAATTTTATTTTAATGTGTCCGTTTAATTCTCATGTAAATTACGCCTAAATGTTGTTTCAATAAAGCCTAAATGTCGAAGCGGTTGAATTCGGGTACCGCATGAGTATTATTTTCCCTACCTTTCGATGTGACGATAGATGGCTTATACATACAAAATCAAAAATCAAATGTCGTTTTGTATTTTCATTCAAAGAAAAATATTATAGACGGAACTATATTGTTTTGATCGAAGATCGAACAGAGAATAAAATTTATGTTTCAAAAAGATTTGAAAAATCAAATTTCGAAATGTCATCATTTATTAACTAAGGAATGTAAACAACATGCGCAAATACAGTGCGCATGTACAATACCACGAGCACAGGCACCAATAATGGTGCGTTCCGGTTTAGCAATTCGTACGCATGAGAATTACAGGAAAACGAACAAAATCAGGAAACAGGAAGCAAGAGACCGTGGTGATTTAGGTGATGCAATAACTGCTGGATCAAATTGAAAATGAGAATTCTCAAAATTATCAAACTGGTTGATCTTATTGAATGAATCAATTTGATAAATTTTCGAGTCTGCCGTTTCACTTAGGTATATATTATTGTTTTTACACCAAACATATTTGAAATTAAGTTAGCTTTTAACAGTTTTAGCTGCATTATACAGTCGTGTTTGGAATCTGGTGAGATGGTGTAGCATAAAAATTCTTTGATTTTGAACTGAACTGGAAAAGCTTGGTTCCAACTCGTGAAGCGATATTGTTTTCTTCTTACAAAATGAAGTGAAATTTTGTTTTAGTTCGACTGTTTTTAATGATACAATAAATGCTTTATTTAATATTGAAATCGTTTGATTAATATGAGACATCTGTTTGATGGATATCAAATCCTCCTTTGTGATAGTAACACCAACTAAGTTACCTATGTTTATGATTATACTAGGAATGTCTTCACTGTTAGGTGGAATGCCACATAAAATAATATTGTTCTTATTTAGTTCTTGAGTAGAACGATCTAAAAGAGCTTCCATGGTATTGATTTGCCCTGCCTGTACTTCGTTTTTTTTTCAAGTATTTGAAGTTTAAGGTTCGAGCGTTGGGCATCTTTAGTGAGTTCAGCTACAGTGAGTTTCATTTCGTCAAGTGAATTGCACAAGCAATTCATCGAGTTTTTTTATTAATCAAGTTGACTTTGAGTTCCTTTTAGTACAGTTACTAAGTCCGCTAAATTATGTATAGTAATACCACTAATTGCATCATTTGCATTCACTGGTAACGTATCTTCAATAATGGATGAGTAAGAGATTGAACGACATTCGGGACATAACCATGATAAATAGGTAGAAAATCAAATGATCCTCCAGAATATAGTAAAAGGAAACGTGAAGCGCGATCAAACACTAATTAAGTCGTCTAATGAATAAAGTGTAGCATTCCAACATTGTAAAGAGGACTTAATCCATACTACCATCTTAGCACATCCAACGAAAGACGGTGAATTTCAACTTGTCATATATCTCAATTTCATATAATTTCGCAACTATGTCGGACCTACATCTAATTGTGGCCGCTTACATACACTTCTTACAAGTAAACGCATATCTATTGAAAAAGAAAATATTTTTTGTGTTGCTTGACGTTTTTATTTCCCAAAGATAATGCGATGAGGCAATTTGAAATTCAAAACATAAACAATTTTTTGACATTTAACAAATATTTACAAGGTTCATACCAACAAATGATGAAACTATAGCCACCTTTGCCAATCGCACTGCAATTAGGGCATTTAGAAGTTATGTCACCGATGCAACGAACGAACTTCAGAGGATGACCAAACCGGTTTGTAACTGGACAAAGCGTTAGAGCATCAAGCTTAATGAGGTGAAATCCACTCATATTAATTTTACATATCAAAAGGCTAACCATCTACCAATATAAACAAACTCAAGGATTGCCATATGCAAACGCATATGGCATAACGTTAAATACCTAGGCATGACTCTCGATGCTAATTTAAAGTGAAAAAATATGTAAAAAAGAAAACAAAAGAAGTTAAAGGACATACAGTTCAATAAAAGGTACAGCTCATAGGTAAAGACTCTAAGCTTGCAATTTAGTACCAGCTGTTGCTATACATCGGCAAATACTTAAAGCTATAGTATCGAACTTTGGTGATGTATAACGATGATAGGTGTGTCGTTTTCGGTGCGCGAAGCAAAGCTCAGTTTCGAAGTGACGAGGATTTTTTTTTTGTTAAAAATTGAAGGCCATGGCGACCAAGACTCTATTATATCAATGTGAAAAAAGTTATCAAATCAAGGCGTTTTGGCCTTTTTAAAATATGCATAACTTTACATTTAGAGATGATAAGGCAAGGCTTGTTCAAGACAACTATTTTTATATCGTCAGCATACCACAAAAATTCAAAAGGACCAAAACGGTTCAATTGGGATGTACCAGACAAGACCTTCATATTTTTTGATAAAATATTATTTTCTAAAACTGGCTGAGTTTGTTTCGTCGAATATGGTGAAATCTATTTTATAGGCCGAACATCACATTTGAACAGCTAAAGCTTTTGCACAAGTAAAGTACGATCGATCTTTTCAAATGATTTGCTAAAATCTGAAAATACTACTTCAACATTATTACTATTCCACAATGCTAATGTTAAAACAATGCTAAAGTTAAACTCAGCAATACAAGATTAGTCACAGTTGGACGTCCGGGATAAAATCCATGTTGGTTTATTATACTTTAAAATATCCACTTAGAAACATGGACTCACCGTCGTAAGAGGTCCTGAATTCAAATTGGCCATGAGTTAATTTCTAAGGGAAGGTTTCAGGTCATCCAAGATGTGAGTATTTATCCGCTGCCATATCCATTGGTGATCACGTTTCAAATATAAAGGCTTGATAAGCGAAGAGGAGATTAATTATCAAAATCTTGTTAGCAATAGCATTATCGAAATCAATCACCGTTCTAATGATGTGAACACTCTATGGGAGGTATTGAAAACTTCAGTTATTAGTGCTGCCCAGGCGACTTTATAAGTATATGGTAACAGAGTATAACATGCAATAGTCACGTTCTGTGAGTAGTTCTTAAACAGATCAAGCAGGGATCTTTGAGAGGACAGCCACCATTTGGAAGACACGCAAAATGACTCTTCAGAGTGGAGAACAAATTGCCTTTTTCGGGTTGTCTAGAACTATAAAAAGAGCAAGGTAAGGATTGTATCCGATTAAGCTCGACTGTTAATATGGTAGGGGCCAACAATGGCCTGTACAAACCGTTTAAATTTTATTGTTTACTCTTGTCGAGATTCCATTCTAATTTCATTCGAATTTTTGATTAATTAGTCAGCATCACTTTTTGCGCCTATGTCATGGTAAACATTCGACACGTCTTGAATCGACTCTGGTTATATCTAAGTATACACAATCGCCAAGATTCGATAAATATTGTATAACATTTTATGTAATGCTTGCATTAATTCGATAAATACACTTTCATTCAAAAACAGGTCAAGTTGTACTTATCATCAATCCAATTAACTATAATATCATAAAACACTATCATATATAAAAAATTTATGATAATGATCGATGTTACAAAAATCTGATTGGCATGACATGCATACACAAAATGTATATATAAATGCAATTCGTATTACATGTAGGTTTAATACAAAAATCGAATTCCAACATTTAATTTTGGAGTGTTTGATGACATCACAAAATTACAAACCAAAAATCGTAATTAGCCATGGACATTATAAAGTTGGAAATTGCATCATTTTACTTCAATCTAACCTCAAAGTATATTTATGCATAATCCTAATTCCCATCATATTTTAGAGTTTCAATTGTTTCCCATAACCGACAAGACAAAAAAAATATATAAAAAAAAACTAGAAGTGATAATTAGATTAAAATAAGATAAATATAAATTATCTTTAGTGCTGTCTTAATGATTTAAAAAAAATATTTTAACTTTCTTTTTTCGTTAAAAATATTTGTTGTTGTTTTTTTGATATCCATAACATTTTTAAAATGAATTAACGCTGATTGATTGGTTTATTTACACCACTGCTGATATAAACGACCACAATTCATCTTTATTGTTCAGTAATAGTTTTAAATGATATTTGAAATTTATTTTATCACTTAAAATTTATTAACATGATATATGTCATCGATCGTATGGCGATGATTAAAATACTTGCTTTCCATCATTAAAAAAATAAAAAAAATTACACTTGCAACTTTGCAGGTAGCGCTTTTACATAATTAGAAAAAACAGTAAAGGGTTAAAAGGTTATTTGATATTTTTTCAAATTTTTCCGCACAAAAACAGTTAAATTTTCACATCATTCGGTTATAAAAGACTCAAGCCACTATGAGCGAAGATGATTGTGATTACCAGCGCATTGTTTGTTGGGAAAACACACATTATATCTTGCACTATCGCTTAAACGATTTGTGGACCACCGGAAAAGGTAACGTTTTACCTGACTAGGCCAGGTGACAATTTGTAAGGGCCTGTTCAATCATGCATGATAAAATGTACATTAATAGTTTACATTAACATATTTTACATTAATTGGTTAATTTTAATCGAAAAACCCGGGTGTCGTAACTGGAAATGATCAGTGCATGACTGAATGCATGGGCAAATACTTACTTTTGTCATCAGTATATGTGTAGGAAACCCAGAACAAAATAATCCATCATGGAGAAAATAGATAAGGAGGAAACGTACGGTGCAGGGAACGGAGACCCAGTGCCGGCGACTGGAGAGAGTGTGCAAGCGGGCTCTAAGTCGTCGTTATCCAATGACCGCAAAGTTTCAGGAGTGGTGCACTTGGAAGCTGAAACTGATAATACAACAAGCACTGCTACTGCTGTGGCAAATTTGGCTGCAGTAACAGTAAATTTTACAAGGGAAAACGAGAACCCATTTCTGAGGGGTAGTAAAATCTTGAGATCTCCAACAATTAACAAAGCTAATTCAATAGGAGATATTAGAAAGAATAATCCATATCCATCAAAAAAAGAGAGTGAAGATAAAACTACCTCAAACATAGAGAGTGAAAACCGGAATTTCTACACAAATCTGAAGACTCTAGAGGAAATGGTGTAAAAGTTGAATAACGAAGTTATTTTACTAAAAAAAGAAAATGAAGACCTAAAACGCATCATTCAAGCGGGTCGAGAGTTAGAATAGCGCCAATGAGGAAGAATACTTCAAAGATAGTCCAATGCAGAAAATGTCAAAGTTATAATCATACCCAGAAATATTGCGGGCGTGACGCAAGATGTGACAAATGTGCTGGTACGCATCTTACGAGCATGTGTACATTAGACAGAAACACTACAGCAACATGCATAAATTGTACAGGCAATACCCCGCCAATTATCGTGGTTGTGAAGTTAGCTAAAGAATTGCAAAAAATAAAAAACCGTGCAAGAAATTCTGAGCAAAATCAAAAGAACCCTGGTATAACAAACCAACCGAACAATAAGGGATTTTACAATCTGCGAGGATATGCAGAAGTTGCTAAAAATCAAGAATCAACCAAAAAAGCAAATAATACTTGACAAGTTCAAATAGATTTCATCAAAACCGTAGAAGTTTTAAGTAAAAAATTGACGAGCAAACTGAAATAAATAAACTTATATTTGACCAATTGAAAACTCTATCATCGCAGGATTCCAACGTGAATAAAAATAAAAATAATTAGACAAACGCTGAGAATAGTAATATGGAATGCAAATGGGCTAATCCATCATATCCCTGAGCTAGACATATTTCTAAACACGCAACAAATTGACATATGTTTAATCTCTGAAAGCCATTTTAATAGATCTTCATATTGCAAAATACGTGGGTACAGTTTCTACCATGCTATTCATCCAGCAGAAAGGGCAAGAGGGTGATCCGCCACTTTTATTCAAAATAATATAAAACACCATGAAGGAATGAAGGTTGAAACTGAGTTCATGCAAGTGACAACAATCATAACTCAAACTAAGAACAAAGATATAAGCATCTCAGCTTTATACTGTCCACCACGGCATAACTTAAAAAAGAAGAATACAAAGAACTTCTTCACTCTTTGGGACGATGGTCCATTATTGGCGGTGACTTCAACGCAAAAAACACTTTGTGAGGCTCCAGAATTACAACACCAAAAGGAAGAGAACTGTTTGAAGTAGCCAAAAAAATGCGATTTTCAATCTGGTGGGGCACATACTTACTGGCCAACAGATCTAAACAAAACTTCTGATCTTATAGATTTCTATGTAACAAAAGGAATATCTGACAACTACATACGAATTGAAAATAATGAAGACCTTACATCAGATCACTCTCCTGTTATGATGACATTCAGCGAAACTATTATTCAAAAAGAAATATCACCAAGATTTTACAACAGAAATACCAATTAAAAAACTGAAATCTATTATCAGGAAAGTTACAAATGAAACAATAGAATTATATTTATCTTCGCACTTACTAGTCAAAAAGACACTGAATACTCCCTATGGAAAGCAACAAAATCGATCAAGATACCAAAAAATTCAACAGCACCTCTTAGAAATGATAATGGCACGTGGGCTCGTACAAGTAAGCAAAAAGCAGATCTGTTTGCGAGACACCTCGAAGAAACGTTTCAACCACTACCCAGACAATCTACGAATGAAAATGTTAATTTTGTACACATATCAAATGAGCTGGAAATACAAACTGTAACGCCCCGTTAGTTAAAAGAAGAAATAAAAAATTTAAATCCAAAAAAGCTCCTGGATATGATTTAATTACTGGGCCAATTATAACAGAACTACCAGACAAAACAAGACACAAACTTCTGCACATAATCAATACTGTGTTTAGATTAAGATACGTTCCAAGGCAGTGGAAAGTAGCAGAAGTGATCATGATTTTAAAGCCAAACAAAAAACAATAACGATAAAAAGTCATTTAGACCAATATCTATCTACTTCCTACTATATCGAAGATATTTGAAAAACTACTTCTGAAGAGACTAAAGCCTATAATAGAGGATAATGTTCTTATACCTGCTTATCAGTATGGATTCAGTTAAAACATTCGACCCTAGAGCAAGTTCACAGAATCTCAGATATTATAAAATGTACTCTAGAAACAAAAAACATATGTTCAAGCCTCTTCTTCATAAGTCCTTCTCAATATAGAAGTAGTAAAGGCTTTTAAAATGGTATTTCCTGACACATATAAACGGACGTCCTTCTTACCACTTTAAATAAGCATTATATCGCAATAATGCAGAAAAGGACATGAAGCAGTGCTATGATACGGAAAGCAGCTTCGATTTTAAAATATAAATGCTAGCAGCTCTGGGTTATGCGTTAAAGAAGATGACGTTCCTACTACATATGACATGTTAGTACCAACAATGGCCGAGGAATTAGAATCGACTATTTTTTAATATTTTGAAACATTTTCGTTGGTTGATATCTAAGATCAAAAAGGAAACACTATTAATGCCAAATGTCCTAAATAATATTAGTTTGCCAATAATTAATAACCACTTGGAAGGATTGTATCATGGGTTATGCGATCCATTCTTATAAAATACTTATCCATCAATCACGAGTCTATCTTGAGACTTCAACAATTTTGGTTTTAGATTCGGCTTCTCTTTGTGTGTTGGTTATTTGAAAATTTTAATTTCAAATTAAGAATTTTAAATTTTTAAATGTTTTAGAATGGTTAATATTTAACCATTTCTATGCAAAAAATAATATTTAGTCATTTTAGTCGCTTTCTTCGCTTGAGTTTGGATATAAAGTATTAATGTACTTTTTATCATGCATGATTGAACAGGCCCTTACAAATTGTCGCCTGGCATGGTACTTCAAAGTCAACAATTTAAGTAAAACTGATTACCAAGACTTTAAGAAACGACGAAGTTCAACCTTCAACGAATGCCAAAATTGATTGATTGATTGATTTAGAATGTACGACCAAGCATTAAGCAAGATCTCCCGAAAAGCGCCGGGCCTACCATACACCCATTTTTACATATACTTGGAAGGATAAGGTAGGATATTAGTTAATTATTGAGATCGACCCGGTTACAGATACCGTGACAGCCAATAGTTAGTAAATTTTTGTGGGGTAGGGAAAGGAAAGGTAAGTCAATAATGGCGGAATTGGTTCGGTTTCCCAGTAGCCAATATCCAAACTACTGTTAGTATAAGACAATCACAGTTTTATTGAACTGCTCTGCATTAGTGTGCCACTATTTATCTGGTATCTGCAGAGGTTCTCTGAAAACAAAATCTATTTACGAACTAATTGCTCTTAGCCATAGGGTGTAAAAAATTAAATTAATTTCAATCTGGAATTATAATTTAATTAATTAATTAATTATATTGATAGAGTCTCTATTGGCGCTATTTGAATAAAGAATTTATTATAACCATGGCAATACAATTCATGGCCATAAAATTCATTTTGTTTTAAATATGCATTAATTGCATGATTTTCGAGGACTGAAGCTCTCCTTATTTTTTCGCTACTTTACTCCATTTCCAGCCAAATCAATCAACAACCTGATACTCGAACTCGATCCCGAGCTTGTTGCATTGTTGTGATTCACAACCAAAAAAAATAATGTCGTAGCCTACACCGAGAAGCCATCGTCATCAAGAGCTAGTTTTTATACATCGCTCTTATTCAATCAAATCATACAAATATCGTCTGCTTATGCCAGCTCCTGGCATAAGCATACGATATTTGTATGATTTGAGTTGGTTGTATACGATGTTGTTCCACTTTTACCCAAATTGTGATCTAGTCGCATGCGTAAAATTATGCTTTCACATAAGATTATTGACTGCTTTGAAATCGTAAACATCTTTCTTTACATGAGGTTTTAACCGTGTTCAAATCCCAATACAGAGGGTTGCAATGCCGGCAACCTTTTTAACCTTTTGTTTCTTTAACTCTAACTCTGCCAAACTGATCCCAACCATTTTTAAAACCTAAAATATTTTATATTATTTAAACATTCCAATTTATCTCTATCTATAAGAGCCCAACCAGCTATATGGTCACACATTTTCCTTTTCTCGTTAGTCCACTTAAAAAAACCTATGGTTCGTAACGATAGTGAACCTATACTGCTATATTACAGATGTTTAGCTTATCTGGACAAAATGACTTTTGAGAAAATTGAAGTATACATTTATTAACATGTTTTGCATGAAACCCACAAAAAAAAATTTTGCAACTGTTCTGTAAGATTAACCATTATAATAAGTACAACAATCTAATACAAAGGATAAAAACCATTCCTTTTTTTACAATAAGTCAATGATATCATAAAATAAATTAAAAGTTAGTTTTAAATACTTTCGAAATATGTATACCTTATCTACCACATAAGTCGTGTATAGTTCTTTAATATTGATAAGATAAGCTATGTTTGTTTAAATCCACCAATGGGATATATTACTTAAGTCTAGGCAAACTAAGCAATTAAGACTTAACTGACACATTTGATATGAATACGCCTTATCTGCAAATTAAATAAGTGTTTTATATTAAAATGCTTAAGTTAAGTTATTCTTGATTAGATAAAGCTTATTTTTTCTTATCATTTCCACTGTCTTAGAACACACAGTCTTGGAACAATGTTCTCCACAGAGCAAGCTTGGAGAGCAAAGAATTCTGAACAATCATCTATAATTGCTGATATGGTAGCATTAACGAAACTGGATTCGTATATATTTTGGACTCAAACATAGCTACCAAATTTATGTATTTTAATATAACTTATTTTTATCAATAATTATAGAAAGCACACCATACCTCCTTGAAAAGGAACTACTGACTGAGAACAGTATGCAATTGGGTGCCAATGTAACATCTCAATTTACAGAAAAAGAAAAAATGACCAACGAGCTTATACAAATATTGCACAAATTGGCAATAGATGGTGGTATCAAAAATATACCAATTTTCCAGCACAATGCATTTCTTCAAAGCCAAGCCACTAATTGATGAAACACAAATGTTTAATTCTTAAAAAATGTCAAAAAGAGCATTTTTGCATGGCCATAATTCGGCAATGGTATCATCGGATTGGGTATTGAAAAACATTACTTATAGGCCTGGTTTAAGAATTTGTTAAAATGCTATAGATATATATCTACTGTCATTTAAGTAACGATATTTTATATTGATTTATAATTCAATATTTATAAAATTTTGTTTTTTGCAACTTAGAACAACAAATCCTGAGTGCAATACTCCGCCACTTTTATTGGCCGATGAACGAATGAAATCGGGAAGTCGAAACATTATTCGACTTAAATTTGAGACCATTATTCGATTTAAATACGGAGCACCCTGAAGTGGATTATCCTGGTATGAACACAGTTTGGACAAAATTCGAGTCCATGCTCGAAACAATTGGTAATGCAGTTCGTTATCTACTGATTTTTATTGATTTTCACAATCAATTACTTCAAGAACTAGACGACAATATAATGTACGTTGAGTTACGTTCATCGTTAGGAAATTTAAGTTATTATATGAATCTAGGTGGTATAAACCGATCATAATTTTTTTTTAAATATATTCTAGCTGTATGATGATAACCGAAAATACGTTGAAAAAAATCCAAAATTTATTGGTGCAAAACTTATTTACGCAATATATAGGTAAACTACGGTAGAAATATTACAAGAAAAATTGGATAAATTCTAATTAAAACAGTACGGGTATTTAACGTTCATTTGCTAGATCTTAAAATAATCAATCATTTTTGATTTAGAGATGCATTTCCAAATGTAGTGCTTGGATTCGAGCTAGTGGGTCCAGAAGATTTTGGCAAACCATTATACTAATTTCCCCCAGAACTATTCAAATTATCCCATGACACCAATCTATTTTTACATGCTGGCGAAACCAGTAAGACATGGTTTACTATGTATTGCACAGTTACGTGCAAGACTTATTTTTTTTTTTGTATTACAGATTGGTATGGTACTTCAACAGACTTAAATGTTTTAGATGCTACTTTATTGCGGACGAAACGTATTGGTCATGGATATTCATTAAGAAACCATCTCTTGTTGTGGAAATACTTAAAAGAATATGAAATTGCAATCGAATTGAACCCAATATCAAATCAAATTCTTAATCTTGTACATGATATAAGAAATCATCCCGGGGCTATGTTTATAGCAGAAAATTTACTAATTATTTTATCAACAGGGCTTAGTTATGATTTTTACTATACATTTATGGCACTGACCCCGTATGATGCCGGATTAAAAATTCTAAAGTAGCTTGTAATTAACTCGATATAGTGAGTTTAACCGATTAAAAATGAGAACGTAAGTTTATTGTGAAAATAATATTTCAGATTTCAGCATACTGAACGAAGATGAACGAAAGCAAGCTGAACTCTTATTTAAAGAGCAATGGGGTTATTTTATTGATGAAATGGTCGATGGTAAAATTGTTTCAAGTTTATAACTGTGATTTTTTATTTTGTAAACAAATTACAAATTTATGTTAATTTTACATGTTAATTTTAAGATTAAACCACAGTGTAAGGTGACTAAGCAGTATGGCTGACAAACCGCATTCGTAAAAACCACAAAAAATATCAGAAAAGGCAAAAATGGATACCGCCAAAATATAACCGGACCACCACAATTACAATATTGATGTTGGATTGCTTCTTAGGCCCCAATTAAGTCTCATTTTACAATAATTTGGATTATCTGATGGATTTATCTGATGGAGTAAATACCGGAGCACTTTGTTTGATGTAGTAAAAGGCAAACCGACTTTTGTGAAAATATAAACCTATCTTCCCCAACACGAATTAGCAACTGATAGTGAAGAAAGGATATAGTATTTTACTATAGACACAACTGTGTAAGAAGGCGTGAAGTTAAATTGATCATGAGTTAATTTCAAGAACGAACTCGGGTCATTGAAATTCATATCGATCGGTGACCATCTCAACCTTCAACGAATGGCAAAATTCACCTAAAACGTTACCTCACAAGTCCCATGCTGCCATTTTTTTTGTGAGTGTTAAAATAATTACAGTGGACATTAGTATGTAAACATGTATCCGGGTAACTAAATCCAATTTTCTACGAATTTTACAACACCAAACAGGAAAAACTTCGGGGATTGCGGAAAAATCGCAAACTCCTACTCGGAACATTCCCCGAAAACGGATTACTTACAAAAACTGCAATTGTTTTAGCTTGCGTAGCATGATGGGCTAATGATTTTAGACGAATTGTTTTTAGAATGATTTTTAGGTAAACTATTTTAGTTAAAAAATCCATTTCCCCGCTTAAACACCGTCACATATAGAACAGCCTTGCGCTACAATTTTAGCTTCTCGAAATCTCCATCATGTTCAACAAATCATAAAGGCTTATTACTATGTCGATGATTTGTTATCGAATTGTGCAAGCGTTACCGAGGCTAAATACCTCCAGCCAAGTATATTTGATGGATTAAGAGACGGAAGGTTTAAATTAAGAAACTGGGCACCTACAAGCAAGGAATTACTCACTTCTTTACCCAAACAAGAGCACGAGACCCTTCTTGAATTCGGCAATGCCGAGACATTTGTTAAAACTCTAGGCCTATTTTGGATAACTGGTTTGGATTGCTTTATTTTATTTTATAGGCTTTAGCTTCGTAAACACGATTAGGACGATCCGCAGCTGAAAAAATTTTTATCGAATTCGAAAATATAAAAATTTCACGTTTTTTAAACATCCCATCATCACCTGCTGATATAGTGCTTGATTTTTCTGGCATCTCAGAAAACGCCTGTGTATAACGAGGGTCGCTCCGCTCATCGTATTGTTGGTGAAAATATTGTTTACAATTCGACATTACTTAGGTATTACAACGTTGGGCTGGACGAATTCTACCATCTTACTGTGGTGGCTCTCCGATGTGTCCAGACACGGAAAAACCTTTATACCAAACCGACTTCATTCATTCTGGATCACGGGTAAATTGAGGTCATCTTCCATTGAAAAAAACCCAATAGTTTTATCGCCAGGAGGTTAATGTCTAATGATTATTTCTGTATCATTCTGCATCATTCGAACCTCTTCTATAATAGGTTAAAGACAAGGCAATTTTATTTATATTTAACAGGCTCACAAATCAAACGAGCTACTTTGAAAGCAGTATGGTGGTCTCAAAATGAGAGCATTTCACAGGACATAATTCGAATCACCAAGGACCCCGACTTATAAGGAGATAATAGACCCTATCGCCATTCATTGATAATCACTATCGCCATTCATTGACGATTGGGGAGCACTGAAGGTTGGAGGTCAGATCGGTTTGACTGCTTGTTGTTCATATGAAACTAAACATCCAGCTATTTTCGGCAATTTCTCTAACAATTACTACTAGCCATCATTCGTTAACAATATTTTATAGCCGATGCTAAAAAGTTGACTAAACAAGTTATCCGTTTATGTATCACCTGTAGACGTTATCGTTTGAGTACGTCAAAACAACAGATAGATGATTTACTGTCGATTCCATTCGCATCTTTCAGAACTCAGGCCTCGCAGTTTTCAGTTGAAAAGCCGCAGTACTAAAATCTATATCGAGTGATATATTGCAGTTTTTGTCTGTTAACTTAATAAGTCATACACATAGAAATAGTATCCGACTTGACCACAGTCATATCGAGACGAGGTCTCCTATCCCAAATATATTCCGATAATGGATCTAATTTTGTCGGTGCCAAGAGAAAAAACAAACAACTCTGCGAGGTATGTATATGTGAGAAGTTGGCGTTACGTCAACGAAAAGGCACATAATCCGCACAACTTCTACAAAACATGATAAAAAACTTTTGGAGGCTTCGGAAATCCGATTATCTTACGATGATGAAGCAACAACGTAAATGGACCACTAACCAAGCAAATTTTAAAGGATGACATCGTCATTGTAAAAGTTGACAACACACCACCTTAATTCTGACCGTTAGTGCGTATAGTTCAAAAACATCTTGGTATTGACTGACTAGTTTGTGTGATCACTGTGAAGACACGAATCCTTTCTAAAACATCATTGATAAGCTCTTTTCCTTATTAGTTAATTAAGTAATTATATATCATTAATGGGGGATATGTTCGGATGATGACACTTTGATTTAGTCCTGTGGAGAATGCAACGAAGCATGCGTGAAAATGAAGTCTCAGCAATATGTCTTCGTATGAATATATGGCAAAAGTGGAATGTTTTTTCGGTGATTCAATGAAGCTAACGATTGCAGTAGTAGATACTAGAAGCCTGATTACGTGATTCCCAATTAACCGAAGATAAGGCAAAATGTTAAGCACGAATTAAGTATTCAGTTGACGTCACCAATTTATGTTTTCCCTTTAAAGATCAGTTAAAAATCTTAAGACCGCAAAAGAAATTGTTAAAGAGCTTTAAAGTCGACGAGTGATCCAAATAAGAACGAATATTTTTACTAACCAGAACTATTGCATAGTTCTGGTTAGTAAAAAAATAGTTTCCACAATTATTCCGCATTTATTGTTCACTGAGGACAGATTCAGTGTTCCTGAAAAACAATATGCCTAGTTAACTACATGGGAATAAAATTTTTTTTTGTTTTTTTTTTTTTTCATTCCATACAGACTGCAATTCTGTAAAGTTCACACTAGATTTACAAAATTATAACAAAATAATGCGCTGGACTCTTCTTCTCAAGAGTGATTCTTAAAAATATTTTATCGTCACAACACTCGAATGCGTCATGTTGTTGTCCTGGGCATCGAACATATTGGTTCTTACCGAATATACTCTTTTCAATTTTTCTCTGTTTTCAATACAATGCAGGGGGTCTATTATGAAACATTATTCACTTTTGAAAAATTCGGTATCTACAGATTCGATAAGCGGCAGAAATGCCTATTATGAAACATAAGCGAATTGTAAAAAAATTAGATAAAAATACATGACTATTATCTTGAACAATACTTTGAATTAAACATTATACGTCATCTATATAGAGCAGTCGAAAATTAACGTAACATTTTCGTAAATTACGATTCATATCGAAATATTCGAAAGAAAAAATTTCATAATACCAAAATACACCGCGAATCGAATTTTTCGAAAGCGAATAAGTTTCATAATAGACCCCCAGATTGATCATCAATCCTATATCTAAGACTTATTTGGAACTAAATGAATTTATAGTAAATAATAACCAAACATACAAACCACACCTGCAATTGCACTTTTTGTTTTGAACAAATGGCGAAAGAAAAATTCGAAGATATCACAAAATAATGAAACTACAAGTAATTTAAATGGCATTTGAGAGAATGTAATTGTTTCAACACGAAAAGTTGATCGTTGAAAAGCAAAGCATACTTCGACCGCAAAATAATTAACGCCTATCCATACATAATTAGAGATTGTTTTTTCTTACAAAACATATCTCACTTTATTTAACTACTCCGCGACTTACAGGTCTGTATATGGTGATTCAGATCCTCTCTGGTGAACGCTACGTGATTGAGGATATTCCTCGACAACAGCACTTGCAAAGACAGAAGTGTGTGATGCTTTCAATATGAAGCACTATCATTCGTCCAATGAGAGTCGATTAAGATGTCAGGATCGCTAATATGTTGTATTAATTTACAAAAATAAAAAAAAACTTTTTATTTTAAATATCGCCATGCGGCTTTTAGTAAAATGAAAACATGTATGTAGTAACCTTAGCCGCGGTTCGCTAAATTTGATTTTTTCTGCGCTAAATAATTGTCAAGGGTTAATTTTATGATCGTAAACGAGGGCGGCGGTGAAACATTATTAATTTTTAAAATGATTAAAGACTTTTCTTTTATTTAAATATACGAAAAACCATCGGAAAAGTTCATCTTTTCCGGATTATGTGCGAGTATTTTACTTATCCGATATGTTACAATTTGGCTTAAAACATACTAATAGACGAGGTAAATGTCTTAGCGGAGAAGGTGATTTTCTTTAAAAACTAAGCATAAGCTTACTCTGCTGTTTTATAATTTAATAGTTTTAACACGATAAGCAATATAATTCATAAATATGTTGATTCTAAATAATATTTGAGACCTTGGAAACATGTGTTGATAGACAGCTGTTTGATTAACAGTGGCAGCACTGTAATATATATTATAGAAATATATACATCTATATATATATATATATATATATATATATATATATATATATATATATATATATATATATATATATATATATATATATATATATATCAAATATAACATAAAGATTAGACATAAGTACTTACAGCCTGGTAAATTGATGACTATACAGCTATAATAGATGGAATTTATTAAGGAAATCGATTTGAAATGGATCAGCCTATTGCGTTATCTTAGTGATGCGGCATTTTTAAACTTTTTTTATAGTAAGTTTAAGTGTAGTGAATAATAAACTAAATACTATATTTTTTTTTTTTTTGTTAATAGAACCTTGCAAGTTCCGTAATAAATTTGTAAGTTTATCAAATTAATAGTTTTTATATAAATGTATGATTAAAGTTACAAATTACTAATAAATATAACTAACTATCATTTAAGACCCCAAGTTGTCAAACTATAAACTTATGCAAATTATGTCGCATTACAGTTTTTTCAGAACCTGAAATTGGTCTTTACATAAATATCAACAATTATTTGAATATTCGGCAAGAAGTGATAAAGAAAACTCAAAAAAGTCAGCTGGTCACTTATAAGGAAAGTAGAGCACATGAAGAATACAACAATAAAGTGCTAACACCTGAAACGTATAAACTTTAAAAGCTATAAAGGAAAATTATGCCTGATGTTACAGGCGATGTTGCCAGCATCGAGATCGGTAAGGAGAGCCTCTAGCTTATATCAGCTTAGTAGTCGCACGACGGGGTAAACCTCCCACCTGCAAATGTGCGCAGTCTTGTTATGGATGCTCAAAAACGGAAAGTTGGAGTCATCCTTGGTTGTGATGCGAACTCACATCATACGATCTGGAGAAGCAGTGATACAAATGAGAAAGGTGAGTCACTTTTGGATAATATTCTAAGTATTAACCTATCAATCTGTAATGTAGGCTGTAAGTCTACTTTTATAACAAAGAATAGACAGGAAGTTCCCTTGTCTCGAATTTCTTGTCGAATAGATTAATTAATTGGAAAGTGTCTGAGAAACACTCCTTTTCTGATCATCGTTATCTTCAATACGGATTGGATATAAAATATTTTGAAAGTCATAGTTTTAGAAACCGTAGGAAGACCAATTGGAATACTTTCAGAATGGTTTTAAGTAGCTATCTACCATCATTAGTTCCTAAATCTTCGGAATCAATATAGGAGCTAGATGTCATGCGTGTCTGATGCTTTTAATGAAGCTATTTCAAGTTCATGTCCCTTTAGTAAAGCAAAGGGTAAACCTCGTCTACCATGGTGGTCGAAGGAATTACAAGTAACGCGCTTAAATTGCAATAAAATACTGGAGTCCTCTGAGGCAGCTAGGCTACATAAGATATTATCCACTTGTCCTGTCATTCCAAGTTATCTCCAACAACCGGATGGACAATGGACTACGACAAGTAGGGAATCCTTGGAGCTTCTTCTAGAAACTCATTTATCCGGGTTGTTTCAATTCTCCTCCTATTTTGCCAAAGGTAAATAAAGTTACTGGCCTCGCGGGGAAAATTGTCAATAGGAGAACTATCTTGTTGGCAGTGAACAGTTTCAAGCCTTTCAAGTCTACAGGCCTGGATGGCATTATTTCTGCCGATATTCAGAAAACCACTGACTTAACTGTTCCCTGGCTTGAGGTGATTTTCAAAAGTAGCCTCGAACTATGTCACATTCCAAAGAAATGGACTGAAGTAAATGTAATTTGTATATCAAAGGCAGGAAAACGCTTTCATTGCAATCCCAAAGACCTTAGGCATATTAGCTTATCTTCTTATTTCCTGAAAATTTTAGAAAGACAGATAAAGGCTTATCTCAAAGGCTCAATCGAGCCTGCAAAGCTTTCAGTGTCTCAGCATGCATATAGTAAGGGAAAATCGGTCGAAACTGCTCTCCATTCTCTCTTATGTCCTATAGAGAAGTCCCTCGAATATAAGGAATTCAATTTAGTGACCTTTTGTGATATTTCAAATTTGGGGGTGGATGTGACACTTAGAAGCTGTATTGATCAAATGCTCAAAGGCAGGGTCATAATTGAGAATCTAGGTGAATCATCCATCCGTAGATTTGTAAGTAGGAGTACCTCACAAGATGGTGTATTATCCCCCCTTCTTTGAAATTTGGTCATAAATGACCTGTTACTAAACCTGGAAGGGACTGGCTTTAAAGTGCTGGCTTATGCAGATGATTTTGCTATTGGCGCTTTCAGTAAATATCCTTGTATCCTCAGAGATGTTATGCAAAATGCTCTTGCCATTCTAACTTAATGGACCAATAGTTGTGGTCTTAGTGTTAACCCACTGAAGACTGAGTTGGTTCTTTTTTCCAGGAAGTACAAACTTTCTCGCTTTGACCCTCCAACTCTCATTGGAGTTGTTTTGAACATCGCAGATAAAGTGAAATTCTTGGGTGTCATTTTGGATAGTAAACTAAGCTGGAAGCCTAACATTCTGGAAAGAGTAAAAAGGCTAGGATAGCACTCTACTCCTGTAAAAATGCCATTGGAAAAGGAACGGGGCTTAAGCCTCATAACTACTACCTTTTGTATTAGTGGTGCACTTAGAACCACTCCTAATCAAGCACTGGAGATTCTCTTTCATTTCATCTCTTTAGATATCCTGGCTAAGCAAGTGGCTGCTAATACAGCCATAAGGCTTAAATCAATTTCTATGTGGCCCTGTAACATTATGGGACACTCATCTATTCTAACGAACAAAGAAATCCCTAAATCTATCGACTACACCATCTCGACATCATACCTCGAAGATAAATTTATAACTGATATTCTTTCCGGAGAGGACTGGGTGAATGGAACAGTTTTAAAGTCAGGCTTTATTAGTTTTTTTACAGATGGCTCGAAAATTGATGGAAAGGTCGGTAGAAGGGTTTTCTGCGAAGAACTAAATGTAAATCTCTCTTTCCGCCTCCCTGATCATTGCAGTATTTTGCAGGCAGAGCTTATAGCAATCATGGAAGCCATAGACTGGATGAAGTATCATGTAATATCTGTAAGAGATATTGGCATTTTTAGGGACAGTCAGGCTGCTATTAAAGTTTTACAATCAGGCTTTATAACGTCGAAAGTAGCCCGGTGTTGTCTTTCATCTCTTAACGAGATAGCTGAACAGTTCAATATCCATCTCATATGGGTGCCAGGGCATTTCAATATTACGGGGCATATGAAAACCGATGAACTCGTGCGACAAGGTATTACTTGCCTCATCTTACCGTGCAAGGTGGACATTGAAGTACCACTTGCTACATGCAAATTACTGCTTAAAGAAGAAGCTCGTAAAATTGCAAACAAGAGATCGGGAAATTGCACCTCATGTGTAATTACTAGGCAGATTTGGCCTAATTTGGGCTTAAAAAGGTCTAATCAGCTAATATCTGTGCAAATCGAGAGCCGTAGACTAATAAAAATCAACGATATGTTACACGGGTCTTCTATACACGATTCAAAGAAACATTTTAGTCAATCGAATAGTTAGTATACAGCAAATATATTTAGTAACTTTAAGAAAGTCCCTGTGGTTATAGGACACTCCCAGCCCTCGTAAAAACTTCTAAACGAGCATGTTATCAGTAGGGTTCGACCACCTTTGGCTTGTCGTAAGAGGCGACTAAACAAAGGTTAAATCGCTGTGCTGAATGCCTACATCCTTAAAACACAAAAGAATATATGGATAACACCAAAATGTTAACCAACCCCCACTTATGTTAACGGACACACAGTTTAGGATGTTTACGTGAAACGTGCAGTCGCTAATAAAACCACGCGTATTTGATGGCTCTATATTAGCTATGAAAGAGTATCACTTGGAACTCGTTGCTTTACAAGAAACTCGCTGACCAAAAAGTGGAGACCATGTATCCCAAGGCTATACATTGCTTTATAGTGAAGGTAACTTCAGCAATCTTGGTGTTGGTTTTATTTTTGGGCCCAACGATAACGACTCATTTTACAACGATGTAGACGATCTGATGGGTTCCATACCGGAGCACGACGTCAGGATATTGATTGGAGGTTGGCCAAAATCGAACTGACTTATGTGAAAACATAGCTCCACACTAACGACGCGATGTACCGACCGCCAATGGGGAAAGAATGATGTACTTTGCGGTCACGCACGATCTCATTGTGGCTAGCACTTTTTCTCATAAAAGTATCCACTTGGAAATATGGACACACTCTCGTAAGACGACCAGCAGTCAAATTGACCATGTGTTAGTTTCTAAGGGAAGGTCATCCAAAATGTGAGATCTTATCGGCCAGCTGCCAAATTTGTTGGCACTGATCATCAATTGGTCACCGCAAAGCTAAGATGGCAGTTTTCGTACAAGTCAGGGATCACAGGAAAACAAAACTTACGTTTCAACTGTAAAGGTCTGATAAACGAAGATGAGAAAGCACAATATCAGAATCTTGTTAGCAGTAGCATTATGGAAACCAATCCTCGTTCTGATGATTTGGACGATATATGCGATATTGAAAATTTCGGTTGTCTGTGCTGTCCAGGCGACTCTAGGTATGGCAAAACCAAAATATGATTGGTTTGATGAGGAGTGTCCTCTTGCTGTCATGCAACAGAATATAGACTATAAAGAAGCGCTAATAGGTTTTCCAATCTCACGGAATAACAAAGCAGCCCTTGCTAGGAGAACCACCAAGCAAATTTGTAGACGGAAAAAGCAATGAGCGCGTAGTTCACGTAACTTATTTAAAGAAGTCACCGGACTTCATTATACTTTCTGATCTAGGTCTATCGCCTTTCAGGACCAGGATAGAAACGTCCGTGTTAACATCGATGCCGAAACTAAAACGAAACAGTTCTCGTGGCGCACATCAGGTATTCTTAAATGTTCAACAAGCCTATGACACAAACCATCGGGATAGCTTATAGGTTGCTTTGCAATGTCTGCGAATACCCGACAAATAAGTGTGTTTAAACTGAGAACAAGCTATCAGGAACTTTTGCAATTAGCTCTGATGTACGGCAAGGAGATACTTTGTTCCTTTTAATCTTAATTCTCATGTTAGAATTCATCTTTCATAAAAGTGAAACACCTCAAGACAATATCTTGTACCGTCAGGTCTACCAAAGGTTCTGTCATATGCAGATGATATCTATGTAATTAGACTGAAGGGCAACGGGGTAAAAGAACTAATGTATCCATTTGTACGATTTTCAGCTTCCATTGATCTCAAGATCAATAAGTCCAAAACAAAATATATGATCACTGGTTTTAGGGACCAAGACGCAATGGATTTCAGTAGTGGTGACCATACATTTGAAGGTGTGGGAGGGATATTAAAGTGCGTATTGTCACTGGTAACCGTGCTTTGTATGCCCTACGTCCACTGCTAAAGTTAAAATACCTCCCAAATGCCGACAAGCTGAAGTTGTACAAGGTGTTGATCAGACTGTTTGTCATGTATGGGTGCGAGAGTTGAACCATGATGGATGAGTATGAAAGATGGTTATTCAACCACGAAATCAGGAATTTAATGAAAATTCCTAATCTCATTCATAAAAGGAAATAAAAGGATAGCCAGTACGCTGGCTCGGTCATGTTCTACGGGCCGATCCTTATAAACGGGTGGTTTAGCGATCTCTAAAAGGAGAGCCCAATTTGGCAAGCGCAGTGGTCTCAGTCGACGACGATGGCCCCCGGGGTAGAAAACGTATTGTCTTCTTCGGATTGTCTAGAACAATATGAAGAACAAGCCTGTAAAAATCGTCTTACTATACTCAATACGAATAACTGTCCAAAAGTACTTATTGTAAGTTATTATTTCACTTACCAGCCTGCCTCGGTACAAGCTAAACTGTTTTGGGAGATCGCTTCCGATTAGATTTATCAGATTTTTAATAAAGATTTCGTAAGGATCGCTCTTCAGGCAATCTTATTTCACTGTTGGAAAAAAGTATAGAAAAATATGGTGTGTCATGGGTCCTATTTCTAGATATTTCTAAAGCATTTGACAGAATATGACATGGCAACAATGTTTGATCTCTAAGATTAAGTCACTAAACTTTGATAGCTCTTTTCTTATTGAGTGAATAAATAATAATTTAATGAGACGATCGATCAAGGAGTATTAGATACTACTATATTTTTTGACATCAAGTGATATCTACCCTTTTGTTGAGGTTCTAGATTAAATGTTTCTAAGGGGTGATAATAATGTCATTTTCGATTTCTGAAATATGCTTACGTCTTTTCCCACAACTCAAAAAATTTCAAAATCCAGAAAATACATGATGCCAGAATCATAAAACCAGGAGCAATAAGCACTCGAAATTAAATTAAGTGCAAACTGAAAAAGATTTAAGGTTAAGCCAGCTCTTAGAATTGTTCTAGATGTAGATTACCTACTTCTACACCGGAGCTGTTTTTGCGAAATGGTAACGCTCCTTGGACTAAAAGAGGAAATTAAAAACGCGAAAAATATTCAAAGCTTCAAATTTCAAAAACTTTTTCTGAAAAAAATTAATCCCATAATAGAGAGTAGTGATCTTATACCTGCTTATCAGTTTGGATTCAGAGAAAAATATTAAACTCTAGAGCAGCAAGTTCAAACGAAAAATATGCTCAAGCTTCTTCTTGAATATAGCGCAAGCATTTGATCATGTATGGCAAAAAGGATTAGAGTTAGACAATTTACATCGAGACTTACCCAAAAAGTATTATGAAATTCTCAAATCCTCAATAACCGATAGGCATTTTCGTGTAAAATATCAAGATGAATACTCGGACATAAAGAAAATTTCAGTAGGAGTCTGCAAAGAAGAAGTCTGAGCTCCACCTTTAACCTACTGTACATACGATATATACCAATAATTTTGGCATTTGGGAGAAAAGCTACGTTAAGATAATGTAGACGTTACAAAATAAAGTACTACCGAACATTGTAATTAAATGCCACGCGGTACATTTGAAATGAAGACCTGCAACAATACTTAAAAATGGAAGACGTCAATGGAGTAATTACAGTTTATGCTGCCAAACATGATTCAAGTCTGCGACAACATGAGACCACATGGGATCTAAGATTAAGACAAAAGGATTGTTAGATAACTTAATAATAAATCAGTTAATATCTGTAACTTTTAATTCCGAAATCGATTGCCCCGATTGCAGGAGAGTAATTCTTCTATGATTTTGTTTTATATGCCAATGAAATTAAAATAAATTTCGCGCCAAAATAATAAAATTCTAAAAACAAAATTACCACATACCTTAGCATAAATATCAATTTTTGTCCGTTTCTTTTCTCTGCCAAACATTAAATATCCATCGAGCAGGAGTGCATCCGTTGTATCCGATATATTACAATTCGAAAGTCGAAATGATTTTCGATTCACTTTATTGAAATGTTCCAATTTACGATTATCGAAACTTTGCCGATACACATTCTTATACACATCGAAATTTTTCTCGTATGTCGCATCGAATTGCGACACGATACGAGATTGTCGGGGAAAACTTAAAAAAAAATCGGACGAAGATTTTTTTTCACGCCGCTTAACCATCGACAAATCGATTAATACTGGAGGAGTTTGTATGACGGGCGGCGATGTCATATTGCACAACGATTGCATTGATTGGCGATGTGGTTGTCGTTGCTGCTGTTGAAGTTGATTTTGAAATTTTTTTTCCAATTGTTTTTCGTACGTATTAAATTTGTCGTAGTCAACAAAACTTAAATTCTCGTAACTGACCATCGTGTCGATATTCTGTAAACTTTGCAGTGACACATTCCATTTTGAATTCATCGTTTTGAATTTTTGTTTATCCGATTTTGTCGTGCTAAACGTACGTTTAAGTTTGCTAAAAATGTTCGAGCTCGACGTAAGCGTAGCATTTCGTTGAAAATCGCTAAATTCATTGGGATCGAGCGAATATCGACCGTTATCCGTTTGATCGATATACGATTTAAAATTATCGGTTTGAGGTGCAGGCGTTGGCGGTTGTTCTCGTATCGTGACATCTTCGTTCGATAGTGTACCACTTTCATCTTTCTCTTCGCTCAATTCTTCAAGTTTTAAAACGGAATCACGAATACTACGATCACGATATCTATTTCGAATTGGTATATCGGTCAAGGTTAAACTTCGTTGAATTGGATTAATTATCATCGGATTTGGTGAATTCGATTGATTGATTTTATTTAGCCCATCTTGACTACCCGACACTTTTCGATATAATTTTGACAGTTTAGCAAAAACAAAACTATTTGACCGTTTTAAAGGTTGAATCGGTGGACTATCAGCTGGCATAATTGATTCAACACTAATAACGTTATTATTATTTACATTAGTTCCCGCATTTACGATAGGTGTCTCATTTTTATTTACACTCACATTTACACGTTCACTTACACTTTTGTTATTATTATTATTATTATTATTGTTGCTGTTGTTACCTTTTTTTGAATTTTTACTTTTAACCGAAACCGATTTGGTTACATTTTTCGAATTATTACTATTTGTCTTAGCATTGTTATTGATATTGGTATTGGTTTTTGATCGATTCATCTTGTATCAAGTTTTTATTTATTTTCAATCACTTACAAAACCACAAGACAATTTTATTACATATAATACTTTTAAGAAGAAAAAAATTACGTCATATGAAACCGATGACACATTTACCAACACACTGTAGAATTTGGACAGAATATTTTTTTTTTATATTAACTTTACACACAACATAGCTATATACAATTTTTATTTGTAATTCACTTATAATTTAGCGATCACGTTTAAAATACATTAAGACAAACCGAAGATATAACAACAAAACAAGTTTTGTATATTTTAGTAGTTGTTTTGTATAATATTATTTCTTCTTGATTCCAAAGTTAAGTTTGAAAAACTACTGTAGTTGGATATTTGGATATGTTTGCAAATAAACAATGGTTTGATTTACTATTTATTGTAAAAAAACTAGTCGCGCAAACATTTTTATGACGATCGAAAATGCATTTCAATGTGTCTTGTTTTCATTATTAATTTTCAAAAGTTTTAGATTTCCAGACATTAGAAATGTCAAAAAATTTTAATTTTTTTTTGTTATCATTTTACCAATTTTACTATAAATATGTAGGTATGTATAGATATATGCACACACAATCACACATTTAACTGTATAATGTCACGTTATAAACACTTTTTTTTAATTTTGAAGAGATACGATAAGAACAGTTGACAAAAATACAACAATTCCAATTTTTTTTTTTTTTATAAATTTATTTACTTAAAAAGAATTTATTGATACTAGAATTATTATCACTATAAAACTGATAAAGATCACAACAACACCACAATTTTATTTGGATATACATATATACCTAGATACAGTAGATAAAATAAATTTTAATAATTTTCAAAGAAAGAAACTTGCACAAAATTTAACACAACACTTTACAAAAAAAAACACTGAGCCGCACACGACGGACAATTCACATTGATTAACAATCAACTACTGAAAAATTAAAAAAAAAAAACAAAAAACAAAACAAAATTAAAAAATTTTAAAATCTAAACTGTCTCCACGGAACATTTTTTTAACGCACTGTAAGTTAATACAGTCACAAAACATTTGATTTTGCAATATAATAAATAAATACATGGATAAATTAAAATTTGATTACAATATATAAAATCAAAATATTTAATTTAATATAAAGTCTTATCATTTTAACAAAAAAAAAACCACGAAAATAAAATTTTCCATGATAAGAAAATTTTTATAATTAATTTGATTATTTTTATGTGACTGTATAATTATGGTTTTTGTTACCACTAAGTAGTATTTTGAGTACATATTTAGATAGTAACATGATTTTAATCGCAGCGGGAAATAGCTGAACAAAATATAATAAATTTATATTGAACATTTAGGCGAAATTTGTACGATAAACTTTTTTTTTTTTAAATAAATTTTATTTTTATTTTATTACATTTACTAAATTAAATGTATATGATTCTATTTCACAATTTATGGTGAGTTTAGGTTTATACCACATCGTAATTGTGGATTTAAATCAGCACTCTGATGTTTTTCCTAAAAATTAAACCAGCTCAAAAGGTTTGGTTCATTTGAGTCGGTGTACAATATTGGTGTTGTTACCATAAGACCATATTGGTTTTAGTATTTACCTATAAAGTAGCAGCTTTTTGTGCGCTGATGAAGAAAAATGTCTGCCTAACAGCCAATATAGAGCCAATATAAAGATAAGTCGTTTTCTACCCCCAAAGAGCCATCGTCATTGATCTTGCACCTGCCAAATGCCGGCTCTTCTCTTAGAAATCACTAATCGGTTTACGATCAAGTAGCGGTAAGAAGTACTTCAATAACTCTTTTCAAGCAGTTATCATGATTGACAAGGGACCCGAGGTATCAGAAGCCCATCATCCTTATATTTTGTTTTAGACCCATTGATCGAGTGACTTTTAGATTCAGTTGGCATCAAAACGGAATCCAAAAATCACACATATGGGTGCCAAAACCTGGTTGGCTGATGGTATAAGCTATTCTGTCCTAAGATGTTTCATTTTTACGAAAGAAAAAATTTAACATGAGATTAAAGAATTTAAATGAGATAGATTAAGTTATAGGCTTGTTCGAATTCCAAGAACACCTGATGTATATCACGAGATGTTTTAAAATATTTAGAAAGCAACCTCAAATTTCTTTGCCAGAGACAATAATGTGTATGCTGTGCATAGGAGAGCTATGCTGCAATAGTTTCCATATTTTGACGATCTTCTCTCTTGAAAATAGGGTATAACGTGGTCGTTTTCCATTCATTAGGCATAGCTTTGCCTTGCCGCACTATTCGAATAAGGTTGAAAAGATAGTTTCACAAAGTATCCCCTCCGAATATCGAGAGTTTGGAATTAATGCAATCAACTACAGGTGAACGATTTTTAAAGTATCTGCATGGCCAGTATGAATTGCATTCCTCGTTAACTTGATTCTAATCTACACACCCCAGTCTGTCAAATACACGCTTTCAAATAAAGCTTTTGGACACTTGTTGAACATTAGGTAAATCCGGGAAATGCTCCTTTCAAGTGTCGTGTACTCCATTAATATTAACAAAGCGGTTTCCATCCTGGTTCCGAATCCTTCAGATGCATTTTCAATGCTCATCAGGATAGGGATTGGTTTTCATAATGCTACTGCTAATAAGATTTTGATATTGTGTTGCTGCCATTGGCGCGAAAAACTACCGAGATAGAAATACTGCACGGAAAAAAAATTCACTGGCAAAAAAAAATTCACTCCTTGCAAAAAGCAGAGTCCTCACATAGACAAGTGCCATTTATCCAACAAAATCCATTCCATAGTTCACAGATAGCGGGTCCATCTACAAAAGAAGATCCCATTCTTCCTAGGAGAGAGTGTCATGGTAATTATAGAATTGAAGCATCGGCCGTACCAATTTCTAATGCTGAAATTGAAAGGATAGAAAATGAAAGGGCAGATATGATATCTACAGAAAGCGATCATTAGGAATTTGATTATGATAATGTTGAAAATAATGATAGTGAAGACGGAGAAAACGACATAAACAATATTCAGATGGAAGAGTATCAACAATCAATCCAGGTTAATGTTTATACGTTGTACAATCAACATATTTATGCACATAAAGAGTTTTTAAATAAATAATCCATTAAATAAATAATCCAATAATCCATTTGGTTATCCTTGTGACGTGTGCGATCGCCTTTGGTTTAAGAGGGATTTAAAAATAGTGCTTAGTTAAAATGATACAGAAAATATTACACTCATTAGGAAAATAATTACGGTTCATAAACATAAATCCACTATATGTTCTACCTGCTTTAGAAGCATTCAGGAAAATTATATTCCACAATTATCGATTTATAATGGCGTTAAATATCCAGAATATCCGGATGATTTACGTAATTATCCAATAGATTTAGTAACCGAACGATTAATATCCCCTCGTATTCCGTTTATGCAAATAAGAATTCATGTCGAAGACGTCAATGGCCAGCCTGAAATTTATGGACAGCTTATAAACGTCCCTGTAGAGGTTGATACTATGATTATGAAGTTACCCCGTAATGTGGATGATGAAAATCCATAAATCGTGTTTCGTACAAGGATTGGCCAATAAGAAAGTAACACAAATATGGCTAAGATATTTAATACAAACACCGTTGTATATTATACGTACAACATTACGACTGGCGACAGTTTTTTAAACTGTAGCGAAGATAATGACTGTGACAACGAACAATTTCTTCATTTTGACGATGATAATGAATTGGTGAAAAATACCTTTATAGAGGAGAGTTTAGTTGCACAACAACAATCATTGATTTGAAACGAGGATTTCTATCTTAGAATCGCACTGGGAGAACATAACGTGCCAATTAGTCTATTGTTCGATGAGCATGTTGAAGAACTTCAGAATATCAGAAATGACGGGCAATAAAACATTCAGAAATAAGAATATCAGATAGACGGGCAATAAAAATAATGAGAATCAGAGTCAGAGGCTCTCTCACCATTGCCTTTAAACATGTAGGGAATAATACTAAGATTACTAAGAAACAGATAGAACCAGAAGCTTACATTCAAGGATGTATCGAAAGTAACCTAGCTTTTTCAAGATCTATACCAAATTCAGCTTGGTATTATGGTCTGAAAAAAAATATTTTTTAAATTTCATTTATATATCCTGTCTGTCTGTGTCTGTGTGTGTGTGGGTGTGTGTGTGCGTGTAAATATTGAATCAATTAAGTTTGATATTTTTTCTTATTTTTTTTATCTTTCACTTCATTTTGATTACATTGGTTCTCTCTCATTTCATTCTTTGTTAAAGTGAATAGAATGTGTGGTTAGTGTTATACCAAAGAAAATATACTTATCAGAAGTGAAGACACAAACAAAATAGAACGGGCAACAATGGGATAGATTTTTTTTATGGAACACTAACACAATTTTTTTTTTCGGTTGGTTTTCGTTATTTGTTGTGCGATCGCCGATCGTATGCTATATGTTTTTTTTTAAATTTTGTTTTTTTTTCTGTAGTTCTACGAATACATGTACATACATATGTAGTTACATATTTTAACAAGAACAAAATATTATTTGTTCAATTTAGATGATGCGCCTAATATCGTTTCCTATTTAAATTCATATAGCAATTTTTTTATACGAGTATTTTTCCAATTTGGAAATTCTGGCCCATAGTTATTTGATTATAAATAAATTTTAATGTAGAGGAACAATTTTCTGATTCATACACATAATTTTATTTTACAAAAAATAATGAACTTTTTCATTACGCGGTATAAAGTACAAAACTCCATTGCGTCTTGGTTTCTAAAACCAGTGATCATGTATTTTGTTTCGAACTCATTGATTTTCAGAACACCTGTCCTGAGGTGTTCCACTTTTACGAAAGATAAATTCTAACATGAGATTAAAAAGTATCTGGGACAACATTTTCTTGCCGTACCCCAGAGCTAATTGTAAAAATTCGCTCAGTGATCTAACCTTTATTTAGTCACCTCCTACGACAAGCCAAGAATGCTGTGATAGAGATCAAAGGATTGCATGCTTGTTTAGATGTCTTTTACGAAGCATGGGAGTCCCTGTGGTTAGCAGGGCACTTCCATGCTTCGTAAAAGACTCCTTGATGTTACGAGACATTCCGTGGTTGTGCATTTGGTGTTCTTGGACTTCGAACAAGCCTATAACTCAAACCACCATAAGCTTATGGTTTGCTTTGCAATATCTGGGAATACCTGACAAATATGTGCGTTTATGTAAATGACAGCAATGAAGTTACAATGTTATGTCAAAGTTGAAAACAAGATATTAGGAATTTTTACAATTAGCTCTAGGGTACGGCAAGAAAATATATGCATGGGACTGTGAAGAAAAACGAATTCCATAAAAAAAAAGTATAAATGTACCAAAAAAGTATAAATGTATATATTTATATTCTGACTGCTAATCGGTAATAATGACTCTCACTTTAAGAAAAACACTCATTCTAAGGAAAACTTGCCTAAGCTGGAAGTTCTAATTAAAATCCCGTTACAGTTGAAAGACGAAATATAGAGGTACTTAATAGTACCATTGAACATGCAGCTTGAACAAGTTCAACTATTAATCACGCACTGAATCTCGAAGTAACCAAAATTATCCTGTTAAAGTCAATTTAAGATCATAACTACCACTAACTATTTAAGTGACCTATCTCACGAAATATGAAAATACTGATTACTATCTTTGGAAAACAATAAAGGGTTAAAAAGACCCAAAATGCAAGTACCTATTAAAAACGACGAAGGAACATAGGTCTAAAGTGACAAGCAAAAATTTACAAAATGTGCGGTTCATCTAGAAGAAACCTTTCAACCTTTACGTAGTAATTTCAAGGACTCAAGCGCTATTTAAGTGCGTTTCACCACCTTTTTTGGATTTAGACGAAATCACTCTACGATAGAAAAAATTCATAGAATATATCTATAGTAGAATCGAAGACGCGCTTGAGAATAACTTAATATCCTCTAAAGTATCTTTTTATTTATAGTTGTACAAGATTTTGACAAAGTTTGGCATCAAAGGCTTGTATTTAACTTGCACCGATATTTACCGAAGCACTTCAACCAACTTCTTAAATCTTATTTAAGGAGAGTACTCTGAGTCAAAAAAAATATCAGCAGGCATACCACAAAGTAGCGTACTGGGTCGTATATTGACCAGGGCCGGTGGAAAATAGAAAAGTATTACGTATGGTTAAACTTGAAAAGTTTCGTTAAGTTAACTTAACGGAAATCTGTTAAAAAAGCAAATAAGAATTACTAAAATTCCAATCGACATTGATAATTTTCGTTAATTTAGTTTCGTTTAGTTCGATTTTAAACCACTCTTGTCTGAATGGTACGAATAGAAAACATATTACAACCTAAACTTAAACTGTGAAAACTTAAGCTCGCTATGCAAGACATTTTAACCAAGTTGCGAACAATATGTTGAGTTAAAAAGAACAACCTTGCTAAAAATGTATTATCTACTACAGATAGCTTCTATGATTTTATAATTAAAAAAGTTTAAAGATATTTTTATCATACTGATGTCGGGCGTGACTTTACAATTGTTAATTCATTTTAAATTAGACCTCCCGAGTAATAGAAGTTTGAGTTGAAAATCTATTAAATAATTGACAATACCTTGAACTAAATTACTTGAAGTTTAAAATTGTTTCGATAAATAATTTTAATTCAACTTATAAAAACTTTTAATATATCGTTAAATACTCGTTAATTTCTTTGAGCACAGTTATAAAAAAATATTTGTTACATTTTGAAAAACTTTATATAGTCAAAATAAAAAAATATTTCGTTGGGTCGTTCGATTGAAAATTTTCGTTAAGTTAACTTAATGGAAACGTGTTAAAAAAAAACAAAAACAGAATAAAATTTGTAAGACGCTAATAATTGTTAAATTAAATATGGATTAAATTGATAATTTTCGATAAGTTATTGATACGTTGTTTAGATGCGTTGCAACCGTAAATTTTGCATTTATTTGTTAGTATACATATATATATATATATATATATATATATATATATATATATATATATATATATATATATATATATATATATATATATATATATATATATATATATATATATATATATATATATATATATATATATATACATATATATATATATATATATATATATATATATATATAGGGTGGCTGAGACCAAATGTTACTGACTTCACTCTGCTGTCATTTGTGTAGTTGTCATTTTCGCGCGTCAATTTTTTGACAGATTGAAGTTTGGTTAGTTGTTTACATGTGGGCAACAAATAATTGTTCTAAATTAATATCTTAATAAAAAAATCGTAATGGAATTCAAACGTAATAGTGTAATTGCACTGTATTTGGGTGGAAATTTACAAACAGCAATAGTTCGTCAGCTCCAGCATTTGAATGTGACTAAAATGTTTGTGTATCGAACCATAACTCGATACAACGAAACTGGTAGCATCGCTAAACGCAACAGAGGCGGTCCAAAAAAGACAGCAACATCATAAGAAATGATACGAAAGGTGAAGAAACGAATCCAACGAAATCCTCGTCAAAGTGCCAATCAATTAGCCGCACGTCTACATGTTTCACGATACAGCATTCAAACTATGAAAAATGAGCTACACTTGAAGCCCTACAAGATACAAAAAGTTCAAGATCTTACGGAGGCACAAAAAAAAATTAGGCTTGAAAGAACACGAGCATTGAAGGCCTTGGTCGAACGTGATGAGATTCCAAAAATTGTCTTTTCTGATGAGAAAATTTTCACCATTCAACAGTTTGTGAATAAACAAAATGATCGTGTTTGGTTAGAGCACAAGTCCAACGATAATTTGGACACAAGAGTTGCCATGCGCAAGCAATCACCTTATGTTATGGTTTGGGCTGTAGTTACTGCAGATGGACGCACTCCTCTGGTTTTCATCGAACATGGAGTCAAGGTAAACCATGAGGTATACCGCCAAAAGATCCTAAACGATGCTTTGCTACCTTGGACACGTAAACAAGGTAGTTGGTACGAACCGTTGGACATTCCAACAGGACTCGGCACCGTCACACAAAGCTCGAGCGACACAGCAATTTTTACAAAATTGCGTTTCGCGGCTGATTTCGTCGAAAGAATGTCCACCATATTCACCAGACTTGAATCCCATGGATTTCACCATATGGTCCATTTTGGAGAGTAAGGTGTCCACTAAAAAATACGAAAGTGTTGATGCATTAAAGTCAGCTCTTGTTCGAGAATGGAATAAAATTCCGCAAGCCCACGTTTGGTCAGCATGCCATGCTTTCTATGGAAGACTGAATCAAATAATCAGAGCCAAAGGAGGTCATATCGAGCAATAACATGTTTTTCATAAAATGTAATATGTTTTCAACATATTCCACGAAATTTCAATAAAAAATAATCGAAATTAAAAAAATTACAGCGTTTTCATTTGGTAACACTTGGTCTTAGCCACCCTGTATATATATATATATATATATATATATATATATATATATATATATATATATATATATATATATATATACACATATATATATATATATATATATATATATATATATATATATATATATATATATATATATATATATATATATATATATATATATATATATATATATATATATATATATATATATATATATATGGGTGATTCCATTATAAAACAGACGATTTTTAGCATTTTTCGAAATTCATTTTTAGATTTCGATTTTTTTATTTTTGTTGTATTCCCCATTCAAAATAATGGGACTCGTGTTTCTTTATTTTTTTTTACCTCCGAGTGTCCCGTTATTGGACATGCCAGTTTTGGCATTTTTCACACTTACAATATTGTACTCATATATAAAATATGCTAGTTTCTGTTCTATAAAACATATATTCGTAAACTGCACCATTTAGGAAAGGTCATCATGCTAAATTGGTGTGTAATTTTTTGTGATACTTTACAGTTATTTTAGATGTTATAATGAGATATATGTGGGTTTTGGATTTATCCGCTAGAGAGGGTAGCTACCAAAATCATAAAAATCCTAATACGGGATTTAAAAGAAAATAATCCAGCCTTTTAAACAAGCTTAAAATCGCGTTTGAAGTAAACCTATTTTGGGCGCTAGAGGGCAAAGTTGAAAAATAGTATTTTTTTCAGTTTTCTCGAACTAAAAATGGCTTAATACCAACAAAAATTAGAATAAATGTTTTTTACAGGCCTTATTTCTTAACACAATAGCCCAATGCTTAAATAAGCATAAAAATAAAACTATACATGGCATACATAGATCGACCAGTAGATGTCGTTTAAAATCAAACAAATTTTTTTTTTTTTTTTTCAAATTTTTCCCCACTAAAAGTAAAATAATAAATGCTACTTTTACAATTATTTTTATTTTTTAATCAGTTTTTCAATGAACAAATAGTTACAATAGGAGAATTCGAGAACATTTTAGTTTTAATAAAATTTGTATCAGAGTTCGGCATTACTTGATGAGTTTGACGAGATCTTCACTGTGTTAACATTTGAAAATCTTTTATTTAGTTTAGTTTTGGTTTCTGCATATTCTAGTTTGCTTACATAACCGAAATTAATAGATTTTATGTTGCTTTTATCTTTACACCGTTTAAAAAATCCTTCTGCAGTAATGAATAGGCTCTTGTCAATACTTCTCAAGGAAGCCGTTCTAGAAATTCTCTTAATGGTACCTCCAACACCATCTGATGGTCCCTTTCCGTGCTTTCCGTGGCTTGTGGCAAAGAAGTTCCATTCGCAGTCGATGGTGAAATCATGTTGATGGAAGTTGATATTGGCAAAGTTGTTCTTGTTCTTAAACTGCGATACAGCTCCATCCGAAAAATAATAAATTTTTTTTGGAGCTGGATACTCCGGCTCATTTTTTTTGAGAAAATTTATAAATTTAGTTTGAAATCCGTATACAGCTACTGCATCATGTGTTTCCGTTTCTGATACTACTGCATAGGAAAGTATGCTCATTTCATCTGCTGATGATTTGTAGTACGCTACGATTGGGCATAAAGTTGCTTGCCGTTTATAATAATGCGCTGCTTGTATTTCATTTTATGTTATAAACTTATAATTCTCAGAAAAGCCAAAATCACAACATATTAGGTAATTAGATTGTTGTTTAACGATATAATCGTGTTTACGCAATGCTGCTAGACCAAACTTTAAGTTTGATAAAATTTCGACAATTTCATCAATTGAAGATGTAATTTTTTCCAATTTATACGTATTCTCATCAAAATTATCCACAAGCACATTTCATTCTTCACATTTATCTTCACAGCAGTCCCACATCAAATTTTCACAGGTTACTTTTTTAACACTTCTCTTTCATTCTTAATAACAGGATCACATCGTAAAATTTTGTTATAACTGGACATAAAAAATTATTATTCTGATGAATAATACACACACATTCATTATGTGTTCCGGCTTTTTCAGCTAATATACATTCTTTTGTTCAAAGCTCCGCAAATTTAGAGAATCCGACGTTTTCAGTTGGATTTTTTTCCAAAAAATTCTGAAATGATTCAGATAAATTACACAAAACAAGTAACTTCTGCTTTTCAATCCGCTCCTCATTAGCATCACTAACACTTATGTAATCATTTTTTCCAGGAAGCTGTCGGCTGATATCCATACTTCTGTAGAATTCCTCAACTAAGGTAATTGTTTCTGGAGAAATTCCCGACCTCGTTTTTCTTGACCCAGGAAAGCTGCCACTTCCTGTCTCTTTAATTCTTTGATTTTAATACAATGTGTCTTGTTGCCTGGAACATATCCATAATTTAAGGTACGGGCCAGAGCTCAGGTATCAAAGAGGGCAGGAATACGCGATTTTCTTATATTTCCTCGTGATTACATGCTTCCACAATGTTGCTGAGAACATCCTTTTCTTCACAATCTGCCTGATCTTCCTCGATTGGTTTTATCACGGGAACCGGAACGTGCAGAACATTTTCACAAGTGAGCTTTACAATTTTTTTCTAGTAGCTTATGGCAATAACCTGACTCTGACGGCCTTTGTTTTCTTACAGGTGATCCACCCAATTGTACACATGATTCAGAGAAAATATATTGATACACTGGTTGTAGATTTTCTTGTGGTGATACTATTTATACTTGATGATACTTTATATTGCACTTTTAAGTAATAACTAAAGATCCTAGAACTTTGTACGTCTATTTATATGACGGTTGATGATACTATTGCAAATTAGGGGTGGAGGTAAAATTATTTTGCAGGTAATGTTTTTGTTGCATGGTACCAATAAACAATAGAAGGTAATAGAACAATAATAAGATAAGAAAGTAATAAAACAGGTATTTGATGAGTCATAACTGTAATACATGTGCTTGATGAATCATATAGCTATTTTATGTAATACATGTGCTTGATGAATCATACAGCCATCTAATAGTCATATTGAAGCTAACAGAATTCACGATTTTCACTATTTTCAATTGTTGATTTATTATCTATAAAAATGTACATTAACTGTAAATATCGACTCATTTTTCACAATCAATAGAGCACTTTTTTTATGAAAAACACAATTTTTCAACTTTGAAGCCTTCTGGTTGCTAAACAAGGAAGCCTTCAAACACAATTTTACATTTTTATGAAAGGATGAAATGTTATCTATCAAATGATGTATCAGGTATATTTAAATTTTGGAAGCTCTGACCTCTAGTTAAAAATATAAACTAAGATCTATCTGATTAGAACACCTAAGATAACGGTACTTTATTAAAATTATTTCCGTATTCATTTAGACTAAAATTACCCCTTTTTAAAATATTATAATTTAATAATAATATAATTTTGAAAATATTGTAGTTAGAACTGAAAATACAGTACTTTATGTGTGAGCCAAAAAACATAATTCGAAACCTGTCAAAACTTAGATATCAAATAACGGGACAACCGAAGGTAGAAAAAAAAAGAAAATTGTATGGGTATTACATTTTTTTGTATTGAGAAAAAGGCAAACACCAAGAAAACAAAAATCGAAGCGATGAATTTCGGGACCTGTTCGAAATAAAAAGGAATGACCCATATATATATATATATATATATATATATATATATATATATATATATATATATATATATATATATATATATATATATATATATATATATATATATATGAAGCTTAAGTGAAAACGACAAGGACTTATTGACACTTCACTCAGCCAAAGCTTAAGGCAGTAAATTACTAAATTTTTATTAATTTAAGAAGTGATTAAGGCTCCTGGGTGCGTCAATTTTGGAAATTACACCAAGTAAAAGCTAGTCTAGCGCCGGCCCTAACTAAGTCATAGCATCTGAAAAATGTAACAGTGCATTAGCATAAACGAAGGTAAAACAATGATTCACGTAAACTTCAAAAACAGTTTCCAACTAACTGGATGAACTGGGAACGTCTATGACCTACGCACATACGGGAAAGAGTTTGTTACATATTGAAGTGGTTTCCCAGTACAAAGCAACCATTTGAAGAAGCCATTTGCATGATAAATCTGTGAGTGAAAACTTTAATGAACGGCTTAACTACAAAAAGCAGCTTAATTTTTTTTTGACAAGGATAAGGCAACTAGCTCAATGTTGGTGAAATACCAGTATAAGCGGGTGAACCATAAAAATGGTAGCGAAACGTGAGACAACGAAAACATAACAGTAAAAGTGGCGCACATTTCAGCATCCACAAAATATTAATAAATAAATTGCGAAACTAAAAAGATGTAGAAGAGTAGCGCTGGAAATGTGATATTTACATTTCGACCAAAAGACTCTAAACCAGGATTAAAATTTAGTTGCCCATTTCTACTATGGGTAACACCTTTAACCGATACGCCAAGATTGACCAGTTTGAGCATCTTAATTCCAATATCCTAAACTAATTCGAGATAGAGCCCATATGACATATCACCATACGTTTCTTGCTTACCAATCGCTACTACTTTTGCCTAGCCACTGCAACCACATTTTACTGTTTAAGC